>OZ025290.1:145115768-145725757 GCA_964019185.1 Maratus speculifer | reverse complement strand
AAACATCGGATAAATTTTATAAGTGTTTGAAGTGAGTATGGGGGGGGGGGAGAGTTGCTGCAATTATTATGATAGTTAAAAAATATAATTAAGTATCTGTGAGATTAATCCATCTTTCTATTCAATATGTACCCAAAATTTGAAGCTATGTGCATAATTTTATGCAAGGAAAATGCAATTTCAAATAAACAAAATGAAAGTGGTTGATTGCTCCCGACCCCCAAAAAGAAAAATACTTAACCTAAAAACCCTTGTATTAAGAAGTTAAGTGTCATGCCATTCACCGGTGACTGACATTGAAATTTCCGTTTTAGCCACGTCAGTCGCCGGTGGGTGACGGCGTAAAATTGTAATATAAAACTAAATATTGTATTGTTTTAAGGAATTGCTGAAAATTTATTTAAAATTTTCGTTTTATTTTATTAAAGAATATAATTTAGAAAACGGAAAATTCAGTGTCAGTCATCAGTGACTGGCGTGGAATTAAATGTGTAAAAGGAATAATTTATCCTTTTAATAAAAGGAGACCAAAATTTGAAACTAATTGGTTCTCGACATGGAAAATCTAAAAAAAGCTGAATTAGTTTGAGAGGGGGGGGGGTCCTTCTACACTTGACCTATACTTGACCTAACATTGTTGAGTTGCTTAGGCTCACCTGATTTTCCAATAAACTGATAAACGTATAATTCAAAACAAAAGTTTTTGTTTAAGCTTATTTAAGAGGGGGGGGGGGTTACCAGTCACTATATATTTGATTTAGAACCCATCAAAACCCAAAATAATCAGCTTCACGAAGTAAGTGTACTTTATTTAGCGCGTTTGCGTAGGAACATGGGTCTTGTATAATGTAGATTCATCCAAATTTCGGGTTTAGCAGTTTTTTAGCAGATTTTGTCAATTGGCACACTTTAATTCGCACAGGAATGAGATTCCTGGATTAAGTGTATTAGTAATATTAACTTTGAATTGCGTTATATCAATTTTGTCATAAATGAATTAATCGTAGAGATTTTAAGGAATTTCAGAATTAAACATTAAAATTAGACATTTCGGGAAACATTTAGTGTTACTCGACGATGGAAATTGCTAATTTTACGCTATATTGCAAAGAGCTAACAAAAAAAGGTGTAAAAGCGTAAATGAACTTATATTGTATATCAATATCGAGGAAAGTGGAAAATCTGAGATCCGCAAAACCCTGCGACGTAGGGGGGAGGGGGCTATGAAGTAATTGTGAAAAATAAACAAACAATCATAAACGATTGGTCATTTTAAGATTTTAACAACGAGTCATTTGTATTGAATAACGAATGTATATTTTGCGTACTTCTAGTGTGATCTGCGCGTAAAAAAAAAAAAATATATATATATATATATATATATATATATATATATATATATATACTTACAAGATGGGTCACGAGGCGGGGACTGATAAAAAGATAATGAGAAAATGGGGGAAAAGATATAGATTCCTTGTGGAAAATTTTCCTCAAGACTCACAAACTATAGTTAGTCAATGGAGATTTCACAAAATCAAATAGAGAGAAAAATGTTTCAATGATGCATAAACCCGTTTTTATCTAATAAATTCAAATTTTTCACTTGAAATCCAAAATAATACAATTCATTTTTCAAAATGAAGCAAAACCCAGTACATTTCATTTTTGTTCATGCGCAACATGACAACAGTGCACTTGCAAAAACTCCCTGATTAAAATATATATGTTGAATATTTTGCAACTTCTTTCATTTTTTGCAAAACATTCTGGGAGTATGCAAAAGTAGTTGCAGTACTTTATATATTGATATTACAGTCTTTTTAGGACATATATATTTAAGTACTCTATATTATCAAGCTGTTACATAATACAAAGTGCAAATGAGAATAACTTCTTCAATAAACATTTTGATTTTTCCAGAAACTGAATAAACACTATTGCATTATATAATTTATGCATAAAAAATGAAACCTATAATATGCTTTTTGTTTCTTTGTAGCCACATTGGATAACAATCAAATTTGAAGATAATGATAGTTCATTAACAGAAACAAAGAAGACCTTGGAACACCAGAATTAAATTTAAATATTAACAGTCACTGTATATTAAAGCACCCATCACGCAAGGAATTTCAGGTTTTTTTAGAAAATTTTCTTCTACTCTAACTAGGGCTTTTATTGAAGATTGCTTGCAATGGACAGAAAATGTGAGTTACTGAATCATTTAGCTCTGAAAATTTGCAAATTCATAGACAATCCTTCTGCAGCTGAACGAAAGCAGGGAGAAAATGAAATTTTAGTTAAAGATGTCGAATTTGAACAGAGTGTATTTTCGACAATCTCTTTATATAATTTTTTTAGCATAAAATATTGTTTCAAAGGCACTGGGACTAGCACTTTTATTGAACTAAAATTGTTGAAGTTGGTGTAGTCCCACGAAAAGGAGTTACTTTATGTGAAAAATTAAACAAATTGTGATAAATTCTAGATTTGTAATTATTCTAGGTTTTAATTCTAGATTGTAATTTTAGCCATAATATGAATAAAATTCTGTGCATATAATAAAAGTTCTGTGAATTTTTATTTTTGATTACATTATTTTTTAAATTACAGTATAGTTGCGATAACTTAAGTCGTAGGGATTCTAAAAAAATATTTTGTAATAGCCAATTGTCCTGATAAGTCATTTAGAGGAATTGATAATATCAAATAGAAAAATGTACTTCATTTTATGTATCAAGAATACTGTATTAAGATTTTCAATTTTTTAGAAATATTATCTTCATTCGGCAGCTAAATATTCCTTTTTTATTGTATGTCTTGACATCTGAATTTGAATTTTGTGCATAAACCACATGGATGAATGTTTTTATGTATGCTAATGCTTAAATTACAATTTATAAGTTATTTCTTACTATAATTTTAAAAATATTTTTCAAATATTTTTACGTATTTGAACTTGGATTGAAAATTTTTTAATTAAACCTTAACGTTTTGGTGTAAAATTTTAAAAGAATTATGCCCTGTATAACACATGCATCAGAAACCGTTTTTTTATTATTATTATTGTTACTGTAGTATTATATAGATTATTTAAGGAATAGAATTATTAAAGAAAATTAAAGTAAGAAAAGGAAAGATAGCGGGGGGGAGAGGGGGAGCTTCAAATAGCCACATATTTCCCCCCAAAAAGCAGATATTCAGATATTGTAAAAACATTTAAGAATGCTTTGATAGAGATTAAATCCTCCATGGTATGCAAAATGTCACGAATTGCTCATTTGTTTAAATTATTAAACAATATGGTAAAATTATCTAAAGGTTATTAAAAACTGCTATGTATGAGAATTGGCCAAAAATGAACTTTATGTTACATCATCTCTTAATTTATTTACACCTTCAAATTAATATGTTGAGCTTGATATAAAAGTAGAAAAACTTAACCATGTCTTTTTGTAGATCCCAGGACAGTATCACTCATTTGGATATTTCTTTTGTTTCTGAGTTGCTTCTTTATCATAATTTACCCTTGCATCAATATTTTAACCAATTTATTTTTGTAAAAGTAATTTCAATACATCCATTATGTAAAAATAAGTTTACTCATAAATATCCTTTGTTTTTTTAGATTTGTGTTGTCAATTGAAAAATGAAAACAATTAATTAGAAATAATATTTTCAATACAATGTTTACTTATCAACTGTGCAATCATTGTTCATATTCTCAACAGAGACTACTCATGAATCTGTATCATGTTCAAGAACCAAACTTTAAAATTAAATGTTAACTATGTTCTAGACCTTTTACGGTATTAAGCTCATATGGATCTGAAAGTCAGAGCTCATCGCTCGAACAAAGAATTTTTTGTAACATTATGCTGTCCAAATTGTAATTATTTTTCTTCTAATGTTTGAAAAATTTTAACACATTTTGGGGAGCACATGACTGTTAAAGCAATTATGGAATGTCCTTTATCAAATTGTAGCAAACGATACAGTGTATACTCTTCTCTTTCAGCACATGTGTCAAGATATCATAAACATCAAAGCACATTTAAAACAGATATTCTTAAAAGAATTAATAAGCCACATTGTTTTTTAGAAAAATCGGGATCTTTATAGCTCTGCACCAAATATCTCTTATATGAAAAAGACAAAAGAAAAGTCAATGAATGACAGGCAATTCTAATGCGAAAGAAATAATTATAAAATATAAATTCTGATGAGATATTCTGATAACTGTGAGGCATCTTAACAATCTTTGAATAACATGCTGAAGATTAAAAGTAACTACTGATTGAAAAATAGCCTTAACATACTAGATTATAGTTTTCTGGACTTTTCAGATTTGTGTAATTTTCCAGACAAATTTTTGGTAAAATTCCTGTGAAAACCTGTGGCAGAACTGCTGCCACTGGCTTACCCAGGAACATTACTGCATTTTGTGAAATGTTTAAGATCTTTTCATAATGAAGAAACATAACTGAGATTTTATGCGTAACGTACCAGGCTATTGGTTTCAGAGTTTTTCAGAGTGAAGGAACATAAATGAAATTTCATGAGTAATATTCCAGATGATAGGTTTCTGAATAGCGGAACCTAACTGAGATCTTATGAGTAACATACCAAATTAAAGATTTCGGAACTTTTCAGAAAGGTGGAATCTAACCGATATTTTATGAGTAGCATTCCAGATCATAGGTTTCAGAGCTTTTCAGAATGGTGGAATTTAACTGAGATTTCATGAGTAATGTTTCAGAATGTAGGTTTCAGAATGGTGGAACCTAACACAAAAGTAATGAGTAACGTTACAGATAAAAGGTTTCTAGACTTTTCAGAATGGTGAAACCTAACTGAGATTTCATGAATAACATCCCAGATTATAGATTTCAGGACTTTCCTGGCTTATGTAAGTTTCCTGGCATTATTTTGGTTTAATTCCTGAGAAAACCTGTGGCAGAATAGCTGCCACATGATTTCTCAGGAACCTTACACAAATTTTTTTACAGTGTACCGATCACGATATTGAAATAATCTATATCAATTACATTTCAATCATATTTCAATTACGCGAATAATGCTGACGGCCAAATGTACACATGGCCAGATATACATACAAACCCAATTCGTAAAAACTTTTCAGCTATATAAGAAAGTGTTAAAAAAAGACAGTAAATACATTTTTAAAAAATGACAAACAGAGACAAAATGTATGATGAAATTTATGGAAATGCAAACTCTAATAAAGAAGTCAATATCTTTTCTGCAATTTCTAAACTGGATATGGCAATAATTGTTCTATGGATTTTTAATATTGAATCGTTATACTTAAAACTGAATTATTTTTAATTCCTTAATTTACGTTGCATAATAAAATTAATTTTTTTAAGGTAAAGTGTCTAAATTTTTCAAATTCTTTTAAAAATAACACAACCATGTGATTTAATAAAACCAATGTTGCAAGAACAGATAAATTAACTTTCCAAAAAATTAAATTTGTTAATAAAAATATGATGAAATATTTATATATAGGGTGAGTTAGGTTTTTGAGAACAAACAACTGCTGCTTTGAAACAGGAATATACACTAGAGATAGATCTTTTCTTACATTCTGTAACCGTGATCACATAGACACTGGATGCTATCATACCTTGAAATCACTGCCGTCTGTAATAACCATCTCTGCAGGTTGTGAAAATCGAAAGTTAATTTTTTCAGACGGGCAGGGGAAGGGGAATTCAATTTAAAAAGAATTGATACTAAGATGTGCGTTTTTTTTAGTTTACTTTATAAAATTGAATCAATGCAAGTAAAAATGTCGAGAGAGAAATTTTGGTCTTTATTAATTAGCATTGTAGTATTGTATAATTTATAATGTCCGGTGAATTTGAGAATATTTATGTACAAAAAACTAGAATATTAGAATATTTTTCAGCATGTATTACGCACTGTTGTAAGAAATATTAAAAAGAATGAAAATAAACAAATATAAAATGCCGAAAAAAATGTGTCTGTAGCAATTTTAAAATTTCTGGAAAAATAAATGCAATAGAAAAGCTATGCAACATAAAAAAGTAAAATGTAAAAGCAAATGAATAATGCAAAAAGAAATGAAACACACAGATAAGTAAATGTGAAAAAATATGACAAAAGTTTTTTTTTATATGAAATAAAATTTATCTAAAATGGACTACTGATAAAATGATTTATATCCTGAGGGAATTAAGAGAGCAGATAATGTATTTTTTGAATTAGATGTGAAATAAACAACATTTAAACTTGAATGTTTGTTTTTGAATGGTTTTTTGTAACTTAAAAAAGGTAATTTTTAAAATTTTGACTCTTATAATAATAATCCTCAAAAATAATCTTTTATGAACTATTTCCTAAATGTTTTATAATAACGATTTATTTACTAATATATAAAGTTTTTCTAAGAGCAAATCTATCTAGAAATATACTTGGTCACTGAAAATGTGATGAGATTTTTAAAGAAAATTAGGGGGAACTGGGACACTTTGATACATTTTTTTCCAAGAATTTTTTTGGTGTCTAAAAAGTAGAAATTTCAAGTTATTTTTCCATGTGGTGTCAGAAAAACTTGTGTGGTGTTTCATAAAAATGTAAAATCGTTGTTTTATATAGTATTTTTGCATGTAATTTAAAAAAAGTCATTTGTATCAATGTGCTCCATCTCCGGGGCAGATTGATATACCACATGGGTCACTTTGATAAGTTTGTGAAAATGGAGACAAAATAACACCAATGCATATTTTTCATTGAAAATTAATTAGCAAACTATTTTATATTTATTTATAGAAATTCAAATCACCCACAATTTATTTGTAAATAATATTAAAGCAATCAAAATTAAATGAATAATGGCTTGGTTTTCTGGCTGTTCCTTGTCTGATTGTTGGCTGTGGTAACTTTGTCACATCCGACACTTCAATTCCAGCATTATCTTTTTTCTTAGAAAAAATAAAAAAATTACCATGTTTTATGTTTGTAAATAGGTTTGTGAACAAAAATTAAAGGATAATTATATTAAAAATTCTGTTTCTTATATAATTATCCTTTGCTGTTCTGCAGCTTATTTCTTTTACTTAACATATCTCACTTCGAAAATAATTTTTTCCCTGAAAAAGCGATATAAATTCGAGATTTGCCCGGCTGCCTCCCTTTTCTTTTGTTAATTTGACTAGCACTAGATGTTGGCTAAATTCGTATGTCTTTTGTTTGCAAAAATACTATAAAATGTTCTAATGTAAAACATTAGAGCTATTTCTCTTCAATAAAAACTAATATTAGAAATTTTTGATGAAAAATGAATGGATTAAGGAGTGTATGGTAAAAAATAAATAAAAGGTAATGAAAAAATGAAGTAGAAAAGGATTTATGTTGTATCAATGTCCCCCGACAAAGACTGTATCAATGTGCCCCTTACACCTATTTTCAGTAAAATGAGTCTCCAATTCAACACTTCATAATTTACTTAACAATAAAGAATGAGGAACTGATAAAGAGTAGGTTTACTTGCCTACGAGTGTATTCTTTTCGAATGAAAATATTGGAACAGCTGTATAATACCATTTCAATTGTACAACTCAAATTTACTTTTGACCTATAAAAACAATAAATCACCCATCCCATTTCAACAAACTACTGAATCATGCCAAGACTTTCTGTATGTAATTGTGTACACTAGCATCACCTTTTGGAACTGTTTTGAAATTTCCTATACTGACCCTGTGAGCTGTAGAGACGGTGTATCAATGTGCCCCAGTTCCCCCTAAGTTAGTAAATTGAAAAATACATTTTGTTTCAGAAAACGAATCCATATAATAATTAACACACAATAATTAAAACTAGTTAGATGTGCCAATCCCAAAATTTTCTTCTATCTCATACGTACATTTTAATATTTTTAAAAAATAGTTACTCATTTTGATGCTTTAATAGTTTTAATTCAATACTATACCAACTTTAATTTTCATCTTAAATGTCTGCTTTAGTCAAATAATCGAGTAAAAACGAATTTCCGTCTCTGCACGAGCCGATAGACAATAGAATGATGGCACTTTTTTTTTTCAAATTCAGGGGTGGATGTACTTGCCTTACCAAAAAATAATCATATACAAAAAATTTAGTTCTAGAACTAACTTCATACATTTTTAGCTGGTGCAAAATTGAAAATGGCAAAAAATTCGCTATTACAGCGCCTCCTTCCGGCGGATGTTTTTCAAATTCAGGGAGGACCAACTAGCCGTAGCCATATACTTACACAAAAAGGTTGGTTCAATTTGATGAATAACTTTATATACTTTTGGTCGGTACAGTATTGAAAATGATACATAAATCAGGATTGCAGCGCCCCCTTCCGGCGGATTTCTTTTTCAAATTCAGGAAGGACTAACTAGCCATAGTCATACACTTGCACAAAAAAAGTTGTTTCAATTCGATGCATAACTTCATATATTTTTGGTAGGTACAATATTAAAAATGGCATAAACATCGCGAATGCAGCTCCCCCTTCCGGTGGAATATTTCAAAACTGAAGGGGGACCTGCTTGCCACAGCCAAAAGCATTCACACATTTGGTTCAATTGTATGCATAACTTCATACACTTTTTGATGGTAGAATGACGATATACGAACACATACAGACACACACTCAAACACACAGGCAGATGCATAGACACACAAACATACACACGGTCAGACATTTTGTAAAACATGTTTTTTGGAATTTCTGACCCCTAAAACGTGTAAATCCGTCGAAAACTGGAAGTCGAAGAAAATTTTGATTATAATACTTTCTTCTATTAAAGTTAGAAAAAAGTAAAAATATATCTATATTGTTTTTTAATATTGTGTTCATATTTGAATAAGATATCTTGTTATTTTTAGTGAACAAATCTATTGTAGCTCTATTTCTCTACAGAAAAATATGCTTTGTAATGATGTTATTTGCTACCTTCCCCCTAAAAAAATTATTAAAGGACTTTAAAATAACCCCGTGAATAACAATACAAAATTCCCAATTATGATGATAATGTTTTTAGAATAATATGGTACTTTTGTGTTATCTGGCAGCCATGGATCGATTTTTTTCTGTTTCTCCAAACTAAACCTCTTTGTTACTTCCGTCCACATATGTGAACATCAATTTTACTCCTCATAAAAACTAAAATGTTTGATTTTTCTGCATTTTGATTTCATTTCTTAATAGATAAATCATTTTTGCCCTAAAAGGAATTTAAATAATGACAACATCTGCGCTGGTTTTTTAATATAATAAATGTTATTTTAATTTGAGGTTCCTAAATGTCTTCAAGACAGTGGAGTTTTGAAATTGCGAAAATTTCATAATTATGTAATTGGAATCCATTAAAATGATTTTTTTGCGAATTTGTATATCACTTACTTCATTAAAGACCTCAAATTTAAGGTTGTGAGAATTTAGATTAGTGATAAGTATATTTAGAATTTAAGGGGATTTGTAATTGTATATCACTATTTGTATACCTCAGTTACTAATCTCTAAGTAATCAGTTTTAAAAAGTTTTTATTTTCGTCCTTTATGATATCGTTTTGTTTGTGCAAAATCAGTAAATACATATTTTAAGAGCTCCCGAAACGAAGAGGTTAAAACCTGAGCCAATATATCACCTTTGCAACGATATTACTGTGCTTATTGTATGCTTCCGCATATTCAACATTTCCTTATTTTTATAATACAGGGTAGTTAGTAATTAATGTGAGGTGTTCAGAGCCCTCTAGCGAGTAAAGTTTTGGGCGAAACATAAGCAAATTTGATCAGCATACATAGTAGCCCATGAGATTTCGAATTCTTAAAAAAAACTTTTAAAAATCGCCACTAAAGGCAATTTTAGCGTTGTTTACCGTCTAAAATGCATGAATTTGCATAAAATCAGTTCTGTGTAGCAATCATGAGTATAAAAGGAAAGGCTGAGACAGTTCTCAGACCAAGTGCTTTGTGATAGCTCTCATCTTACGGGATCATGCTTTTCTAGTCAAAAAAAAAAAAGCCATTAGGGGCAATTTTGGCGCACCAAAAGTGTATTAGTGTAAATGTTGAATGATGAAATGCCAAAAAATACAGTACAGATCAATTTTATACTGCTGAGATACTGCCCGAGCGCTGATGGTACCTGCACATTTTTCATCTTCTTTTCGACAATAGCAGTTACAACTTCGTCAACTTGTTATTGACTAGTCACTTTGCTTCCTTGGCCTTTTTGCCGCATAGTTTTAAATCAATGAATCATCTTTTGTAAATTTGTTATGCTCATCGGTTCTTTTGCCAAATTCTGTAATCGGCGAAATTCAGAAATAGCAGCATTGTAATTCTCGTTCTGCTGATAACACAGCTTGACTAGTAAAGTATGGTAAGAGTTGATAATGATGAGAACTCTCCCAGCCTTTCCTTTTATACTCATGATCGCTAAAAAGAACTGATTTAATGCAAATTTATGCATTTTAATCGTTAAGCAACGCTAAAACTGCTCCTAGTGGCGTTTTTTTAAGTTTTTTATTTTTAATTTTTTTTTAAGAATTCTAAATTTTATTGTCTGCTCATGAAATTTGGTTATGTTTCGCCCAAAACTTTAATAGCTAGAGAGCTCTGAACAGCTCACGTTAATTACTAAACACCCTGTATTCCTGTTTAATATTTCCTTAATATGAACCGCGTAAATGAATAATATCTTATTCCAAAACCTTAAATTAAATCTTTAGATTTCTTCATTCATTTTATTAGCTACACTATCAATCATATTGTGAGAAAAGTTCATTTTTATATTCGAATGTTTTCGAAAGCCGTTTTCTTTTATTTCTTAACTTTCATTCTATGGAACATCCCCCGCCTCACATTTCACCCCTAAAAAGTCTCGCCCCCTCACCCGATTGGATTTAAACAACCATTTTGAGAACGGTTTACTTTCTTTTATTTCTTCGTTTCGCGTGTTACGTCATCGTATGTCATCAATGTATAGTTGTGCGACTGACAAAATCTCGCTGTACTATTCAGAAGGGTATTGCAAAAAATAATTGTTGATTTTATAGTATAATACTAGTAGCCTGAATGCCAGATTATAGCAGTAAAATAAGCAGTAATATATTATTTTGCAAATGAATTCAACAGAATATCACTGTTTAATGATGTATTACTTGCTAATTTTAGTATTTATTACCTTAAATTTTACAGTTATAAACTAACGCCCCAGCTGCCTGTATTATACCGTAAAACCAACAATTATTTTTGCAGTGAGCAAACTTACACAAATTTTCACTTGTCATAAAAAGTTATGTAATAGATATTTTATGTTTTTACTTCGTAGAATTGAGTGTATGACGCAAACGTCAATCTTAGACTGTTAGAAATTGCACAGCCCTGTATAGCATTTATGCCGAGCAATCTGTGTAGTATTTGTTTGGTGAGATGGTGTTAAAAAAATTGTTTACTTTAACTATTCAGAAGAAAACTCACTGCGATCCGTTCCTACAACTTGTGGTAATTACGACTGCCTCACTGTCCTTTTCTGATTATCACTGTTCACCACAATCGACTCTTCGACTGTAATAATGATCAACGGTGTTATTTGTGTAGATGGCACCATCCTGATGGCGGATTATTTATTTTCTCATGCGGCAAGTGACTCTAATCTTGGTATTCAGCTTCACATAATGAACTTGCTAATTCACCACATCACAAAAAGTTGACAGGATATCCAATAAATTGTAAGAGAAACGCCAATGAACTGGAAATCCATAGGGGTTTTTTGTGATGTTCTGAATTACCAGGTTTTACGTAGATCTGAATATGAAGATCAAGCTCAACAATACCGAACATATATTTAGAATGACTGTACTTAGAATAATGAAACAAAGTGTTTGGAATAAACTGTTAAATTAGAAGTACTAAGGTACTTTAACCTCTTAAAAGTTTTGCCCCTACACCATATAGGCAAGAAGAATGCCTTCATTACTTAAAGCTTTTGGCTATCACTAATATTTATTTAATTCGCTTTAAACTTCGCTCTTTTTCAGCAGATATATAAGATAACTTTTTTAATATATAAAATGAATATTTTAGTTTAAGTGAAAAAAGTGTTTTTTTGTCAATATTTTTAGCTTCTTTATGTTAAAAAAATTAAGATATAAAAAACTTTTAAGAGATAATAGAGTGGCGTTATTTGTTTAAATATAGAAATAGAGCAATAAAATCATTCTATTTTATTTATTTTCTTATTTTCAATCTGGTTTACATGTTAAAATATAATCAGCAGTATAACTGAATGTACGAGCATATATAATGAGAGATGATAAATTCATCTAAATATAATTGAAGTATTGCAATTACATTATATATTTATCTATTGTTATCATCCGATGTATACAAAACTTATCCATATTTAATGTGGAATATTAATACTCAATAGATTAGCCAAATACCAAATTTTAAAATATTTAATATGAGGAAGCCTCATTATAATCTAGCCAATAATCTTTATATTTAGAATGAAGTGTTAATATTTATCATAAAGATAAAAGAACCGTACTCCCTAGGGCAAAAACTCGAGAGTTCTCTTTCTAAGAATGTAAATTCTTACATTCATCAGATTAAAGTACAATTAACTGTACTTTATACAGCTTTACAATAAATGTATCTTGTTCCATTTGTCTGTTTGACATCGTTAATTAAGGTTAATTGTGCAATACTTAAAGATCTTTCAGAATGTTGTGGAAAGCTCCTATTGAATATAGTTTTCTGTATTAAATATCGTTTGGGAATTGAATTTATCAAATGTAAGTTTCGACATTATATGCAAGTTAAGATATAATAATTTGTTGTTATTATATAAATAATAGAAATGGAAAATTATTCTTGAAATAAACTATAACTAAGAAATAAATAGCTTAGATTTTGGTTCCCCAATACTAGCGACAACACGAAACTAAAGAGAATGCAGCTGTTTTCGGATTATGTCTTTATCCGCAGGCTCGATTCTATTTCGTCCAGTGATTACAATACATTCTAAAAATTAAATGTGAAAATTAGACACTTTTATATACTTTTGTGAGTGAGTTTGTATAATTACAAATCTGTCATACAATTTACATACATTTTGCTAGAATCTGCCAGTATTTATGCATGTTTATTTGCTTAATGGAAGTGTGCAATTCCTTATTTCTTCAAAGCCCAAAAAAAATATTTAAATGATTGAAAATTTTACTGATTTACCCGAATTGGTGTGTTAATGTAATTTACAAATTTTGAATATTACACAAGTATATGGGTATGTATTTTGCTTATTATACAGAAATACATATAAAAATAATATACAGGCATATGTGTGTTTTGCATATTATACAGATATATATGAAAGAATACTATACAGAGTTGTGCGTAAGAACAGAATGCTACACAGAAGAATGTGCATAAATTTTACACAGTAATAAATATAACAGCAGAATATTACACAAGTTTATTGTAAAAATAATACACAGAATTATGAGTAAGAGCATAATATTACACAAAAATAAGGGTGCGTATGTGAACACAATAAATGGGGATATTTGGAAACAGGGCTTGAGTAATATTTGTTGAATTGGTCAAATTCCAGCTTAGAGATCTGGGAGATCCTGAGTTGATTTTTCATTTCGGAAAATATTGATTGTTTACTATAGATTAAATTAAATAGTGTATTTTGCTCGTGTTTTAAACGTACCTTTTAAAACTTACGACAGAGTTAACGCCTGAAGAAAAAAGGTACTACTAGGTTATCCCGTCGACCAAATAATTATCGCCAAACTATAAGATTAAATGCCAATAATGGATGATCGTGAATGTCACATTCAATGAAATTAAATACGATTTATGTGTTTAAAATGTCATTTATTTTTATTTAGACTTTTTATTAATATTTTTGGTACTACTTGGTTATCGCGTCGACCAAAAATCTATTGCCAAACTATAAGATTAAATGCAAATAATGGATGATCGTGAATGTCATATCCAATAACAATAAATACTAAAAATGTGTTTAAAACATCATTTAAATGATTTTTATTTCGACTTCTTATTTATATTTTTATTAATATTCTAATAATCATATATTTTTATTAATATTCTAATAATCATTTATTTTTTACGTAAAATTATGTCAATATGTGATATTTGGCTATTAGTTTGGCGATTTCTATAATTTGTCGAAATTAGTCGACGGGATAACAGAGTAGTACCAAAACAAATCTACAAAATATTATCAGCGTCTCAATTTCCGTATTAAAAATATTTTGCAGTGTACTTACACAAACTCTATTCTTAAATTATTACTTTACTATTTTACGCATTCAAAACAGTTGTGGCACGGAAATGGCTTGCATCAAATGTAATTTCAGATGATCATGTTTCTTGTAAATTAAAGTTACCTTATTATGTGGTGTAAAAACAAATTTGTTGGAAAAGAAAACAAATACACTAACCACACGTGTTTTATCAACTTGCAAATTGGCTTTACGACTACAAAAATATATAGTTCAAAGTTTAAATCTCAAAATACAAGTGTATGCACTAAGTACACAAGAGTTATATATTTTTTTTATATTACACAGATATATGTGTAATACAATGTATTTTATTACATATAGGTGTATAAGCTTTGAGAGTATTTATCATAAATTAATTTTTCAAAACTAGGTTTTCTTTGTATAATTGTATTTATTCGAACATTGTTTATGTTGCAGTGAAACCTGCAGCTTAGTGAACGTAAAAATCCCGTCGCAGGAGGTTAAATGTGATACGGTAGTTATAAAATATAAATGTCTTCAAAAAACTGTCGGAAGTAAGCTACGAAATTTAAAAGTTGTGTAGCGAAACAATTGAGCGAAAAGTGTTCTAAACAAATTACTAAATTACGTTTTCTATGGAAGTTCTGGAAGAAAATACCGATTATAAAAGTGATAGTTTCAAATCTATGATGATAATCACTGATTCTACATAGTCTATGTTCTATGTCGGTGCCACTACCACTTGAGTAAGCAGAAACAACAAATGTTCTAAAAAAGTGTTTAAAAACTTTCTCGATTATGTTTCTTTGGAATATTAGGACATATCAAAGGGGTGTCAAAATTAACATTGGCAAATTAATGTAGACAAACCATTTTTCAACATAGAAATTTTATCGTAGTGACACTATCCCTTGAAAAATGGTAGAACCTTAAAAAAAAAGAATTTTCAAAAAATTTCAGATTCAGATAATCCTTGATACAATTTGGTGCTGAATACTATTTGGTTTGTACCAATTAACAGGAAAAGTTGCTATACAATATTATTCATTATTCTATCTCAAGTCTTAATACACAAATTTTCACCAGACTTCGTATCCAGTTACTTCCCCATATAAGTTAGTATTTGTTTTATTTTTCATGTAAATCATCCAACCGGTGGGGGTGTTGTGCTCCACATTTTTGCGATTTCCTCAGTACCTATATCTTAAGATCAACTGCATGAATTATCATGAAAATTCAACTTCTATTAGTCACTTATATAAATGGGTCGAGATTAATTTTTGGAGTAAATCGCTCAACAATGGTACTGCTATGCAGAATTTTTTACGGTTTTTGTTGTAGCTCTATTCCAAAAACTAATACTGAAGTTTTCATCAATTCTTATTTAAAGTTAGAAGCTGACACAATTTGTTGCTTATTAGATTTTAGTGTAAATCACTTAACTTATAGTGCTGATATGCTGTATTGTAGGAAGTATTAACATGTGCAAAATAGAAGAAAGTTTTGGGATTACCACACTCGACAGGTCTAAGTATGTTTTATGAAAAGGCGTTGATATTTTTTATATAAAATATTAATTTCAAATGCAGGCATTTACTTAAATATATAACGTATATAATGTACAATATTTTTATTCTGGCGAAGCATATTATCAGCATTTAATTATTGCATTTTTTCCAATTCTCATTCATAACATTACGATATCTTATTAATTTTTATAACTTTCAGTGTTTACAAATAAACTGTCTGTTTTATACACAAATTAGCTATTCATTTGCATACATTTTTTAAAAACATAATATACAGTTCAAATAGGGAAAGTGCTTTGCAAATATTTGTTCTAGAAATTGAGTTATGTTACTATAAATTATTTTGACAAAAATATTTGCTTTAAGATAACATTTATTCTTCAAACAGGCGTATGTTTTAATCAATTTTATTGCGTATTGTGTAACAATATATATATTTTTAAGATGGATGACTCAAGGACAAATAAAAGGATTTATGAAAAAAATATGTTGTAAAAATAATATTTTCAAGTACTATATCAGCAAAATTAAAATTATGTGAATGTTGATATTTAATTGGTAATGTTAGCTGGAGTAAGTGGACCATATTTTTTTTTCATAAAACTAGAGGCTCTGTGCCCAACAATCTACAAGAGTAAAACCCCATTAGGATACCATAAACTTTAAAAATATGCTAATTTAATCAATTTTTAACGATTTAAACGATTACATTTAAACGATCAGGTTCCATTAAAATACATTAAAATATTTTTAAATATTTAATCATATCTTTATATGATTAATCATCCATTTATATCTACTCTGTCGTCTTTTGAGGGACACACACAAACTGGTCGCTTTGCATAAAGACCTGTATTGCCAGACATCTTCACAACCCCATTTCCATCCATCCTATTGCACTCCACCTTAATGTATCGGGCAAATGGTTTCTTCTAGACATTTCTAGACTCTACTGGTTGCTGTGAACAAAACCGACGACAATAGTTTAATACATCAAAACTTACTCGCGAAATTACGATAGCTTCGTAATTGCATATATTTCTCTCATTCATTAATACCTATTATTTTCTATAAAATAAAAATGGTAACTGTAATTTTTGCATAATTTTTTAAAGCTTATTATTTTCATTCATATGAACTATGAAGATTAGTCTGACTGACATTTTTTTTTTCTGGTGAGCTTCGAAAAACATGTTGGACCTTAACTTTTGGAGGCCAGTGTAAATCTTGAAGCATACACTGATGTGCAAAATATTAAGGACGGAGCAGAATAATTAACACATAAGCCACAAAAAAGCAACGGATATCAAATGACCAATCAGGAGATAAACCTGAAAAAATGCAGCAGGATATAAACATGCATGACATACAGTTGCTCACAAAAGTGTTCGTACACTTCAAAAATTTGTACTAAAAAGAAATTTCCCTGAAATTAAATTCTTATATGAAGTCGAGCAATTTTTTATATTATCTCCAAGTTATTCTAAATAACACGCAACCTTTTTGTTTAACATTAAGGGGTTTTTCTTTAAATCTAAAAATGAAAACGGAAGATGCTACAGAAAGAAGACACCACAAAAGTCTTCGTACACAGAAACATTTTCGGATAATTTCATTATTAAAAATATTGTTTGTCGTTTTATTTTTATTTTTGCATTGTATTGACATTTATAAAATTGCTGGGCTTTATATTTTGCAGAATTGGTCCGTAATATTCTATTTATTAATTAAAAGTGGTTTGTAATCGTAATGTCACGACTAATAGCGTTTGAAATTAGTTATTTTTCTTCATAATAGTAGTAAATCAATTCGAAATATTGCAAAATTAGTTAATTTATTCCATTCTATGGTGAAGTATGCGATAAAAGGCTTTGTAGAAAAAAAATGGATTGAAAACTAGGTATGAAAAGGTCGTCAATCTAAGTTAACGCAATGGGATCAAACACTTACAATTAGAAAAGTCTTAAAAAATCCCCGTTTAAGTTCTATAAAGGTTGCTACAGAATTTAATGAAACAGTTTCTACTTCATTTTCACCTGAAACTGTTCGATGAGTGGTAAGTCAAGCTGCATTATATAGGTATTCTGCCCGTAGAAAATTTTTTGTTAGGGCGAAAAACTGAAAGCTTAGGCTTTCTTTAGCAAAAACGATAATAAATAAACCCGAATCGTATTAAAATAATGTTTTATTTACAGATGAAATCTAGTATGCCATTCTTGGTCCAATGAGTGCATAATAGTATGGAGAAAGAAAAATTAAGAATTTAATTCAAAGAACTTTGTTGGAACAGTTAAGCATGTCAGTGGAGTTGTCCTTGTATAAGGGTAAATATCAGCATCAGGATTAGGTAATTTGGTACATATTGATAGCATAATAAATCACGATCTTTGTTCCAATATTTTAAAAGGCAATTTAAAATTATCAGGCCAATATATGGATAACAGATGCAACTTTGTTTTTTATCAGGATAATGATACAAGGCACATGGCTCTCAACGTTCGCCTCTGGCGTCTTTATAATTGTTCACAAGTTCTGAAAACATCACCTCCAGTTGCTTAATTTAAACCCAGTAAAACATATTTGGAGATAACTGGAAGTTAGAACACGAAAACACAGCATTGAAACAAAAAGCGAAGTAAAAACAGCAATGTTCGATGAAGGCATCAACTTTCAAGCAGAAAATACAAAAACACTAATTAAATCTATTCCCAGGTGTTTAAAAAACTTTTGTGGTGCTAAATAATATCCTATTAAGTACAACTTTAGCGAAGTATTACAATATTTACAAATATACAGCGATTTTTTTTAAGTGTACGAAGACTTTTGTGAGGTAAAATTTTTGTTATTTTTTTATTAGAGATTTTTTCAAAATAAAGTTTTGCTATGTTTTTAAAATATTGTATGTAGTTTTGTTAATAATGAGTCATAGATCTTACTCTTAAATACCCATTCTAAAATATTAATTTTAATTAATAGATAGAGCCCTATTTCATTGAAATTCCTAAGTGTACGAACACTTTTGTGAGCCACTGTACACTACCTGGCCGTTGATGAACGTCCACTTGCAATTTTAGGCATTTTGTTAACTATATAGAAACATACATGAGGAATCATCCCGAAACTCTTAGTGCATAAATATAATAGTATAAGGCATACATCTCCGTGAAGATTTTTTCCCGAAACTCTGTAGGGGACCACCAACAAATTAAAAAAGAATTAATATCTTTTGAATAACCCTGTCAAAACTAATGTAGCAAAAGCGCTCAAACTTTAGATTATGATTAAATGCCTTATTGTAATACACTGTGTTCATTTTTATGCAAATAGCATGCATACTCGCAGAGTAGTTAAAGTTTTTATAAAAATGGCCCCAATTTTTTCCAAGTTTTTTGCTTATAATTTTCAGAGTTCTTAACATAAAATAATATTTTTTCTGAAAATATGACAAAAAACATTGTACACAATACCCTGTAATAAGAATACAAAAATAACAAAAATTGCATGAAAAATGAGTACGTTTACTAAATAATTTTTCACTATGCATGCGTCAACGATATCAGAATTTTATTCGCATGTTATGTTAGATAAATGTATAGAGCAACTTTTGCGAAAGTCTCAAAATCACAACTTGAAAGTTCCGAAAATAATCGTCAATCTGAAAATAATCGTAATTATGTCGTGAAAATCCGTTATTCCCAAAATGAAGCAAAAACAGGAGGGGTTGTACCCATAGATTCACTGATTAGTGTCAATATAGAATACACAATATGAGACAGGACATTTGGATAAAATCCCTCCTTTTAAGTAGCTTTCATTACAAAAAGTAAAAAGCTACCTATTGCAGCCGTCCGGAGGAAAGCACTTCTAGAAAATTTTGGTATATTTTCACCGATCATGACCCCCAGACCCCAAAACCACCCTCCCTTCAAATGTTGACATATATATATAACCATATATATATATATATATATATATATATATATACTACAATACCTATACCATACTATATAACCATACATATATATATATATATATATATATATATATATATATATATTTGATTTTGTCAAGCGATAACTAACGTATTTATGAACCGATTTGAATGAAACTTCGTATGTACATAGTACATACAAATGTCTCGACCGAGTTCATTGGCCAGCATCATCCGCCATTTTGAAACAGAATTGCGGCCATTTTAAACTATTTTTAAAATTTTAAATTTTAAATTCAATGCGAAAAAATTAAAAGTTGAAAAATATTTTTCTTTTACGTGTTAGACCTTAAAACAATGATTCCAGAACACTTTTTATTTTGTCTGTATCTTAAAAAATGATTGAGTTATAGCACTTTGAATTTTTCTTATGGCAGACATTTTGAAACGATCTGATTTTTGTCACGTGGATGTTGTGTTTTCATACTCTAAACTTCGAAACTCCATGGCACACGACCATTTTGCAAGCTGCGTGAACTAATGACTTTCTTTGTATTCTATTTTTGTTTTGTTTTGTTGTTGTTCGATGATTGTTCTGAGCAAACGAGAATGAGACGTACATTTTGTACGCATTATAAATTGAGATGTAAACGAGAAGAATTATTGTAATATTTATGTTCGTGTTGTAAATTAAATGTCATAGTTTCGTCCAAAGGAATGTTTTATTGAAGAATATACTTATTATTCAGACGAGATAAACCACTTAAAAGCGAATAACCTACACCGAGGTAAGAGATTTTTAGATTAATAGAGATTCTAGTATTTATTACGATACATTTTGGCGCCCATACGCCGCGCTTTTATTTGGTTTGAATATTATTCTTTGATAAGTATTTATTTCTTTTGAGAATATTAAAATGGAAACTTTAGATGCTTTAAAATTAAAACGGAAAAGTATTAAGACTAGCGCAACGAAGCTTATGAATAATATCAATGATGTTTTTCAAAATCATGATAGTACGATTGATATGCTTTGGTTAGAAGAATCGTCTGCGCAAATTAATGATAAAGAAAATCAATTTCTTGAATTGTGTAAATGTATTGAAGCAGAAATAACGGATTTAAAAAGTTTAGAGTCAGATTTTGAATCAAGCCAAGAGTATAGGGAAAAATTTATTTCCGTGAAAACTAAATTGAATCGCAAAATGAAAGATTTACAGAAAAGTGAAAGTAATGTCGCTTTAAATTCGGCTGCTGCCTCTAGTAATATAAACAATGATTTGCCTGTGATGGCTGAACATAGAATTCGTGTTAACCTGCCTAAGCTGAACATTGAGAAATTTGATGGTAATTTAGAAAATTGGCAAGAATTTTATAGTCAGTTTAAATCAGCAATTCATGATAACGATGAAATAAGTAAAATAGATAAATTTACGTATTTAAAAAGTCTTCTAAAATCATCGGCGCAAACTGCTATTCAAGGATTATCGATTTCTGAAGAAAATTATGATATCGCTGTTAATATTTTAGAGAACCGCTACGGAAAAAAGGAAATATTAATCAGATCTCACATTAACAAGTTATTAAATTTGCCACCTGTCCGTAATTCGTCTAGTTTAAAAGAATTGCGCAATTTGTATGATACTTGCGAAATACATATTCGCAGTTTAAAATCATTGGGAATCGAATTAGAAAGTTATGGAAGTTTATTATTTCCTATAATGACAAAATTATTACCGAGTAATTTAATGTTGAGTTATAATAGAGAAAATAAAAGTGAAACAGAATCGTGGAATGTCTTAAAGCTGTTAGATTATTTAAGAACGGAAATAGAAACAAGAGAACGTACATTTTCGTTTCGCAAGACAGAATCAGGTGAAAACAAAAGATTTGAAAACAAAGTAGTCGTAAAGAAAGAAATTTCAGTTACAGATTTTGTTAATAGTAAATCATTTAAGCACAGAATGCCTACGACAGCTGCTTTCAATGCAAATGTTGAAAATAGATGCATATTCTGTTCAGAATGCCATGATATAGAAACTTGTTCTAAAACTATAGAGGAGAAGAAAAATATTATAAAAAGTCAAGCAAGATGCTTCTTATGTTTGAAAAAATTCCACCTAGTTAAATATTGCAAGTCTAAAAATAGATGTAAATTTTGTTTTCGGAGACATAATTCAGTAATTTGTGAAGAAAGGGAGAATAAAGGAGAAATAACCGATACTTTAGTTTCATCAATTCAAAATGCGAATTTAACACGAGATATTTATTTGCAAACCGCTATTGCATTAGCTATCGGAAAACAACATAAGTCGAAATTACGCTTATTGTATGACTTAGGATCGCAGAGATCATTTATATTGAGTAGCGTTGCAGAAAAATTAGGCTTACAAGAAGTGGGTGAGGAAGATGTTACGATTTACGCTTTTGGTTCTAAAGACGCGATAAATCAGAAATGCAAGCGATACAGAATTATTTTGAAAAATCCTGAAGTGAAAAATAAAGGTATTACAATTGAAGTGTTAGAGACACCAGAAATTAGCGAAGCTTTACTTGCCGTACCCGAGAAGAAAATTCGAGATTTTGTATTCAGAAATAAATTGCAATTAGCTGATAGAACCTATGGCGATTCAAAATATTTTCAACTATCAATTTTAATCGGAAGTGATTATTATTGGAAAATGGTAACAGGGAAGATTCGTAGACTCTCAGATGATCTTGTACTTTCGGAAACAATTTTAGGGTGGACTGTTAATGGTTCTACTGCATCTAAAGATGCTAATATTTTACAAACTTCGATTAGTGTTATGAAAACAGTTTTGGAGCATGTTCAGTTGGACAGAAATGCAGATGTAAATGATACTTTAAAAGCTTTCTGGGAGTTAGAATCTATAGGAATAAAACCAGAAAAGGAACAATCTGATATAGAGAATGCCGTATTAGAAAATTATAATAAGACTGTTAAATTTAAGAATAATCTATATGAAGTGCGGTTGCCCTGGAATGAAAGAGTTGTAGAATTAACAGATAATTATGAGTTAGCGAAGAAAAGGCTATACAGTTTAAATAAGAAATTTGAGAAACGTCCAGAATTTTATGAAAAATACGCTAATATTATAGATAATTATTTAGAGAAAGGAATGGCGGAAGTTGTCAATTCGCAGCCAAGCTCAGTATCTTATTATATGCCTCATCAAGCAGTTATACGTGAAGACAAAACAACAACCAAGCTTCGAGTAGTTTTCGATGCGTCTTCTCACTCTGCCGAATCTATTTCTTTGAATCACTGTTTACATGCCGGTCCAAATTTAAATCCAGATATACTTGATGTTTTACTTCGGTTTCGATTACATAAGGTCGCAATTACTGGAGATATTGAACAGGCATATTTGCAAATTAGTTTAGATCCTACAGATAGAGATGCTGTTAGATTTTTATGGATTGGAAATTTCCCTAATACTGAATCAGATTTTAAATTGAAAACATTAAGAATGACAAGAGTTTTATTCGGAGTGAAACCTAGTTCATTTCTGTTATCTGCAACGATAAAACATCATATTAATAAATACAAATCCACATTTCCAGAAGCATTTGATATACTAAATAAATGTCTATATGTCGATGATTTACTTACTGGTGTGAATGAAGAAGCTCAAGGTCTGAAGGTATATGCTGAGGTTAAGAGCATTTTGAAAGATGCTAATTTCAATATGCGCAAGTGGACTACAAATTCCAGAAGTCTTCAATCGCAATTTGATTCAAAAGAGGAAGCTGTCCATCAAAAATTTGCTTGTACAAAAGTTTTAGGTTATAAATGGAATACTCAAGAAGATAATTTAAAAGTTGAATTGCAGAATCTCATGAAATATGAAAATAAGAACAGCGGTGTAACCAAAAGAGAAGTTTTAATGATGATAGGAAAGATATATGATCCCAGAGGAATTTTAAACCCTTTTACAGTAACTGCAAGAATTCTTATGCAAGAAATTTGGAAAGAAGGTCTGAATTGGGAAGATAAATTAAATGAAGACATGCACAATAAATGGATTAAGTGGTGCGAGCAACTAAGTTCTATTGAAGCTGTAGAGATTCCCAGATATTATTTTGGTGAACACTCAAAAGATGCAATTCAAGATGTACAACTACACTGTTTTAACGACGCTAGTTCCAAAGCTTATGGATCTGTTATATATTTAAGATATCGTGCCAATGAACAAATATTTACTAGTTTTGTCATTTCCAAAGTCAGAGTTGCTCCAATCAAGAAATTATCTCTGCCAAGATTAGAGCTCATGAGTGCAATAGTTGGGACTAGACTAACAGCCTATGTTAATGAACATCTTTTCAAAGAAATGAAAACAAGTCTACATTTTTGGACGGATTCAATGATTGTCCTGCATTGGATCAGAAGTAATGTCGAGGAATGGAAGCCATTTGTTCAAAATAGAATTCGAGAAATACAACAAAAAGCAAATCCAAGTTTATGGTCACACTGTCCTGGCTCAGAAAATCCAGCCGATCTGTTAACCAGAGGTGAAAAAGCAGAATCACTTTTAAAAAATAATGCATGGTTTAACGGACCCAAGTGGCTGCAAGAAAATGAAACATACTGGCCTCAAGAAACAAAAGTAATTGATGTCAAAGTTGCTGAAGAAGAGAAAAGAAAATCAAAGCGAACAAAAATTGTCCAAACTAGCTGTGTGACTCAAGGAGAGAATACAATTTTTAAAATTGAAAATTACAGTACGATTACTAGACTACTACGCATCACCTGTTGGATATTAAGATTTGCGAATAATGCAAAGAAACATGCTAATAAACTTTCGGGACCTTTGAGTGCTGAAGAAATGTTGAAAGCAGAGCAATATTGGATAAAACAGACGCAAGAAAGGTTCTTTCCAGAAGAAAAAGAAGCATTATTTAAGAAGAAATTAGTCCCAAGAAATTCCAAAATTCTAAATTTAAATCCGTTCTTAGACGAAGATGGAATCATTCGATTAAAAGGAAGACTCCAAAATTCAAATTTAAGTTATGCAGAAGCTCATCCAATTATCCTTCCAAGCAAAAGTCATTTTACAGATCTTCAAATCAGAAAAGCTCATGAAGAAGTAGCTCATGCTGGAGTTTCCGAAACACTTGTCCAATTAAGAGAAAGATTATGGATTTTAAAAGGTAGGCAGCAAGTAAAGCGTATAATAAGAGGTTGTATCATCTGTAAAAAATTCAGCACCAAGCCTTATTGTCAAGATATTGCGCCCCTTCCTCCAGATAGAATTAAAGAAGCATCACCGTTTGAAGTCACTGGAGCAGATTTTCTAGGTCCCCTATATCTAAAAAATGGTGCAAAGATTTACGTTGCTCTATTTTCTTGCGCAGTGATAAGAGCGGTACATTTAGAGATTGTTACGATTTTTACGAATTTTTAATGGCTTTTCGAAGATTCATCTCACGGCGTGGAATTTGCAAGATTATTTACACTGACAATGCTAAGACCTTCAAGAAAGCGGATAAGGATTTACAGCAACTGTGGAATTTGATAAAGAATCCCGAGGTGCAAAATTATTTTTGTGAAAAAAGAATTAAGTGGGAATTCATCGTAGAAAGAGCAGCGTGGTGGGGAGGATTCTACGAGCGACTAGTGCATTCGACGAAGATGTGCCTCAAGAAAATCCTTGGAAGATCTTCATTAGACTACAAAGAATTTGAAACTACTTTACTGGAAGTGGAAGCTATTTTGAATTCCCGCCCATTAACCTTTGTGTCCAGTAATGCCAATGAGCCAACTCCCTTGTGTCCAGCACATTTTCTTGTGGGAAAAAGACTTACAGCGTTGCCACCGGAAAAGACAAGAATCACTCCTTCTACAAAAAATGAATTAACTCGCAGATATAGATACAGGTTAAACTTAGTGCAACAGTTTTGGTTGAAGTGGAAACAGTTTTATCTAATGGACTTAAAATCTATCCATTATACAGATCATTCCAAAGGCATACAAGTAATAAAAGGAGATGTATTTCAGATCAAAGAAGACAATCAACCAAGGCTCTTGTGGAAATTAGGCATTATTACAGATATCCATCCTGGTAGAGACGGAAAGGTTCGTGCATGCACCATAAGACTAGCAACAGGTAATTTTATTCGGCGAGCAATCCAACACTTATACCCATTGGAACTTTCCTGTAAAGATGAATAGCTTATCTTTCTGGGCCGGAGGATGTTGTGTTTTCATACTCTAAACTTCGAAACTCCATGGCACACGACCATTTTGCAAGCTGCGTGAACTAATGACTTTCTTTGTATTCTATTTTTGTTTTGTTTTGTTGTTGTTCTATGATTGTTCTGAGCAAACGAGAATGAGACGTACATTTTGTACGCATTATAAATTGAGATGTAAACGAGAAGAATTATTGTAATATTTATGTTCGTGTTGTAAATTAAATGTCATAGTTTCGTCCAAAGGAATGTTTTATTGAAGAATATACTTATTATTCAGACGAGATAAACCACTTAAAAGCGAATAACCTACACCGAGGTAAGAGATTTTTAGATTAATAGAGATTCTAGTATTTATTACGAAACAGTGATAACACGCGTATTTATGAACCGATTTGGATGAAACTTGGTATGTACATAGTACATAGTATATACAAATGTCTAGACTGACTTCGTTGGCCAGCATCATCCGGTATTTTGTTTCAAAATGGCGGCCATTTTAAATTTAAAGAAAAATTTAAAATTTAAAGTTAAATGCAAAAAAAATGAAAAGTTAAAAACAATTTTTCTTTTACGTGTTAGAACTTAAAACAACGGTTCCAGAACACTTTTTATTTTGTCTAGATCTTAAAAAATGATTGACTTATAGCACTTTGAATTTTTCTTATGGCTGTCATTTTGAAACGATCTGATTTTAGTCACGTTATAACACGTGTATTTATGAATCGATTTGGATGTAACTTGGTGTGTACATAGTATATGCTAAGGCCTTAATCGAGTTCGATACTCAGTTCTATCCGCCATCTTATTTCTAAATGGCGGCCATATAAATAATTTTATAAATTTTTAAATTTAAAATTAGGTACAAGAAAGGGAGAAATTGAAAAAGGTTTTTCATTTATTTGATCTTGATACAAAGATTCCAGAGAATTTTTTGTTTCGTCTGCATCTTAAAAAATGGCTGAGTTATTGGTTTTTAGGCAGCTTTCATTACAAAAAGTAAAAAGCTACCTATTGCAGCCGTCCGCAAGGGACACGTAATAAAAATTTTGGTATATTTTCACCGATCATGAGCCCCAGGCCCCAAAACCACCCTCCTTTCAAATGTTGAAATATATATATATATATATATATATTGTGCTCATTATCATTGTGTATTATTTGGATTTCTACTTTGTAGTCATTTGTTACCCTTCTTTAAGAATTTCCATTTGATTGCTACTTTTTTTCATCACTCTGATTCATGTTGTATTATATTACTATCTTATTAAAATTAATTTCTGACAGCTCCTCTGTATGATATAATTTGACATTATCAAATTTTTACTGTAATTGATGTTGATTTGTAGTATTATTTAATGGTTCTATATATATATATATATATATATATATATATATATATATATATATATATATATATATATATATATATATATATATGTCTGATTTTTGTGATGCTGTAATTAACGTACTTATGAACCGATTTGAATGAAACTTGGTATGTACATAGTACATACAAATCCCTCAACCGAGTTCGTTGGCCATCATTCAAAATGGCCATGTTTCAAAATGGCGGACATCTCAAATTTTAAAAAAAAATTTAAATTTAAAATTAAATGCGAGAAAATTAAAAGTTGAAAAATATTTTTCTTTTATGTGTTAGAACTTAAAACAACGATTCTAGAACATTTTTTATTTTGTCTATATCTTAAAAAATCATTCAGTTATAGAACTTTGAATTTTTCTTATGGCTGACATTTTGAAATGATCTGATTTTTGTCACGTGATAAGATGCGTATTTATGAATCGATTGAGATGTAACTTGGTGTGTACATAGTATATACTGAGGCTTCAATCGAGTTCGCTACCTAGTTCCATCCGCCATCTTGTTTTAAAATGGCGGCCATTTAAATTTTTTTTAAAAATTAAAATTTAAAAATAGGTACAAGAAAGTGAGAAATTGAAAAAAAATTTCTCTTATGCATTTGACCTTGATACAAAGATACCAGAGCTTTCCAAATTTCTTGCTTCGTCTGTATCTTAAAAAATGGCTGAGTTATAGCACTTTTAATTTCTAGTGTTGCTCACATTTTGAAATGATCTGATTTTCGTCAAGTGATAATAGGCGTATTTATAAACCGATTTTGATGAAACTTGGTGCGCACATAGCACATACCAATGTCTAGACGGAGTTTGTCGGCCAGTTCCATCCGCCATCTTGTTTCAAAATGGCGGAATATTAATTTTTTTTTTAATTTTAAATTTTAAAATTAGATGCAAAATATAAGAAATTGAAAAAGATTTTTCTTTTGTATGTTTGATTTTGATACAAAGATTCCGGAGCATTTTTGTTTCATTTATATCTTGAAAAATGGCTGAGTTATAGCACTTTCAATTTCCAGTGTGGTTGACATTTTGAAACGGACTGAAATTTGTCACGCGATGTGCATATTTATAAACTGATTTGGGTATAACTCCGTGTGCTCATAGTACATACAAATGTCTCGACCGCGTTCATTGACCAACTTCATTCGTCCTCTTGTTTCAAAATGGCAGCCATTTCAGTTTGTCAAAAATCTTTTAAATGTATGATGATGTACAAACAAAAAATTAAAAATTGGAAAAAGGGTATTTTTAAAATATTTATCTTAATAATGAATTCCGGAGTATTTTTTGTTTTGTCTCTACCTTAAAATACGCCTGAGATATAGCAGTTTGAATTTCTAACGTGGGTGACATTTAAAAAAATGAATTTGCCCGCGACAGCACTCGTATACATTAATCGATTTCAATATGAGTGTGCATGTGCATATGAATTAAGATTTCGACCAAGCTCATTGGTTTGTTTTATTCATCATGTTGCTCTAAAATGGCATACACTTCATGATATCATGGAATTTGGCGACTCTCCAAATCGCTTAAAATAAAACCAGGTTGAATAAAAGTTGACTAATTTCAAAAACTTTCTATTAATATTCAGTCCTCACAAAAACTAGCATTCAGTCTTGTAAAATCGGGTTCTACTAATTTGAGCTTTGTATATTTCAATAAAGTAATTTATTTAAAATAAATAAATAAATAAATAAGTATATGAAAGCTACCTCTTCCTCCCGGCATTGCCGGAAGGACTTTATTTGCTTCATTTTGGAAACAACGGATTTTGTCCTTTTTCTATAGACGATTACTTTCAGAATTTCTAAGCTATGCTTTTGAGATTTTCAAAAATGTTGCTCTATACATTTAGCTAACATAATATGCAAAAAAATTTTTTATATCTACACTGTAAAACATTTGCGTAAGCTTGCCATCATTTATGTGTGTAACGTTCCTCAAATTCTGAAGAAAGTTATTCTGATATTTTAAATAACACACAAAACCAGAGGATATTTTCACAGAGGTTCATGGAACTTTCCACTTGAAGCATGACGTATGATGTAGTACTCCAAGCGCATGCTCAGTGGTAAATGTCGACATAAGCGACAAGGGAAATTGAGAAGGAAAACATAAAACATGTGATCAACACCAACATCTTCCGGCACTATTTAGAAGAAAACGAGATATGAAGTAAGTTGTCATTTTCTTAATATTTTATTGATAAAATATTGAGTATTTCAAATATATAAGTTGTTATAATCTAAAGTTTTGAAACCAGTGTCCATTACTGAAATGCTTATTTAACAAATTTGCAGTAATGAACATCGAATGTAGACATTACTAAAAATAATTTAATAAGTTCATAGCATATAACATCTTCTCACTTATTTGGAAAATTCTGAAAGTAATTATTTTTAAATTATATTTAAAAAAAACTCAATACTGTAGGGGTGAGTGGAAAGAGTGGGACAGTGGGAGGAATGGGACAGTTGGAGGAATGGGGCAGTAGATTTTTCCCTTTATGTATATACTAAACATTTCATCAATCAAACGTAACACGATGGTCCAATCAATCATAACCCAGTCTTCAATTGAAAAAAAAATGATCAGTATAAACTTGCAGTCGTATAACCGAAAGGATTATTTCAATAATCAAAAATAAATTCGCTTAATATAATTTATGTGATATTCGTATATAAATTACATTTTTATGCATAGATTTAATAGTTTCCTTATTTATGGAACAATATACAGTACGTTATCAATAATTTAAAATAAGCTTAAAACACCTATTTTTGTATATAAAAGAAGTTTAACACAAAACAAGGAAGTAAGGAGGAATGGGACATGATAGAACGTGTTGTCGACATGTGAATTTGACATTTCAAATTCTTTTTTTTTTTTTTTTTTTTTTTTTTTTCATAAGATGAATCTAATTTGCTACCATGCAAACATTTTTAGAGGATAATATATTGTAAAATTGATTATAAATTTATTTACTTCAAAATGTAAATAAATTGAAGTGATGATTTTTCAATGTCCTCTACGACTAAAGATCTTGAATTTTCATTCATGATTGTCATTGAATCGTAATGATACAAGAATTTTATGATGTGGCGCATACATTATAATCCTACAATGTCTGTTTGATTGTATATTTAGCCAACACTAGACTATTTGTGCTTCATAAGTTTCTTTTATAGCTGTCCCATACCTCCGTGTAAGTGGGGAGGTATGGGGCACATTTTGAAACTTACAATTTATTTAATTATAAAATAGCTTTTATATGTTATGTTTCTATATTGTTCAGGGAGATTAAAAAGTCGGTGCGAATGTACTTTACTCTCCTTCTTGGCGCGATTTTTAAAAATTGCCAAATTGGCGCGTTTTTGCGTCTTGTCTCCCGGAGCGTCTTTCTCCAAGGCCCGCCACACACTACAGAGACATACGTCAAAAATCGTGCAATATGACGCAATCAAACCGGTTTTTTCTCTCTTATCACTGTGAAATTGTCCATGTCGTACGTTTTTTCGTTCAATGTTTGCCCTGCCACAGACCTGTCATACATTGAGCGAAAAAACATGACACACTGTTAAAAATTTGAAACTTTTGCTGCATCGTCACCGATTAAAAAAAAATTTCACAATAAATATATAAAACCATTGACTTTCTAATATACTAATAATAAATAATATACTAATAAATCTAATTTCTAATAATAAAACTTTATATGCACCAGTTTCTAAAACAAACAAAATACAATAGCCATAAAAAAAATTCACTTACCTTTACTTATTTACATTACGGAATCCTACAAAGAGGATACCTTATTTTATTTATAATTTATCCAAGAAAATACATCACGCGTTCCAAATTAAAAATCTATCCAACAAACTAAAAGAATGATTTCTGCTTCCAGATATCGTTTCATGCGGCAGACGATTCAATAATTACAAAATTTGATGCAATGTTTTCATCTAATGTCCGGTATTCAGGCACATTTTGCGAATACAGAGATAACAAAACGAGATTGAACAATCAGAAAACGGCATTCAAAGTTTTTGCTTTTTTAAGTGAGCGAATTTTCTGATTGGTCAATTTCGTTTCTCTAACAGAACAAAATCTATCCAGATTTCTGCTATGAAAAATACTTTTGTTCCTTAAAAAACTCAGCGTAAAAAACTATTTAAGCACTGTAAAAATTAAAAGAAATGAATTTTATAGAGACACTGCGTACATTCAAGCGAATTATTTTAAATTGGGGAATTTCTTATTTGTGTATTTTACAGATATTATTTATATCAATAAACAGTCACAAAAATAATTGTGTACTTATCAGCGCCGTGCGAAAGGGGGGGGGGGCGAAGATGGCAGTTTTACGGGCGCAGAAATTTATACTACCAACGTCATTTTTAGCTTGTCACAAGAAAAAGTTCGGGGGGGGGGCGCGCCAAATTGAGACTTTGACCCAGTCACAGTTTCCTCTTCGTACGCTTCGTTCCATACTTAAAAATTCGGGAAAAACAACTACTTACTAGAGATAAAAATTACAGAAAAGGAATTTTAAAATTTTGCTGTGTAAATTTGCACAAAGTTATATAAATTTTACAACTTACGTTCGTGAATTTTACAAATATTTTATTTCTAAAATTTAGTAAGGATATTTATCAAATAATATAATTTCTATAATTTTAAACTGAAACATTATGACTGCATTAAAAAAAAAAAAAAAAAAAAAAAAAAAAAAAAAATCAGTGGATCCACAAAACTCTCTGTGCAGGAATCAGTAAAATGCATGAAACTCGTCGACGCCGCAATAACTAACGTGTGTATGAGCGCTTCGCGCCCATTAAAACTAAAAGAACATCAGTGGATCCACGAAACTCGCTGTGCAGGAATCACTAAAATGTACGAAACTCGTCAACGCCGCAGTCACAATCGTGTGTATGAGCGCTTCGCACCCATTAAAACTAAAAAAACATCAGTGCATCCACGAAACTCGCTGTGCAGGAATCACTAAAATGCACGAAACTCGTCAACGCCGCAGTCACAGACGTGTGTATGAGCGCTTCGCGCTCATTAAAACTAAAGAAAACATCAGTGGATCCACGAAACTCGCTGTGTAGGAATCACTAAAATGCACGAAACTCGTCAACACCGCAGTCACAGACGTGTGTATGAGCGCTTCGCGCCCATTAAAACTAAAAAAACATCAGTGGATCCACGAAACTCGCTGTGCAGGAATCACTAAATTGCACGAAACTCGTCAACGCCGCAGTCACAGACGTGTGTATGAGCGCTTCGCGCCCATTAAAACTAAAAAAAACATCAGTGGATCCACGAAACTCGCTGTGTAGGAATCACTAAAATGCACGAAACTCGTCAACTCCGCAGTCACAGACGTGTGTATGAGCGCTTCGCGCCCATTAAAACTAAAAAAACATCAGTGGATCCATGAAACTCGCTGTGTAGGAATCGCTAAAATGCACGAAACTCGTCAACTTCGCAGTCACAGACGTGTGTATGAGCGCTTCGCGCCCATTAAAACTAAAAAAAAATCAGTGGATCCACGAAACTCGCTGTGTAGGAATCACTAAAATGCACGAAACTCGTCAACTCCGCAGTCACAGACGTGTGTATGAGCGCTTCGCGCCCATTAAAACTAAAAAAACATCAGTGGATGCACGAAACTCGCTGTGTAGGAATCACTAAAATGCACGAAACTCGTCAACACCGCAGTCACAGACGTGTGTATGAGCGCTTCGCGCCCATTAAAACTAAAAAAACATCAGTGGATCCACGAAACTCGCTGTGCAGGAATCAATAAATTGCACGAAACTCGTCAACGCCGCAGTCACAGACGTGTGTATGAGCGCTTCGCGCCCATTAAAACTAAAAAAAACATCAGTGGATCCACGAAACTCGCTGTGTAGGAATCACTAAAATGCACGAAACTCGTCAACTCCGCAGTCACAGACGTGTGTATGAGCGCTTCGCGCCCATTAAAACTAAAAAAACATCAGTGGATCCATGAAACTCGCTGTGTAGGAATCGCTAAAATGCACGAAACTCGTCAACTCCGCAGTCACAGACGTGTGTATGAGCGCTTCGCGCCCATTAAAACTAAAAAAAAATCAGTGGATCCACGAAACTCGCTGTGTAGGAATCACTAAAATGCACGAAACTCGTCAACACCGCAGTCACAGACGTGTGTATGAGCGCTTCGCGCCCATTAAAACTAAAAAAAACATCAGTGGATCCACGAAACTCGCTGTGCAGGAATCACTAAAATACACGAAACTCGTCAACACCGCAGTCACAGACGTGTGTATGAGCGCTTCGCGCCCATTGAAACTAAAAAAACATCAGTGAATCCATGAAACTCGCTGTGCAGGAATCACTAAAATGCACGAAACTCGTCGACTCCGTAGTCACAGACGTGTGTATAAGAACTTCTCGCCCATTAAATCTAAAAAAAACATCAGTGAATCCACGAAACTCGCTGTGCGGGAATCACTAAAATGCACGAAACTCGTCAACGCCGCAATTAGTAACGCATGCATGAATGCTGCGCGCCCATTAAAAGAAAACAAAAAAATCGCTGGTTTCACGAAACTCGCTAAGTTAGAATTCCTAAAATGCACAAAACTTGTCAAAACTGCGTTAACTAACGACACTATATAACCGAAAAATTATTCTCTGGATGCTCAAAAGTCGCATTGAAGAAATTTCTAAAATGAGCAAATTTGCGGTTATTAATGCAGATATCCAACTATTAAAATCTTTGTAAATTTGTACGAAAATACGGGATAAAATTTCGAAATATATATATATTTTTATGTATTTATGGTACATATATATTGCGCGAATTTTTAAATAAAAAAGAAAGTTTTTCTGAAATAGGAATTCACTTTCAGTAAAATTAACACATCATCTCAATTTTTTAAATGAAATTGATAAATCATAACTTAAATCATTGAATATTTATTTCGAGAAATTTATTTCGTACCGCATACTTGTCTCCAAATGTATGTTATTATTTATTAAAATAAAAAATATCTTTAAAATAAAACGAAAAAAAGGCCGGAAAAATATAGTCATACATGTATAATGCAATCTCCTTTTTTATAACAATGAGATTTCATAAAAGCCAATCAAACAAAAGGTAAGAAACCGTGCAATCCGGTTAAACCGATCAAAATTCCTGAACTAACAACTGTAGGCGTGGAAAGAATTCAGAAAACGATCCGGTAACAAGAAAAAGCCATCAGAAGTGTCCAATCAGAAACGGCTTAGAAATCAGTACATTACGTAAACCGAAGCACTACTAAGGGTTGCCATATTGAAGATCCGAGTGGAGAAAATGAAAATGCACGGTTGCCATGTCGAAACATTTATCGCTAAAAAAAAAAGTCGCCTTGGCGAAGGAGAGTAAAGTACATTTCACCCAAAAAGTCTTTTACCATTCCCTCTATAAAGTAAAATTTTAGTTTTTGTGTCAAACAAAGTTGATTTTCTTACTTTTGTAAACTGTCCCACACCACCACACTCTCCTCTATAGTTTAATAAAAAGCTTCTTTCAATGTTTTAATTAATTTCATCTGATCAACATTTTTTTAAATTTTGTAATCAAATCATTATTATTTACATCTCTGTATTTGATATTTTTTACTCTAGCAAACAATGAAACCAATCGGGAAGTAGACAATATTGTTTATGGTCATAGAGAAAGAAGGGGCTAAAGAGGGATGGAGCTAGAATAAAATCGAATTGAAAAACGACAATTTTTAAACCTGCACAATATCTATTTATTTCTCGAATGTTTGATTATTCATCTATTATGTACATAAAAATTAACATTAAATTATTAAATTTATCTTGAATTAAAACAATTTTATCTGCAGATCTATGGCTTCAAACATCATTTTTGCAATTTTATTTTGAAGTAGTTTTCATAGAAATTTAGAAAACATTAGTAAATCTGTGGTATTGTCATATTTGCAATATTAATTACTACAATTTATAGAATTTCACTCGCCTGATCTTTTGTTTTTTATTCTTTTTCTACTAATCCTTCTAATTTTCTCCCATTCATTCAATTTTATAACTGTAATTCTGATATATGATGTTTTAAATTATGTGTTGAAATAATTAAAATCAACGGATAATATATATATAGAAAGTAGATGTGCCACTAATCGACACTCTTAATGAATTTCTTTAAAAATTATTTTTTAATTAGTACCATTTATATTGCAATTTTTTCAATATTTTATTCATCGCTCAACAATTTTTAACCATTCTCATAATGCCATCTCTCCTAAATCAAAATTTAATTGTAATTAACAGAAAATATCAAAACACGCTACATTTCAGTAATGGATACACCTCAAAATATAATAAATATAGGGGAGACTAGGGATGGTTGACCACGGCGGAGGCTTTACCCATCCATCCATTTTCATATTTAAATATTTTTTAGACTTTTCTCGTAAGATGATAACCAAATCTATGGAAATGATCAAGCAACAAGCTTCAATTCATGCAGAAAATTGAAACAGGTGAACCACAATCGGCTGCGAAGAATTTTTAACATTTTTTAAAGTTGAGTTTTTTAAAAATATTTTGCAAGAGTTTTTCAGTTAAAATATCATGGAAATTAAAGTTAGTAGGTTTTAATTGTTACAGATATATTGAACTTTAATTATAGGCATGAATTTTGCACAGGTATACTATAGGTATAAAATAACTGTTTTTTTTTCTTTGAATATAGATTAGGGGGGGGGGGAGACTTGACTTAGTCAATATGTTGGAGGGCTGACCTTAGTGAAAGCTCTCTTAATTAAATGTTTTTGAAATTTATTTATTATACTTGGTATATAATAAAACGTTAATGTTCATATTTGTAAAAGAACGTAAATTTATTCTGCAAAGATAAAGGAGCGATACAAAAAAAAATGTTATTTAAAGTTAATCTTTAACTGATGTGACAGAAATCGGCACTTAGCTACCGTAAAGCGGTCTGCCACACCGCTCCATCGAAAGATGAATAAAAGATGAGACTAACTTATAGGATACTGTTTTTGTACTTAACTTTTTGTAAAGAGCTGTTATAATTAAAATGCACCTATTCAAATGCTACTGGTGATAGTATAAAGTTCCAAAAGAAACAAAATTTCGGTAGTGTCTATAATTAAACTGAAAGTTTCAAGTTAAACTATAAAAATTAAAAAATGCAACATTCTGTAAGACCTGTAACATCATTTAAAAGTTGAAGGTATTTTGGGACTGATAATCTTTGTGGCTTTGTAAAGATAAAAACTTCGTAAAGATATTTTGAGTTTCTTAAAATTATTTTATTTGTTTTAAAATTGTAACTTAAAAGTATTCTGTTTTTTTTCAAACTTATTTTATTTCTTTAAACTTTGTGGCCTAAAGGTATTCTTAGTTCTTCAAATTTTTTGAGGGGATTTCAAACTTATTTTATTTGTTCAAATCTTGTAGCTTATTCCGTATTTTTTAAACTTATTTTATTTCTTTAAACCTTACAGCTTATAGGTATTCTGGGTTTAAAATTATTTCAAAATGCGTTTTTAAAAATTACTTTGTTTGTTTAAACCTTTTACAATAAAGGTATTCTGCATTTCTAAAATTGATTCTATTTGTATATTTGTTTACTTTTGCCAATATGTCTACATAAAATACAGAGAGTCATGCCTCCCATGAGTGAGGAGACTTGACAAATTACTTTTTCATGCTTAAAATCTATCTATCTTCAAATTTATTGCACTTATGTCGCAGGTTTATTCTGATAACTGATTGTATAACTAATAAAATAATACATAAAACTTTATTTAAGGTTCAATATTTAAAAAGTTAAAAATTATTTAGTTAAAAGTGAGTCAACCTTACCTAATCTCACTTATTGTTTTTATGACTGTAATTAGTTTCAGAATTAAATGAAAGTTCTCTAATGAAACAAAATAGCTATCTTTAAATAAATTTCACAATTAGGATTCAAAAATTAATAAAATATTTCAGAATTATTTACAATTTAAATTTATTACTGTGATTATCATAATATCAATAGTTTAATTAGTTTAGATATTGTTTTAAAATACTAAATGTCAGAAAATTACAGTTATCAAAATGTGTGTGTGAGAGAGAGAGCAAATGTGTTGGGGAGCTGGTTGACTAACTAACTTAACCCTTAAAGGGGCAAGTTACTTCCATTCGTAAAATTCTTAAAAGAGAGATTGACACCATAAATTACAAACAAATTTATTCGAAAGTATGTATAAGCTTTCGTTCTTGCCAAATATCTCGAACGTGCTAGTAACTAATCTGGCATGTAATTGAGTATAAAAATATTTTTAGTTGTTTTTAAAATAATCGGTAGATGCTAGAACGATCTAAAAGAAAATTGAATTCAATTCAAATCATTTTAAAAAAATGCTGAACCAAAGGGCCCAAGAAGTTGATTATAAATCAAAATGCGTCGAAGATATATATATATATATATATATATATATTGTCGTTTTTCTAGTAGCTGGAGAACCTAAGCAGTTGGTGGGGAAAAAAGTTAGCAAATAGGACTTTTTTTAAGGGAGATATAATAAAGGACCCAAAAAGGAACAGCTGTAAGTTAAAAACAGGATCCTAACATCAAAATGTTAAAATTCCTTTGTACATAACACTTTACATTTACAATAATTCAAAAATAAGCTTAGGTTATGAATTATTCGTTTGAATAATACTTTAAAGAAATTTATAAAAAAAAATGAAAAAATGCTTTAAAAAAAGCCCTAGGACCCCAATAAAAATATCACGTTGTAAGTCGTGGAAGAAGAGTCCGAAACCTAACTTTAAAGTATGCATTGAGAAGGTGGGGAAAGTAGGGGGTGGAAGATGCATGGAGAACAAAAATATTCAAGGGCCATATGGGACAATTAGAGCCCCAGGGTCTTTAATGGAATGTTAGAAAGTGGAAAAAACTAAAGGAAAAAGGATTCAAAAAAGAAAAATTAAGAGGGGGGCAATTTAATAACAATTTATGGTACAAAAACATCAAGGGTCCCTGTGCCATGGTCATAGAAGCTAAGAATTTCTTTCGCATGTAGTTGGATGTTTTTTTTTTTTTTTTTTTTTTTTTTTTTTTTTGTAATTATTAAAGTAATGGGAGGACGTCGAAACTAAAGAAAATTGTATGCAATTCATGCGGATCATTTTTAAAAAGTTGCACCACGGGCCCAAGAACGCGATTAATATTCAAAATTCGTAGCAGTTCAAGGTTTGAGTTTTTATGTGGTTGATGAAGGACTTAAAAATTTGTTGAAAAAAAATGCTAGTGGATTGGACCATTTTTAAAAGATGTGTAATAGGTGCCCTAAAGAGCCAACTGGCAGCTAAAAAGAGGGCATTAACAGAAAAACTTGTTGAAATGTCATAGCACTTAGCGCAATATACATACAGTAGTAAAAATTAAGCATAGGATATGAATTATTCGTTAAAATAATATTTTAAAGAAATGCACAAATTGATTGGGTAAATGTTTAAAAAAAGCAGTAGAGCCTCAGTAAGAGTGTGAGGGTGTTGACTCTGGAAAAAGAGTAAAAGACTCAATTTTAAAACTTTGCTCTGGGATGGTGAGAAATTAAGGGGGTGAAAACATTTTGGCGTACAAAAAGTTCAAAGGCCCCAGTGTTGGTGTCTATTATTCCCTAGGGGGCTCCAATGCATTATGAAATGTAAAATCGTGAAAGTATCTAAATGGAACAGAATTTCTAAAAAGGTAGATTGGATTGAATGGAATCAATTTATTATCACAAAAACTTCAAGGGGGCGTGAAACGGGCCCCAAGGATCGAGCGTCAATACTGAAAAATAAAATAGCAAAAAAAACTAAGTGGAGAAAGATCCCTCAAAATGAAAAAATATTAAATAAAAATGGGTCGCGTTATTAGCAATTTAGTGCATAAAAATGCTAAGGGGTCCAGAGATTTTGACTCATAAAATATTAAAAGTCTGAGTCTCTGATGCATTAGGCTCTGTCTGGGAATATCTTTACCTAAATTTTCAGACTTCTGCGTGCGGTCGATTTTGGTAGCCATCGCAGATATTCAGAGATTTTTTTTTATTTTATTAGTATATATGTATACCAGTACCGTAAAGTATAGCTTTAACATTATTTATAACGGGTATTCATTTATTGTTTTTCATTTGTATTTTCTAGATTGAATTCAAATCATTTTTAAAGAAATAGCGTACTTCAAAATTGATCAAATAATCTATTTTTTGCTTTAAATATATACATGTATATATATGTGATATATACATATATTAAATATGTATCACTATATATATATATATACAGGGTGATTCCAAATTTTTTTTACAATAAAAGAGGGGTGATAGTACACATCAAGACAAACAATATCAAATAGGAGACCAATGGTCCAAAACGTTTTCTTAAGGAGATAGCCAAATTTAAAGTTTAGGGACCAAAATTTCAAATAAACATAAAAAACGGAAAAATCGGTCGATTGATTTGCGGTTTTCACTAAAATTATTCTTTATGTCGGCATTTTTTTAAAATTAAATTATAAAGATAAATTTCAAAAAATGCCGATAGAGGGCGCTTTTGACTTTGGAGTAACGAACAACTATTTTTTGCCAGTATGATTTGCATCTTATTAAATGTTTTCGTAAGTTTACACTCAAACTTAAATTTTGAACTCAAAATCTGTAGTTGGGAGTGGTTAAGTAACACAAACTGAGCTGTGTTCAGAGGGTTCAAATTTCAAAAGATTAAAAAAAAAGGAAAAATTGGTCGATTGATTTGCGATTTTCACTAAAAATATTCTTTATTTAGGTATTTTCGTGAAAATAAATTATAAAGATAAATTTCAAAAAATGCCGATAGAGGGCGCTTTAGACTTTCGAGTAACGAACAACTATTTTTTGCCGAATTGTTTGCATCTCTTTAAATGATTTCGGAAGCTTAGACTTAAACTTAAATTTTGAGCTTAAAATCTGAATAGTAGGGGGTGGTTAAGTAGCACAAACTGAACTGTGTTCAAGGGGGAGGGGGAGGTTCAAATTTAAAGTAATTATAGAAAATGGAAAAATTGGTCGATTCGTTTGCGATTTAAAATAAAACTATTCTTTTAGTCAGTATCTTCTTGAAAATAATTTTTAAAGATAAATCTCAAAAAATTCCGTCAGAGGGCGCCTTTAACTTCAGAGTAACCAACAATTCATTTTAACCATTATTTTTTGGTTCTAATTAAATGCTTGCAAAAGCATTTTAAATGTTCTCGGAAGCTTAGATTTAAACTTAAATTTTGAGCTCAAATCCTGAATCGTTATGAGGAGTTAAGAAGCACAAACTGAAGTGTGTTCAGGAGTTGAAATTTAACCCTCTTTCCTCCTCGAACACAATTCAGTTTTTCGCTACTTAAACACTCCCATCGATTCAGAATTTCAGCCCAAAATTTAAGGCTATGCATTTGAAAGCATTTAATGAGATTAAAAAAATAACAGTTAAAAATAGTTGTACGCTACTCCAAAGTCTAAGGCGCCCTCTATCGGCATTTTTTGAAATTTATCTTTAAAAATTATTTTCAAGAAAACAGTGATTGATCAAGAAAACTGCTGATTTAAAAATTAGTTTTAGCAAAAACCGCAAACGAATCGACCAATTTTTTCCGTTTTTACAATTATTTGAAATTTGAAACCTCTGAACACAGCTAAGTTTGTCTACTAAACGACTCCCAGCTATTCAGATTTTGAGCTCAAAATGTAAGTTCAAGTCTTATCTTACGAAAGCATTTAATAGGATGCAAAAAATAACGCCAAAAAAGAGTGTTTCGTTACTCCAAAGTCTAAAGCGCCCTCTATCGGTATTTTTTGAAATTTATCTTTATAATTTATCTTCACGAAAATACCTAAATAAAGAATAGTTTTAGTGAAAACCGCAGATCAATCGACCAATTTTTCCGTTATTTATAATCAATTGAAATTTGAACCCTCTGAACAGAGCTCAGTTTGTGTTACTTAACCACTCCCAACTACAGATTTTGAGTTCAAAATTTAAGTTTGAGTCTAAGCTTACGAAAACATTTAATGAGCTGCAAAAAATACCGGCAAAAAATAGTTGTTCGTTACTCCAAAGTCTAAAGCGCCCTCTATCGGTATTTTTTGAAATTTTTCTTTATAATTTAATTTCAAGAAAATGCCGACATAAAGAATAATTTTAGTGAAAACCGCAAATCAATCGACCGATTTTTCCGTTTTTTATGTTTATTTGAAATTTTGGTCCCTAAACTTTAATGGCGGCTATTTCCTTAGGAAAACGTTTTGGACCCTTGGTCTCCTATTTAATATTGTTTGCCTTGATGTGTACTATCAACCCTCTTTTATTGTAAAAAAAAATTGGAATCACCCTGTATATATATATATATATATATATATATATATATGAAAATCTATTTAATTGTGGATATTTTGATATTTCATTTTTACCCAAAAAGAAATTATATCTCGAGATATTATAAATACGCGCAACACAATTGCCCCCACAAATTAAAACTTTAACCATGGAGAACACGCGCTTAACCAGTATAGAAATGGTTTTAACTTTTCACCAGTAAAATCAAATTATAACCGTCATTTTATTTAGGCAGAGACAATCCTTACAAATTTTCTGACAAAATAGGTTGAAAATTATTTTAAAAAGATAAATGATTACAATTGCAAAAATCATACTCACTTTAAAAAGATAAATGATTACAATTGCAAAAATCATACTCACTTTAAAAAGATAAATGATTACAATTGCAAAAATCATACTCACTCCTGATCAAAAAGACCCGGCGCGTGTATTCCCGGCTTAAATGACTTTTTCAGAACTTTATATTTTATTACTTTCGTGTTTTAAAAAGGGCAAGGCTTTTTTTCTATTTGAAATAGAGATTTGGCCGTTTTTGTACATTTTCTTTATTATACATTTGAGAAATATATACATGGAGTTAGCATTCAAATTTTCTTTATTTTAAAAAAAATAAAAGTATATGAAGATGTCTGAAATTCCATTTTTCATTATGTATGTTTCAGTGAAAAAGTTTACTAAATGCAATAATAGATTTATCTAAAAATCCATTTGCAATCTTGTATAGTACACATCTAAAAATGTTTAAAAGGGTAAAAAAAAAGTATAAATATTTAAAGTAGTACAAATCTTAAAAACTTAAAATTTTTCAATATCTTTATTTTTAATATGCAGTTTTTCAGAATGTAGTTTAAGTAGAAAATCAAAATGCATTGAGTTCATCATTTGAACCATGTTATTAAAAAGAAATATAAATTTCTGAAAAGGTAAACATTCACCTTAATGCATTTAAAAGTTATTTTTTGATTATTATTTTTTTAATGCTTAAAGAACAAGAAAAATAAACGTTTACATCAGACAAAAGTTACGATAAAAAAATCGTTTTTAATTTTAAAATTTGCTTTTTTTTTTTTTCCAGTTTTGCTTCTAAGAAAGCTAACAGTTGATAATCGTATTTGTCCAGAGATTGTATTTCATGTAGTATCTACTATATGATGTAGTAGTGAGGTGATGATTGTATTTGAAAATTGTATTCGATGTAGATTTGTCCTAAATTTTATAACCCCCATCCCCGTAAATATTCTAGTATATAATATATTGTTTAAATTAGCTCAAGTTAATCACATTGCTATTTTGGGGCATTCTAACTTTTGAAATTTATTATTTGATCAAAATAAAGTTAATTTTAAAAATATCAAAACTAAACATTTTATTAAGATGCAATAAACTAATTATGATGTTTCATTTAACTAGGTGTCGCAAATTTGGAAGATTGCCGTGGCCGTCGCCTTTCATCCTCTACTATGAAAATTTTTCCAGTGTGTTAAAAAAAAAGATAAAAGGAGAAATATTGTACACGGACAACCAAAATTCTGTGCAAAGAAAGAACATTGCTATCACTTTTGCGAGCAAATACCCCAGGTTAAAATAATCTTCTGGAGAAGGCACGCATGAATGGCAGCATAAATTTTGTAGAAATTCCCCGAAACTGTGCCTGACTGTGAAGTTGCAATCAACATATCTTATCATATCTAATAAACGTGCATGCACACTTGATAACCGAATTTAAAAGAAGAAAAAAAGCTATTGAGTTTTGTTACCCCATAATTTGTTTGCACTTCAGTGTATCAATTTTTTGGTCATATTATTGAACTTTTATTTTTCTAGTAGAGTTTTAATAATGATAGACTTGTATTTTATGTTATATGTTTGTTCTTCCCTACCCCCCTCCCTGTTTTAAATTAATGGTGAGAGCGAGACTGTACACATTTGTTCAGAAATATTTTTGTGTGTGGTGTGTAAATTTCTTTAAATTTTAAATAAACAATGCTGGTAGCTGGTTTTCATTAATGTAGATGTTTTCTTAAACAATTTGGAAGTATTTTTTTAATAAAAAAAAACAATGGAATGGAAATTTATGTTAATTTTTTGTGTGTGGTGTGAAAATATATTTCAATTTGAAGTAACTAATTGTGCAAGCTGCTTTCATAAATGTAGATGTTTTTCTTGTTTATTTTTTTATATTAAAAACGAAATATCAATACGTGTTCTGTGCTCTAAAAATAAACAGATTTGATATTCATAACTAAGCTGTAGTAAAAACAAGATTTTATGTGGGTACCTTATGCTGATATTTCAGGATTTCTATGAATAGCTGTCTAGAGTTACTCTAAACTAACTTAAAGAAATTTGAGTGAAATGTGAAAACTTACTGCAATTTCAGTTTAGAGGTGCAACGAATATTTGATTAATAGTAAGAGGATAGAAAGCCAAATTTTTTTTCCTTCTTAAATTTAAGCATTAACTAATAAACGTGTATCAACCATAATAATAAAAAAAAATCACACAAAGATTAAAACACATAAATTATTTAGAAACAATGAAAATTTTCAGATATAAGTCTTTAAGTTTTAAAAGTTTGCTAAATATTATTTTTTAAAACAAAATATACTTTTAAATTTTAATAGGTTCTTCAAAGTAACTTTTTGTTCATTAAATCTTTTTCACAGTTACAGAAATATTTAAAACTAAAGGCAATCTAGTTAAGTTGTCGTTACTTGAATAAACATAATTTTGCAAAATAATTCACTGTGATTAATTTTAATAGATATTTAGTATCAGTATTGTTCAAATATTCAATATTTGTCTTAAATTGATTTTCATTGCATTCCTTATTTTAATGTGTTTGTTAAAAAATGAAATTACTGTATAATTTTCAATGGAATATTTTTTAACAGATTGTGTTGCACCCAGAATTTTCTAACATTTCAATGGGCTATCTGCCCAGTAAGACGGTATGCAGATTTTTTTTTTGTTATTAACCACTTGGCTAAAGTCTATCGGGGTTTTAGAAGATAACCCTATGCAACTTTATTTTTCTTAATGGATTTAGAGTCCATCATCTGGAACCAATCTGGCAAATAAATATTTTTCCATCTATCTCGAATCCTTTTAAGCTTTGTTAAAACTAACTTGTTGGCCAGCTCATATGCAGGATGTTGACTCAAAACATTATTGACCTATGAGTTTATATGTTGGCTGTGGACATAGAATCTTAATTTACAGGGCAAGACAATCTCAAATAGTTGATAAAAATCAAAGTTGCCTGTTAAAAAACATTTAGATGAAAGAACAATTGTTTAGGTATCCCATAAATATGATATAAAATATATAATTAATAAAAGCAATTTCTCTATTTGAAACAGAACTAAAGGAGTATCTGTCTTACAAATATACAATATGTCATATATATATATTATATGTCTTACAAATATATGTCACATATATTACTCCATATATTACAAATATATGGAGTATATGTCTTACAAATTACAAAAGAATGTTCCAAATTCCTTTTTATTTGCTTAAGATATAAAATAAATTCTATAACTTTTAAAAAGGTTCATTTGTTGGTAAAAGCAACTGCAATTTCATGTAAGCTGGATCATTTTTCATTAATTGACATAATATATATGTTTCTTTCTGCAACACAGACTACGCTGATTTTTATTTCAATCATTTCATTAAAAAAATTAAAATCACGCAATTGCTTTTATTTATTAGTAATACTTAGCTGTATTCTAAATCAATGTAATCTTAAAAAGATTAGATTATAAGTTATTTATATCTCCAGTAGCTGAAAATTCTGCAAGTATCTGCGACAGACATTTTATGGATAGAAAATAATCTGCATGTAAAATGTTACAATTGAGCAGTTAATTATTTAAAGAATCACTTACTTGTACTATCTTTACGCATTTTGTTAACTTAAATTTATAATAAAATTAAGTATTAAAGAGCTAAGCAATACTATAAATCCTAAAAAAGGTTTGTTGAAAACTAAAATCTGCAAAAGAGAAAAGGATTGCGACATTCGGTCGCCCATCTTAGACTTTCTGCTTTTGGGTTTATTGCAAACAAAAATAAAGGTATATGATCTCAATACACTGTAAAGATGTTCTTCCATTTCCAATGTGCTCCTTTGCATTTTTCTGTTGTAGATTCACTGAAGAGATAAGAGAGAATTCATTGAATGTGATAATAAAGGTATCCCAAAGTAAACACAAAACAAATGAGAATTGTCTTATTTTTAACACCAAACAACAGGTACTAAATACCTACTATATAAGCACACATGAAGGAAAGTACTTGAACCAACTATTAAAAATTTAGAAATGTACTGTTTACTGAACCATAGGTAGCAAAAGTACAGATTAGCATTAATTGTAATTTTCTTATTGGCCCAGATATTTTCAGCCAATGGGGAAATTACAATTAAAATCATTCATTCATTAATTAAAATTATTGTATTAAAATTATTTTAATTCAATTGCTTATCCACCATTTACTGGATTTAGATTACCTGCAATTCATTCTGTTGAGCTGACCAAATGCTGTAATCAATAAGGTTAGCTGGGTGAATTAAGTTTTCCAGATTGGTCCAGAAGTAATTGACAGTTTCAGGTAAGAAATTCAAAGATTGAATTCAGTCTCAAACATTTTTAAAATTCGAAAACAAAATTAGAAGTTTACAATTAATATAGCTATTTACCAGTTAGAATAACTGTGTTAAAATTATTTTAGTACAGGACAAATTGGATAGATTTTTAACACATAAATAGCAAGTAAGAAAAGTGATCCCTTATATCTCCATTTTATAGAAATTGCAAGATTCCAAGATTTAAAAAAAACTATAACCCTAAGGAATTTGTATTATAAAAGAACATTAGTCTATAAATGGCTATAAAATTAATATTTTTATTGTACTTTGATCTTTAGACATTTTTGAAATTGCACAATCAAGTTCTAATATTTAGTGGCATTCGATATTACACAGTTTGTCAAATATCTATATTTATTGAAACTCTATTGAGGAATTAAAACGAACATCCTTGAAATTGTGGAATATACAATATGATAGTTATTTTTTTTACAGTGAAGTTTTAATCGAGACGGAAAATAGATTATAATAAATGGAAATATAAAGTACATCTGCTCACCGATGTAATGAAAAGTGCTCAATTTGGTCTATATCTGAAACAAATGACACTGTGGGTCCTGATTGGTATTCTTGTAAGCATGGCATGCAAATTCAGAAACATGATATCATTTCTGTGCAAAATACAAACAACCAAATTCATACCAAATTTCAAAAGACTTTAAATATAACTGTAAAACGGCATATTTTAATTAAAACAAGAATATTTGATGAGATATGGACATGTTAAGAAGTAATTTTCAGTCTAAGGAAAATTATAAATTGTTCCACATTTTTCAGATTTAATGAAAAATTGATTATTTTTAGGGTAATATTTTTCTACAGCTAAACAAATAAATCTGGTTTAATCAAACATACAAATACTGTTGTCTATACACACATGTTGCGTAACTATACCAAATATATGTAGTGAAATATGTCGAATGCTGTGAGAAGTTACAGGTAATTAGTTTTACCTTACTAAAATGTACTGTGAAACCTTGCTTACATGATGTGAAACTGCACAGTCAAATGTAATTAATACTTACACATAAAAATGGATAACTTTCTAGGAAAGTGTGGGGAAAACTTACTCCTACTAATGTATAAATTTATATGCAATGCCTGTGTGACATTACAGAAATATGTGGAGGAAGCTTACTCCTACAGATGTGTAACCTTACAAACTATTAATGTGGAAGCTTACAGACAATTGTTGTGTGACCTTACGCAGGAATTGTGTTATGTTTCACAATATTGTGATGAAACCTAACGCAAAATAACTATGTAAGATTACAGACATATTTGGTGTAACCTTACCCATGAATTTGTGTTATGTTTCACAATATTATGGTGTAAACTTACAAGCAATTACTGTGTAAGATTACAGACATATGTGGCGAAAGCTTACTCCTACAGATGCGTAACCTTATACGCAATTGCTATGAAAGCTTACAGATAATTGTAGTGTAACCTTACACAGTAATTTGTGTGATGTTTCACAATATCATCGTATAATATTACACACAGTTAATGTGTAAGATTACAGACACATGTGGTGTAACCTTACACAGGAATTTGTGTTGTATTTCATAATATTATGGTGTAACATTACACGCAACTACTGTGTAACCTTACACACAGCCAGGGGCGTAAATCCCGGGGGGGGGTTTGGGGGGTGCAACACCCCCCCAAGAATAAATCAGTCGGAAAATTCCCAGATCGATCGGAAAAAGTATGTTTAGTCGGAAAAATTTTATTAACCTATAAAAACTTATAAACAGGAAAAAACGGAAAAATCATTTGGAAAATTTCCCATTTTATAGGAAAAGGCATGTTTAGTCGGAAAAAAAAGTATTATGCATTAACCTATAAAAACTTTAAATTGGAAAAACGTAAAAATCAGTCGGAAAAATTCTTGTTCGATCGGAAAAAATGGTATTTACCTATAAAAACTTATAAATGGGAAAAACGAAAGTATCATTCGGAAAATTTCCCATTCCATGGGAAAATGCATGTTAGTCTGAAAAAATAGTATTACGCATTAACCTATAAAAATTTATAAATTGGAAAAACGGAAAAGTCAGTCGGAAAAATTCTTGTTCGATCGGAAAAAATGGTATTAATCTATAAAAACTTATAAATTGGAAAAACGAAAATATCATTCGGAAAATTTCCCATTCCATGAGAAAATGCATGTTAGTCGGAAAAAATAGTATTACGCATTAACCTATAAAAATTTATAAATTGGAAAAACAGAAGAGTCAGTCGGAAAAATTCTTGTTCGATCGGAAAAAATGGTATTAATCTATAAAAACTTATAAATTGGAAAAACGAAAATATCATTCGGAAAATTTTCCGTTCCATCAGAAAAGGCATGTTTAGTCGGAAAAAACTGCATTACGCATTAACCTATAAAAACTTATAAATTGGACAAACGGAAGAGTCAGTCGGAAAAATTCTTGTTCGATCGGAAAAAATGGTATTAACCTATAAAATTATATATATTTGCGTTTTGCAATTTATAAAAATTGCAAAAACGAAAATATCATTTGGAAAATTTCCGTGTCATCAGAAAAGGCATTTTTAGTCGGAAAAAATAGTATGTATTAACTTCGTATTAACCTATAAAAATTTTTAAATTGGAAAAACGGAAAAGTCAGTCGGAAAAATCCTTGTTCGATCGGAAGAAAGTAAGTTTAAACGAAAAAAAAATAAAAGGTATTAACTTATAAATATTTATGAAATGGAGAAATATTTTTGTAGTTTTTAATTAAATAAGAAAAACAAGTTAGATCAAAGAAAACCAATAAAAATTTTATTGTTAGTCGGATTTATTTCCCCTTGCAGATTCTAATTAAGAAAAACAAGAAAAAACAATTTAGAAAGAAGAAAATATAAATTTAATTCTTAACCGGAGCAATTATTGATTAATTTAACTAATTGGTAATTTACTAATTAATTAATATAACTTTAATATATAGGATTTTATTTTTCTGATAAAACTATTTAGAAAAATTTTCATTTGTCAAATATTGTGTACTCAAAAACCTCTATATATATATATATATATATATATATATATATATATATATATATATGTACTAATTCTTCTAGCAATGTTAATGTTATTTGTAACCTTGATATTTTGAGTGAAACCTTGATAATCCGAATTATTTTTTTTCTGTGCCTTTGTACTTTAAGATATCGAAATCCATCTGTATTTAAGGTACCCTGGGGTAATAACGCCACGTTAAGGTTCTACCAATTTTCACGGCTCAGTTTTAGATTGTATTTTTCAAACAAATATATGATTTGATGCAGCAACTCATTGACTATCTATATATAAAAAAAAATTAACAGATATGTATTCATAAAATGTAATGGCGTGATTTCTTTGCCAATGCTATTTAGCGTTATTACCCACCTATATGGGTAATGACGCCATGTAAACAAAAGTATGAAATAAGATGGAATAATTGCATGTAGATTGCCCAATTCTAAAAATACAAAGTCTACAAACTTAGAAATTGACAAATTGCATTCTAAACTATTGAAAATGTTCAATTTTTTGTGAAAGTGTAAGAAAAAAAAAGTGTGGTGTGTGTGTGGGGGGGGGGGATGAAGCAAAAGAATATCAGACCGTGAGCTTTTTTTTGCTTAAAAAGGACCACTTAAATAGAATTATTAGAAACATTGCACAGTTTTAACTGTGTTTATTTGAATCAGTATTTAGGATGTAGCTCGGCCACTGTTGGGAATCAATCGGGGTATTAATGCCAAGGATTGGCGTTATTACCCCGTTATAGTTATTGCGCTGTGCAATTTAAATTACAAATTATCTCGAGAAGATATCCAAAAAACTTCAACAACATTTTGAAAGTCCATGAAATGTACTACAAATTTATGTAATTAACAAAGTATTTCCGGATAAAAAAATAGTCTTCACATCACAAAACGTATCTCGCAAATTTTAGAGATCAAGCGTTAATTTTAGTTGCTTGTAAAAACAATAAGACCTAAAAATGAAACAAATTAACTTGAAGCTGTTTTTTGCGATTTATATGACTCAAAACCCTTCTGCGCAGAGCATATGGGTGTCATTTACCAGATTAGTTCATAATTATGCATAATATTATCACTTATCGTTATTACTCCGCCTGGCGTTATTACACCAGATCACCTTATTTATTGTCGGAAAGTTTTTAGTTTAATTTAGAAATTTTAAAATATACTGATCGAAATGAAGAAATTTTATTTATTTTTATCTAAACTTTAAATTTAATTAGAAGTATATATCACGGAATTTAGGTGACATCTGATGAAAATTCAAAACTAAAATACATTTTTTTTTCATATTAAAATTTGGATATTTCTCACTCTACACAAATTTTACCTTTAATTGAAAATAATTAAGGTTTTATTTTTTTCCTACTGATTAACTTTGTGTTTTCTTTCGAATTTATTATAAAAATAAAATTAAAATGCGAAATTGTTTTTATTTACTTTTTTACGTAATTTTTGATTGATTTAAAAAAGTGCTTCAGAAATTTATGATACAGGATGAGAATTGAAAATACCCAAATACTTTAAATTTTTATCTCGAAATAATCTGAATATTTTACAATTAATTACCAAATTGTTACGATGCTTTAAAGTATGCCATTAAAAAAAATTAAAACTTATATTAAGAAATCCTGTATTTTTGAAAAAGTTTTATCTCTAAAACAGGGCTTTTCAAACTTTCAGATTGGCGTAACACTAAAACGAAACGGACTCTTCCGCGTGCTAGCAGGTGAAAAATACAAAGCTTATAAAGAAAAATCTGTGTAAATGGAATAAGTCAAAAATGAAACACTTTTCCAGTTTTTTGTGCATCCATCGGAGCAGATTTTACTGAATTTAATTACATGATTACAATATTAAATTGGTACTTAGATCGTCTGTTTTATATGAACATTGAAATAATAAAAAGGGTACATTATAATAACATGCACATTACCAAGATATAGATTTTGGTAAAAGAAAGATACAATGTTTAATGACATATTCGCGTAAATTGATACACATACACTGCAAAATATATATATATATATATATATGTAAAGGTACTAAACTTTTTCTAGGAAACTCGGATTCCTAGAACTTTTCCTGTAAAGGTAACAGCAAAAATTCAAGTTTCAGAATCGGTTACATGATTTTTTCCTGTTATCGTTACATGAAAAGTTCTTGGAATCCCAGTTTCCTAGAAAATGTTTAGTACCTTTGCAGATTTTTTTTTACAGTGTACACGACTCTATTAAAAGCACTTGGAATGCGCTATCTCCGCCATGTTAGATTCATCATCAGCGATGTAGTGGAGGGTACACGGGCCGTATACCCTCTGGACTTTTTAAAGGGACACCGTATAACCTCTGTTCCTAAAGAAAGCTGTAGTATGCACATTCTATAGTATACGCTCTGCCTTTTGCCTATACTCTCTGCTTAGAGCGCATATCCTCTGTTATTTTTACGACTACACCCCTGTTCATGCACTTTATGTACCTTTCATAAATGATGAAAAATATGGATCTATATTTTTATGGTAGGTAGAACAGCATGTTTTATATACTGCAATAGTCCATTTTCTTTTTAAGTGAAACTTAAAAATTATTTTAATTATTTATTGAAAATTATTTTTAAATTACGATGAAATAAGAGAAAGCAAAGTGCTATCAAAACAGTAATATCAGAGAACAGACACTTTGGTGCCGGTGAACTGACAAATCAAAAAAGATGGGGGGGAATGAAACTTTTTTTTTTCATTTCATAAGCTGGATTTTTTATTTTATTTCATGTACCAGTAAAGAGAGCTTCACGTACCAGCACTGGTACGTGTACCATAAGTTGAGAAATCCTGCTCTAAAATGTTCCCTAAGCAAACAGATTTCAATTTTACTTAAAAAAGGAAAAAAAAAGGCTAAAAATTTTTTAACTGATTGCTAAATAATAGAGAGATAGAACATTGTTTTCTTTTCAACACGTGTAAAACTTGGGCACCTAGACGATAAGGCGCTAGTTCTCCCGCCCTATGTGCCAGTTACAAAACATACTGCACCTGCGTTAACTCTTTATTTAAACCATTAGTAATCTGACTCCGGCTCATCGTACGAAATCATTCAATTAAAAAGAGCATATGCGGGAATATTTTGGTATATTGCTAAAAATTCAATATTTTTGTATCAATTATGCCCCCACCTAAATGTAAGAGACAAAAAGTGCAGTGTGGTTTATGTAATTCCATTTTCGACAGTGATTACAGGAACACTCATAATAAACAAGAGCATGCTGATAAAATTTCGGCTCATATACATGTACCGTTTTGCATTGCTGGAGCTCCAAAAAATCCTTTTGAAGTAAGTAAGCTACTTTATTACAGAATATTTTAGGTATATAAAATGTGTAACATACAAAATTTTATTAAAGTACTGAGAAATAAATATGAGTTTTCAAAAGGAATCAACATCAATTCTTTGAAACTTATTTGACTATATCGATACACTTAGTCAAAATTATGATTTATATACATATGCATTATATATATATATATATATATATATATATATATATATATATATATATATATATATATATATATATATATATATATATATATATATATATAAGAGTTGTACCGCATATTCGGTTTGGCCGAATATCAAAGTATTTGGCTGAATCCAATACTTGATAAAACCTTTTAAAACAAATTTTAAAATTTTTTTCACATTTTCTACTTTTAACTGTCAATTTATAACTATATTTAAAATAATTAGAAAGAAAATCATATAAATAAAATAGAATGTTTTTACATTATTTGCTATTTGAAAGTGTAACTAAAGAAAATTAACCGTGAGAAGGAATTAAATGATGAAGTATGAGGATTCTGCTTATAAATAAATATTGTGCAGATGCAAGTTCCTAAGTTTGTTTAGTAAATAATCTGTTTCTTGCTTTTCCCAAATAAAAGTTCTTAAACAAGAAAGAAAAACTTTTGAGATTAGTAATAGCCATCAAGGCAGACAATTTTTTATCATAAAATCAACTTTTTGAGTCATAAAATAAACTTTTTCAAAAAAAAAAAAATATAACCGACTTCAATCAACGTTCTAAAAAGAGTTAAATAATTCTTTAAAATACCCTAATGATGAATTGTTATCTGATAATCACACATCAGATATCATGTACCGACAAAAAAAAATGATTATAAGTTTAATACATAGAACTTAAAATCCAGCAAACATGGTTTTTCCCACAGAATATTTTTTACAAGAGATTAATTTACATATTTTTGATTTAATTTATGAATATATACATATAAAAAGTAATGAATCACTTTTTGAAGTTGGTGCCAAACAATCACAATCAATTATGATTTTTACCATTTTATTTATGGTATTAGGCATAATATAACCACAATTCTTACTATAATTACAATAGTTTGGCACCAACTTCAAAAAGTGATTCATTACTTTTTATATGTATATATTCATAAATTAAATCAAAAATATGTAAATTAATCTCTTGTAAAAAATATTCTGTCGAAAAACCATGTTTGCTGGATTTTAAGTTCTATGTATTAAACTTATAACCATTTTTTTTGTCGGTACATGATATCTGATGTGTGATTATTAGATAACAATTCATCATTAGGGTATTTTAAAGAATTATTTAACTCTTTTTAGAGCGTTGATTGAAGTCGGTTATATTTTTTTTTGAAAAAGTTTATTTTATTTCTTACTTTTTAGTTATTTATACCGTAATACTTAGTTTAATCGGTTGGATAATTGCGGTGTAATCGGTGAACATATATAAAAAAAATGTACATACGCGGTCGAATTGATGATAACCTTCTCTCCTTTTTTAAGTCAGTTAAAGAAATTATAATACGGAAAAAATACTGTATGTTAAAAATGGATGTCAGGAATGGGGTTCGAACCCACAATCCCTTTCGAGATCCAGAACTTACATCGGGCGCCTTAGACCGCTAGGCTATCCTGACTGCAATCTAAACGGTGAACAATGCCATATTACTTTTCGCAAGTCTATTATTTTAGCTCACTTTCGCTGATAAAGTACTGAGTTGGTAAAAGACATCTGATACTCTGTGCTAACGGTTAAAAACAAAATATTCTTAATAGCATAATTAGTATTTAATTTGTAAAATATATGTGTAAAAACTATAATGCGAAAAAAGAGTATTGTATACATGCATGTCAGGAGTGGAGTTCGAACCCACTTTCTCTTTCGAGAACCAGAGTTTAAATCAAGCGCATTAGACCGCTCGGATATCCTGATTGCAATCAACTCAGGGAACTTATTCAAGGTCATGTTATTTTTCGCAAGTCTATTAATTTAGCACTCTTTCACAAATAAAGTATTGAGGAGATAAAAGATCTCTGATTTTCTGTGCTAACGGTTAAATACAAAATATTCTTAATAACATAATTAGTATTTAATTTGTAAAATATATGTGTAAAAACTATAATGCGAAAAAGGTTATCGTATACATGCATGTCAGGAGTGGGGTTCGAACCCCCGCTTTCTTTCGAGAACCAAAGCTTAAATCAGGCGCCTTAGACCACTTGGCTATACTGACTACAATCTATTCGGTGAACTTATTCAACGTCATATTACTTTTCGCAAGTCTATTATTTTAGCACTCTCTCACTGATAAAGTATTGAGTTGGTAAAATATCTCTGATACTCTGTGCTAACGGTTAAATACAAAATATTCTTAATAGCATAATTAGTATTTAATTTTTAAAATATATATGTAAAAATTATAATACGGAAAATCATTGTACACACGTATGTCAGGAGTGGGGCTCGAACCCACGCTCTCTTTCGAGAACCAGAATTTAAATCAGGCGCCTTAGACCGCTCAGCCATCCCGACTGCACTCCGTGGTAGGAACTCATTCAACAGCTTTAATTGGCGAAAAAGCACTAATTTTAATAGTTTTTGCCCGTTTACTAAAAAATTACTGAACCAATTTCTATGAAATGGAAGTGGTACCAATCCGAGAGTAAGTTCTTTAATTTAACACCAAAACCAAATTAATCAGTTGGATAGTTTCGGCGTAATCGGTGAACATACATTAAAAAAATACATACGCGATGAATTGTTAACCTCCTCTCCTTCTTGAAGTCGGTTAAAAATATTCTTAATAGCATAATTAGTATTTAATTTGCAAAATATCTGTGTAAAAAGAATAATACGGAAAAGGTTTTTGTATATGTGTATGTCAGGAGTGGGGTTCGAACACACGTTCTCTTTCGAGAACCAGAGTTTAAATCAAGCGCATTAGACCGCTCGGCTATCCTGATTGCAATCAAATCAGGGAACTTATTCAAGGTCATGTTATTTTTCGCAAGTCTATTAATTTAGCATTCTTTCACTTATAAAGTATTGAGGAGATAAAAGATCTCTGATTTTCTGTGCTAACGGTTAAATACAAAATATTCTTAATAACATAATTAGTATTTAATTTGTAAAATATATGTGTAAAAACTATAATGCGAAAAAAGGTTATCGTATACATGCATGTCAGGAGTGGGGTTCGAACCCCCGCTCTCTTTCGAGAACCAAAGCTTAAATCAGGCGCCTTAGACCACTTGGTTATCTTGACTACAATCTATTCGGTGAACTTATTCAACGTCATATTACTTTTCGCAAATCTATTATTTTAGCACTCGCTCACTGATAAAGTATTGAGTTGGTAAAATATCTCTGATACTCTGTGATAACGGTTAAATACAAAATATTCTTATTAGCATAATTAGTATTTAATTTACAAAATATATGTGTAAAAATTATAATACGGAATAGGTTGTTGTATACATGTATGTCGGAAGTGGGGTTCGAACCCACGCTCTCTTTCGAGAACCAGAACTTAAATCAGGCGCCTTAGACCGCTCGGCCATCCAGACTACACTCCATGGTAGGAACTCATTCAACAGCTTTAATTAGCAAAAAAACAATAATTTTAATAGTTTTTGCCCGTTTACTAAAAAATTACTGAACCAATTTCTATGAAATGGAAGTGGTACCAATCCGAGAGTAAGTTCTTTAATTTAACACCAAAACCAAATTAATCAGTCGGATAACTTCGGCGTAATCGTGAACATACATTAAAAAAATACATACGCGATGAATTGATAACCTCCTCTCCTTCTTGAAGTCGGTTAAAAATATTCTTAATAGCATAATTAGTATTTAATTTGTAAAATATATATGTAAAAATTATAATACGCAATAGGTTCGGAAACTTATTCAATGTCATGTTACTTTTTGCAAGTCAATTATTTTAGCACTCTTTCACTGATAAAGCTATTTAGTTGATAAAAGATCTTTGATACTCTGTGCTAACGGTTAAATACAAAATATTCTTAATAGCATAATTAGTATTTAATTTTTAAAATATATATGTAAAAATTATAATACGGAAAATTATTGTACACACGTATGTCGGGAGTGGGGTTCGAACCCATTGTCACTTTCGAGAACCAGAGCTTAAATCAGGCGCTTTAAACCGCTCGGCCATCCTGACTTCACTCAATTGTAGGAACTAATTCAACAGTTTTAATTACCGAAAAAACACAAATTTTAATAGTTTTTGCTTAATTACTAAAAAACTACTGAACCAATTTCTATGAAAGGGATGTGGTACCAATCCGAGAGTAAGCTCTTTAATTTAACACCAAAACCAAATTAATCGACTGCATAGTTTCGGAGTAATCGGTGAACATACATAAAAAAAAAAAAATACATACGCGTCGAATTGATAACCTCCTCTCCTTTTTGAAGTCGCTTAATAAGTACATTGTATTTCATGTCACTCTAGGTCAAACTTATGTTTTCGTATCTTGCTTTAACAATAAATAAGATACTATATATTTTCAACTCACATGCTTTGATTTCTGTAAAATATGATATAATGGGAAGGGTGAAAAATGCTATCATTCACAAGAAAAGAACTAGGAGTTAATCATTCCTTTATTCAGAATTATGTTGATAGAACTTGTACTTTATATTGAAAAAAAAATCTGCCTTGAGTTATTTTAAAAGGACAATTATAAGACTGCAAAGTTTTTCTTCGACCATTTTTTCATTATTTTTCTTTGATTTTAAAATGTTTCTTTTAATTCGTACAAGAAACCATGAAATTAAAAATTTTATTAATTAAAAAATTCTCATAATTGTGCTTCTTAAATAACTCAAGCAGATTTTTTTCAATACTAAATGCTCTTATAAAAAGTCCTTACTTATCAAATTGTAAGTTTCTTTTATTAAATATTATGTAAAATTGTTTTAAAAAGCAGCATTTTAATACCTTTAAACTTTGAAATACAGTGGCGTAGCTAAGGGGGGGGCAAGGGGGCGTCCGCCCCGGGCGCCGAGGCCTAGGGGCGCCAAATTCAGAGAAATTGCTATATGTCTATATTGGGGTGGGGGCGCAAAATTTCTTGCTGGCCTCGGGCGCCAAAAAACATAGCTACGCTACTGTTGAAATATAAAAAGTATTTGGAAAGCCGAATATTCGGTATTCGGTCCAACAATTACTATTCGGTTAGCCGAATATTCGGTATTCGGTTCACCTATCGGTCTAATATTCGGTATTCGGCCAAAATCACTATTCGGTGCATCCCTAATATCTATATATAAGTCCTCATGTTGGCCATAGTACTCGGAAATTTTCCTTCTTGGAGTCGGAAATTTATGAGCCTACACCCCCCTACGCGACTAAGGTGGTTTACGCCCCTGCGTTCAGCTTCTGTGTAAGATTACAGGTAATTGTGGTGTAACCTTACACAGGAGTGGTGTAACCTTACTCATAATATGGTGCACACTTACACAAGACATGAGTAATGTTACTCCATTTACATCGGTTACATACCACCATAAGACTGGAAGCAGCAATGCTGCCACCAGTTTTATGGAGTAACGTTACACCAAATGTTTTACAGTGTATGACACGTGCACAGCGAAAAATTATTTAATAAGCCTACTCATTTTTATACACTTTTTATTATTTTTTAATTCTGAATAAAGGGTTTTGTGTGCAATATTGTTTGTCATATTTTCAGAAAATAATATTATTTTATATTGAGAACTCTGCTAATAATAAGCAAAAAGCTTTGAAAAATTTGGGACCATTTTTATAAAAATGTTAATTTCTCTGTGAGTACACATGCTATATACATAAAAATGAACAACGTTTATTACAATAAGGAATTTAATCATAATCTAGAGTTTGAGCGTTTTTGCTACATTAGTTTTGACAGGGTTATTCAAAAGATATTCATTCTTTTTTAATTTGTCGACAATCCTCTATGGAGTTTCGGGAAAAAATCTTCACGGAAATGTATGACTTACACTATTATATTTATACACTAAGAGTTTCGGGATGATTCCTCATGTATTTTTCTAGATATTTAACACAATGTCTGAAATTGCAAGTGGACGTTCATCAATGGCCAAGTAATGCATAACTTATAATTAGGAGATGATAAGGGGAATAATGCACAAAGGCCATAGTCGTTTAGAAATTTCGCGAAATGTTTTGTAATGTGTAAAGTGATTTCAACGACGTATTTTTTTAATAATATTGAGTGATATGGCCAAGAGGCAATCCACGAGATGTCATCTGGATGACCTTACACAAGGTTGTATTACTGGGAAGTTGGAAGACAGTCGAAGTGTGACAGACGAAGTTTGGTATCGCCCACAGCATCGTTTCACGAGCCTGGAGTGCATTTCAGACGAGGGGATCAGCCGTCTGAGCACTCAGCAGGGATCTCCTACGAGCAACAACATAAGAGGACCATTATGTTGTACTAGAGGTGAAAAGAAACAAATGGGACACAGATGTAGGAATTGCAAGACAGATGTATCAAATTACTGGACTGAGGATATAAAAGTTTACGTAGTTAGAAGGCTTCATGCACAAAAGTGGCCTACATGCACAACGACCATTACGTTGTGTACCATTAATGCCTGCTCATCGGAAACGCCGGTTTCTGTGGTGCCAGGATCACAAAAAATGGATGCAACAAGAGTGGGCTCGAACTCATTAAAGATGTGATCCGATTTATTATGACGAGCTATTCTGGACGTTTACACATCCGAAGAGAGCAGGGAACCCACTTCCAACACCAACGAAAAGAAACGTTTTCGGCGTGCCGGCATTCGTACCGGGTAACATTATGCTCAGTAGCCGTACCAGCCTTCACATCTTCCAAGCAGGTTCAGTCTCTGAGTCGCGCTATTGCGCCGAAATTCTCTTGCCTCACGTGCGTTTTTTCAGAGATTCTGTGGGTCCAGACTTCATCGTCATGAACGATAACTGTCCTTATCATCGTAAAGCGGCTGTTGAAGAGTTCTTGGAGAGTGAAAATATTCAACAAATGGTTTGGCTTACAAGGTCTCTAGGATTGAATCCCATACAATACGTGTGAGACCTTGTCCGAAGATGCTTGGTATCACGTGACTAGACGTCAGTAACTATTTCGAAGGTGACATTAAGTTTAGAAGAGGAATGGCACTCGATGTCTCGACAGCTCCTAGACAACCTCTTTTTCAGCATGGACAGGCGTTGTAAATCCTTCATCGCAGTCCGGGTGAACGTATCCCCTATTAGAGACTGATTTTTTCTTGTAAAATATCAGTAAGATGGATGTTTTAGTCTTCTCTGCATTAGTGCTACAAGTGATCTTTTTAAAAAAGAGCTTTTCTAACATTTTGATGGTTTTCATCACTTGACCCATATTTTTACATCTTGGCTATCTTATGGTATGATTTTAGTCGATATGGAAAACTTTTGGGCGACGGTACATTCGAAAAAACCCTTTTTTCTTAATTTTTGCCCGCCAGTGTATGAGCATACTTAAATTTTAATAAATAACTAAATTTTTATTAATATTGATGTCACGTAATCCTTAGACACGAAGTCATGGAAGGGCATATGAGGGTTCAAGGTTTGAACCCTGGATTAGACGAAAACCACGATAATCACAGAAAGTTTAAACCGAGCGGTGCGATTGTATGCGAACCTACTACCTTTCCGTTTATCAGCTTTGAGAGCAGACTCTTTCGGCCACTAGTGGGACGTGGTTTTATACGCAACAGATGTTAAATTATGCGCATTAATCATTCTATCATTTACTTTTAGATAATAGACTGTAAAAAAGCAAGCATTATATTTTAAATTCAAAAGAAAAACTTTCATTGCATTTATATGCAATTATCCTTACAAGAAGTGTGTCAAGAGTACATTATAAATGGGTTGACTGATTTTTTAAAGCTTAGCATAATTTCATTCATTATTCATAAGGCTTTTTCATCATACTCGGTCATACGTGCTTTGCAATTTAAAATATCTTGATGCCGCAAGCATAAATTTTTCTAGAAGTGAAAATTATTTTAAACATTATTTAGTCTTAAGGTATCAACATCCATGAGAAATGAGATCCTTTATTAAGAAAAGGAGAATAATGACTAAAATATTTTATGTGGACTTCTTATAAGTTATTAATTCCCTATGATTCAGGTATGATACTAGTTTCTTCTTTTGATTTTATCTGATTCTTGAACAATCTTTTGTACAAGTCTTTCATATATGTTTCATTAATAATGATTAAAGTATACCTTTTGCACTTGTATTATTGATTATCTCATATGGATTATTAAGAATAAATAATCATGTATATAAAAAATGCGAATTTAATACAAAATTACGAAAAGACAACATATAAGAAAACACGTAAAAAAGGAATTTTTTAAATAATACAATAGTTATAATTTATGCTTCACATATATTTACAGAAATAATAAAGTAAATTGAATATTTTTTAGTCGTTCCAAAGCACAAATATTGTCACAAATGAATCTATTTTTGGAAGTTTTAATTTGTAAATAAATATGTAAAAAATATACAACGCATCAAGTCATCTATTCCAACATTTGTTATTAAAGAATTTAAGACCATCTTTATAACTAAAAAAATGCTAAAGACTAAATATATCTGATCATTTAACAATTGTTTCATATACTACTTCATATTTGCATAAAATATAGAGGGTTCAAGCAATAGTAAGTTGAACTTCAATAGTTTTAGATCTGATTATACTAATAGTACTAAGTGCTGTCATACTATTAATAATTTGTATTACTTACTATAATAATAATACAATCAATACAACTTACTATTATGCTTATATCAATTAATTCTATTTCCTTTAATATCGGTATTATTTTAGTAAATATATAATATACTCAGAGTAACCATAGTTAATAAATAGTCATCAAAGTAAACATGATGTTTCCTCTCAGATAATATATGAGAGTGATAAAACCCATTAAGCTTAATCCATTAAGTTTTCCAGAAGATGTATAAATCTGGACAACTATCTTTTACATATATTATTATTTCGAAAATATTGAAATAAAACATTACCACAATCTTGTGTGTTATTATTTTACAAATGCTTCACCCATACCATATCTTTTCATGAATTATATCATTTTTAGAGACATTATATGTAAAATATAGCTGATATTTGTAACAGATTGTTGATTCAGCGAAAATGTATTCTATTTAAAACAAATATTTTTTGAAATCCATGAATTAAAATTTACATATATATTTCTAATTTAAAGCAAGCATTTAACAAATACCCTTGTATTTGGAAATTTAGTCCATTGAAAATGATATTGAAATTTATCAAAAGTATTTTAATTGTTACGACATTTCTCTTCAGCAATAAAATAATTTGTTCATCTTAAGTTTCTAAAATATTAAAAAACAGGATACAAAGATATTTTTATCATTTTATTTAAAAGATCATTTACTTAAACCGAGAAGCATCAATAACCATATGTATACGAAATTAAGTATCATATAAGTCATAATAAGTAGGGAAATTCACGTAATTTACGTTTTTTGAAGTGAATTCCCAGAATCAAATGAATTTAATCCATAGGAAGATTAATTTTTTAATAATATGTGACGGCGATGTCTAATTCCTGCATTTTATTTGCGAGTATATGATAACCTTTAATTAAGCTCCAAAACCTTTGACCTTCTTTAACTTTTAAAACAGAATATAACTTTTTGATAAATTTTAATAATTAAATTGGCAGAACTTATGAATGCTATTATGAATGTTATAATCTAATATATATATGTATTGAGAATACACATTAATTTTGAAAACACATTTTCATATTTTATAATATAAGTGATTAAAATTTTTTTAGTATAATGTTCTATAAATATAGGAAAAATATAATAAATAAAATAGTGATACACAAAAACTATTTCAATTTTGATAACAATTCTTTAAAGACTCTGTTAAAAATTGTACATCTAAATTTCAATTGGCCCAGTTATGATTATTCAGAATTAATATCAAAAGCTAAAAGTTCAGGATTTAAAGTATGTGATAATATACGAAAGAAGCCAAAACAAAAATCGAAAAATACTTCTTTCTACATTTATTTATAATCTATCTATATGAAGTAGAAATCTTGCACTATTTTTCATTATTTTATAGTCTTGCATCGCAATGAATTTTTCATTATTGCTGTTTGCAATGTGTAGTAAATTTTGTTTTCTTGCCTTCTTTGTACTCCATATCTATAATCACTGGAGTAGATCATGAGCCATTAATTAATATCAGCTATCACTAAAGCAAATTGTAACTAAAATTGGATATTTATAATTGGAATATATGAATATTACTAAAATTGATAATTACTAAATTTTAATAATTATACACTGCTACCAGTGAAACATGAATTTGATATTCGATTTTAGTACCTTATTTAGGACTATGGTGCGAAAGATACACATAGGTCTAATTAAAAAAAACAACCTTAGAACTTTGCTATACATCCTACATAATATTTGCAGTTATAAAATTTATTAATATTGGGTTGGGGAAAAAGTAAGTTCGCCTTTTTTAGTGTTTTTCAAAGTGAATTTGTTTATATAAATAAAAAAAAAACTAATCAAAATTTCTGTGCTATTTTGTTCGATGACCTTTTGCCATTTTTCTGGTAAAAAAATAATTCCGTCACTGTAGAATTTCTGTGAGTTCTCGGCAAAAAACTGAACAAGGTGATTTTCACAAGCCTTTTTTGAAGCCAGCTTAACACCTTCAAGAGAGTATCGCATAGGGCGGAACAAATGGTAATCCGTCGGATCCAGGTATCCGTCGGATCCGTGGATCCGTCAGATCCACTACACGGTGGGTTCATCAAAACTTCCCAACAAAGCTCTTTCAGTTTTTGCCGAGTGACTAAAGATGCGTGTGGTTTAGCGTTGTTGTGATGGAAGACAGCGCCTTTCCTTTCGATCAATTCTGACCGGGTTTTTTAATTGCCTTAGTTGTTTACAGAAGATAGTTGAATTGATGGTTTGGCCATGTTTGAGCAGCTTATGATGGAAAATTCTTTTCCAATCCCACCAAACACTCAGAATCATTTCGTAGACATCAAATCGGGCTTTGCCACCGTTTGTGAAGCTTCAATCACGATTTTTCTTTAGCACATTGTTGTTATACGTGATTCCCTTTTTATCAACCGTAATGATTTGTTTCAAAAATGGCTCGATTTCATACCGTTTCAGTAGCAATTCACAAATGAAAACTCAGTCCATTAATTTTTTCACTGTATGTTTATGGGGAACCCAAGTATCGAGTTTCTTTTGGTATCCAATTTTATGTAAATGGTTCAAAAGTGGTTTATGGTTGATGTTTAGTTCCGTAGCAATGACGTGGGAAGAAATATGTCAGTCTAACTGAATTTTTTTTTAAATTTCATCGAATTTTTCAAGGATTGGCCGGCCAGGGAAAGGTTCATCTTTAACATCGAAATTTTCGGAAGGAAAGCGAGCAAACACCGATTCTGACTTTGGCGTATTCTTAATCACTGATCACCATAAATACCACACAAGTTTCGATGAGCCTGTGCCAATTTTTCCCTTTTTGGAAGTAAAAAACTAAAATGTGACGAAAATGATCTTCTGAAATCTCTTTTTTAAAGCGCAATAACTTTTGACGGGTTAAACAGATGACCTTTATATCTAGAATATTCTAGAGACTATTACCTTTCAAACGCTGTATAGTATGACTTAATTGAGTAAGTATTACTTGAGATATGCGACTTTAAAGCTATCTATTGGGAAAAAACGAATTTACTTTTTCCACAACCCAATATTACCTAAAAATGTACTTAGTTTTCATTTTTACATCATATCTCGTTTTTCGCAAAAACATTTAATTTTCGACACTACGTTTATATACCTATATATCTTGTTCATTACCTTACTGTACGATTCAGCCTATTTATTTGGGCACACCCTGTATATTATAGGCTCATGTGTCAGTGGAATTATTATTTTTTATAATGCTAGTTTTATGAGTTATTTATCTTTGAATTTTACAGAAAATAAGATCATATATAATAATAAAATGTCATTATTATCTGAAATAATTTCGGGCTTTTTTAAATAACTAAAAATCTTTAATCTTAGCTACGTTTTTTATTTTAATTTATGCGTTTTTATCAGCTTGGGTTATACTTAATATGAAGACACATATGCCGGGAATAAGATTGAGAATGAAGACAAATGAGAAGCTATATTTAGGGATTACTTTAGAAAAAGTCATTAAGAAGAACGTGGCATATTTTTCTACTTATTGCTTTTTCTTTTTGATGCATAATTAATTATTTTTCTATGTAATATTTAAATATTAGTTGAAGTAACAAAATGAAACGCACTGTAAAAAATTCTTTTAACGTTATTCCATAAAATTATTGGCAACATGCTGCCTTATATTTTGTGGAGTTATTTAACTTTTATAATGATGTAAATTAAATTTATTAAACTGGTGTTAAAACAGATAACATTAGTGTAACATAACCCAAATTACATTCCTTGAATTACCAGAAAAAGTGGAGTTAGTAAAATTGCCACCAACTTTGTGAAGTAACGTTACATATTTTTTTACAGTTCAGATTCTACAACATTAAAAAATATTTTCTAAAAATTAACTGAATGAATATAACTTCAATGTATTTTATCTTAATTTCATACAAAAAATAAAATAAAGAAGTTATTTTCATAAAATTTTAAAAATGCGACAACATAAAACACGTCAAATATCGACAAAAGAAATTTTTTAAAATGGAACTGTTTCGTTGAAGTGATAATAAACCTTCAAAGATAATTATAATAGAAAATCGATCTTACATTGTTTGTCTAACTGTGAAACAAATAATATTATTTAATCTAAGTTATGAAATGATATGAAGGTAAAGAGACCAGATTATTTCTATGTTAAAGTAAACTAAATTCAGTCATGAAAAATGACGCTGAACCTCAACCCCATTATTGATGAAATTGTAGATATATTTAAGTAGTGCACTTTTTCCACTTTGGGCTTAGCCTCTGGCTACTGGAACATACCCATAGATCCCTCAGATACAGAAAACTCGCTTTTACTACCGATTCTGGTTTATTTGAGTGGAATGTGATTTCCTTTGGTAAAAACGTTGGCCCATTCATTTTCAATAGATCCCTTAGAAGAATCCTTATCAAACACACACACACACACAAAAAATATGCTTGTCATTTGTTTGACGATATAATTAGTTTTTCTTCCTCTTTAGCAGAACATATTAGCATCTAATCAAAATTTTTGAATTATGTAGATTCAACAATATTAAACTTTAATTATCTAAATGCATTTTTGATCAAAAAAATATTAACTTCTTAGGATATGAAAATAAAAAATGGCATTATGACCCCCGCTAATGCCAATATTGATATAATAAATAATTATAATAATAATAAAGCAACCCTCAAATGTTAAAGAATTTAAAATATTTTTAGGATTATTAATGTGTACCATAAATTTATAGATAAATATGCAAAAATTAGATACCCTCTCAATAGACTAATTAAGTAGAATACATTGTAGGAATGGAAATCAGATTGACAAAATTGTTCCCAAATATTGAAAGATACATTAATTGCTAAATCTGTCTTAAGAAAATCTGACCCTAATTTACCCTCTATATCTTTGTTAATGCCTCAAAGGGAACAATCGATACAGTTTTTAAACAACCAGACATTTTTTTCAACCATTTGCTTTTCCTCTAGAAGAAGAGTCTAGTGGATTGAGAAATTATGAATAAAACTATATTATTACTGATTTAGAGTAACTTGCCATCAGTGAAACATCAGATAAATTTCACCATTATTTTGATCCCGTAAAGATTACAGTTCGCACTGATCATGCACCTGTTATGTAGCTTCAAAATGTGAAAAACCTAAGAGGTAGACTTTTTAGGTGGTCTTTGAAATTTAGTATGTTTGAGTATAACACCTAATATTTAAAAGGATCTATAAATGTCTAAACTGGCATGTTGCAAAAAGACCCTATTTTAAATTTTAGTCTAACACTAACTTTTCTTCTGAATGTTAAAGAAATCCTTGAGATGCACGAAAAAAATAATTTTTGTGAAATAAACTATATAAATAACAATGGATTGATGATTATTACAAATAAAGGTTTTTGAAAAATAGAAGTTCCCATGTTAAAACTGTTGTTAGCTTTCGTTTTTTCAAAACTAAAAACTAAAACAAAATCACTTCACCTTTTTCATTTACGAATAAAAAATATTTCATATTTATTTACTTAGAACAGGTGTCAACAGCTGTTCTAAGTAAATAAATATGAAATGTTTTTAAAAGTTCCCATCTTCTTAAGAAGATAACCACTTAATCTTCGGGATGAAAAATTTTTGGTCACATTGGTATTCAAGAAATGCTGAATTTGATTTCTTACTTTACACTGATACTTTAAAACAGTCACGGATTCAAATATAGCGGAAGTAATTAAGAAAAACTCTATAGTATATATATACCTTGTGTACTATAAATGTTAGTCCTATCGTGTACTAACTAGTACACAAATAAAATTTAATAGCTTTAAATATGTAGTTATTTAAAATATTTTTTATTCACAAAAGATATTTTAAATATATGTTTTTAAAAAATTAACTATCTGTTACTTCACAATATTTTAGTTAGCATTTAATAATTCAAATAAACTCTTTTTAAACTAATTATTAATGTTATTAATTAATTTCTAGAATGTTTTGAGTGTTTTATATTTTTTGTGAATATACCGTCGTTAAAAATTTTAATATTAAGCAAAGAGTAATTTATACGTACACTATCTAATATTTTATACACTTAAAACATTTCAAGTAAAATATTTAAATATCAACTTTTCACTTAGAAACATAGCGAAGTGTTTTTGTGCGACAGTTTGATAAATAGTTTCTTAGATTAATCAATTTGTTTCTATATAATGGAAACATTTTTTTAATTATACTGTATCATATTTTAGATGAATGCATCACATGTTTCTGAAATATTACCTTCCTTTATATTTCGTTACTTTGTAAGAACTATTTTAACAATGTGCAATCTTTTACATTACATTTAATAATAAAATATCTAGAGTTAAAAGATTTATATGTATGGAATATATATTTTTAGAATCAATTATTTACCGTTAAGAAAGTTTAAATTTAATAATTTATGAAACGAACAAGAATGAAAAATCTTGGCTCAAGCGTACATTATGAAACATTTTCTAACGCATTCAGAATATTGTACTCAACTACCGAATTTTATATGGTGAAATCGGTGGAAATTATATGGTGGTTTAAGTAAACAATGTGAAAAATTCATAAGACATTTGGAACGTAATTTCGCAATTTCTATCTATGGTTGAAAAAAAAAACAAAAAACAAGTCATTAAGTATTGTACGGGCTAAGAGATAAAACGCAGAAAATAATAACCAATCGCCAGTGAGAAAGCGGGTACCTTCACCTACTCATTTTTAACTGCTCCTCTCTCCTTTAAAATATATCTTTTTCAAAATTGTTTAATTATAATTTTCGGACTAATTTTTGGAATTTATTTTAGGATGGTCTTTTCTTTTTATAAACTTGTGTAGTTTGTATTTTTTCTCTTGTTGTAATTCTCAGTTAGCAGCGCAATGTATTAAAATGAAAGAATAGATATAATTTCCTGCCTAAAAATAATTTTCTTATTTCCTTTGCACGTCTAACTCAATTGCAATGTAGGATTTACCCTGACATTTTGCATCGGTTATTTTGACAATTATTCCAGCTGTCTGTCTTTTCTGCAACGTATAACATTATTTCTTATCGGTACTCCGTGTTGTAGTTTCTGTTTTGATTACTTTTCATTTTCAGCGCTTCATTCCCATGAGACTTTTGGAACCCACCTTATAGAAATTTAGTCGTGTGATTTTAAGTACTCTGTATTGATTCGGTTATTATTTGGCGTTCAAAACTTCATATTTGCCTTTTGATACTTCCATTGAGATTTAAGTAACTTAAATGGAAACAACCCCAGTAGCCAACCAACATTGGACCAATATTGGATACAACTTGGAGCAATATTGGCACATTAGCGCAATACTGGCATGAAATATTGCTGCAATATTGGGGTGTTTACATTTTGTCCTTAGCCGAAAATATACCAATATTGGAGTTTCATTGAAAATATTGCCAATAAAACGCTAATATCGGGATTTCATTGGAAATATTTCCAATGTAACTCCAACATTTGTATAATATTGATGTTTTATAGGCAATATTTCCAATGAAATTCCAATATTGGCAAAATATTGGCTGTAAATATTGGCTAAATGAGGGCAAAATCTAAACATCCCAATATTGGAGCAATATTGACGTTTTATTGGCAAAATTTACAATTATTGAAATATTGGCGCAACGTTGGATTAATATTGGCTTGCTACTAGGGAAGCCTTCGCTTAGTTAATTCTTGCCATATAATACGTTATTATCTATATTTCTGTCCAACAAATACTCGATGATTTCGAGGAAAGATAATTATTACCACCTCTTTTCTTAATTATTAGACTAGCAACATAAGATGTAGAAAATTTGTTCCTATCTTCAGTAACAGCCGCTTGCGGTTGAAATTCCTTGTTTTGTGATTTTTAAAGGAAGAAGATGATGAACAATAACGAATTACATTGTTTGATTTAGAGCTTTCCACTTACATGGCCAAGTTGCATAAAAAATCGTCTAACGCAGTAAAAATACTAGCTAATCTTGTTTATCTTTGCCAATGCTGTTCAAAAGAGTAATTATTACGGAATAGAGTATGAAATGCTAAGTAAGAATAATAGTTAATTAATTAATAAAAAATAAATGAAGTGCTTTACTTAACAACGTGTATATAAATAAAAAAAATCTATAATACTTAAATGAACCACACTTGTTGATATTGTATACTCATTATTAGGTAATATGCTATACTATATAATTGGCACAATAGCATCTCATCTGTTTCGGACAATACGTAAATACGTAAATTTATTTGGTGCAACTCTGTAAAGTAACTATAAATCTTTCTGTATACTATACAGTATGGTAAAATTTAATTCACTTAAGAAACACATAAAACTATTGATAATTCCACCTACGCAAAAACGAAAATATACTTGAGACATAACGTGCAGCCACGTATCTGATCAATAAAATTTATTCAGAGCTAATAAAATGCAAAACATACAGTTCAATTATATAAAAATATACTACACAGATATACATGTGTGCTCCCTATTTCGTACCTCATTTACACAAGTTCCACAAATTTTTAATTGTAATCATCAAGAGTGAAGAAATAATAATAAAAATTTGCGTGTATAATTAGTAGACATTGTAAAACAGAATTATTCATTCAACCAGACGAAAAAAAACTTTTTCATTCCATTATCGCTTTAGGAAAAAAGAATACTTAAGAATAGCTCTGTTAACTTATGATATGCCAAAGATTGGTTGTCATCAGTTACTGTCACACATATATTTTTTCAACCACTGCAATACTGATATATTCCATCAAATTTTGCACACACATTTTTTCCAAAACGATTTTTACATCAATCTCATATCAAGCGATAAATTTTCGTTCTACATATTTATATATTAATGTGCAAATTTTATGATGTATATCAGGCATTAGCATCGTTTCTTTATAATGTTTTTTTTTACCATAGATTTTATTTTATTAATTCAAAAATAATTTACAATGGTAAATCAGATGGCACAGTACAATATAGATAAATAAAAAAACATTTAAAGCACCAAAACACCTCATTTCTTGTTACAAACCAGTTTCGGAAGCCATAGCGTACCGTCATCAGCGTAAAGTATGATTGCTTGATGTGATCTATAGAATTTATTCAGAGCTAATAAAATGCAAACATACAGTTCAGTTATACATATAAATGCATAATGATTTCCAAGAGGCATTATTGTACCAAAAATTGGGATACTCGTGTATGTCTGCGCATGCAACATTTCCGTATTGTAAAAAAAATAAAATCATAATGCATTTTTTTTTTAAATGCTATGGTTTTATTTCTTAAAATATACTTCAGAGATATACATGTGATATATATATTGTACCTCATTTACAAATGTACCATAAATTTCTAGAATGTATTCATTAAGAGTTAAAAAATAACTCAAATTTACCGTTATAATTAGTAGATATTGAAAAAACAGAATTTCTTTCATTCAACCAGACCAAAAATAAACCTTTTCTTTCCATTATCGCTTTAGGGGAAAAAGAATACTTAAGAATAGTTCTGTTAAATATTAATACGCCTAAGTTTTGTTGTCATCAGTTACTGTCATACATTTTTTATTTCCAAACACTGTAATATTGATATATTCCATCAAATATTTGCACACACACTTTCTCCAAAAGCGATTTTTACATCAATCTCATATCAAGCGATAAATTTTCGTTCTTTATCTCAAGTTTCTTTCTTATAGCTCTTATCTCTCAGAACACTCAGTTTCGTGACGTAATGTAAATGATGGTTATCAAGAAAGATTTAGAACCGAAAAACGCAAAATATATGCGTAAGATAGCAATTTTTACTGATTTGATCGAAGTGCTTTTGGAGTACAAGAAAGTTTTATAAATTATATGAAAGAACTATGTAAAGCTTGAAAAAAAAGATACACACACACATATATATGTATATATATATATATATATATAGATATATAGATATAGATATATATATACTAATCTGCAATTTTTATGATGTATATCATACATTAGTATAGATTTTTTATAATGTTTTTAACCACAGATTTTATTTTATTAAATCAAACATTATTTACAATGGGAAATCACTTGGCAGAGTACAGAATAAAAAAAGAAAAAATATTTAAAGCACCAACACACCTTATTTCTTGTTACAAACCAGTTTTCGTAGACATAGCGTACCATCATCAGCGTAAAATATGATTGCTCGATGTGATCTATAAAATTTATTCAGAGCTAATGAAATGCAAAACATACAATTCAATTACACATTCAAATCTTTAATGATTTCCAAGAGTAATTATTGTACCAAAATTTGGAATACCCTGTGCCCGCAACATTTCCGTATAGTAAAAAAAAAATCATAACACAGTTTTTTTTTAAATGCTATGATTTTATTTATAAAAATATACTACACTGATATACATGTGTGCTCCATCCCTAGTAGCAAACCAATATTGGTCTAACGTTGCGGCAATATTTCATTTAGTGGAAATATTGCCAATAAAACGTCAATATTGCTCCAATATTGGGATGCTTACATTTTTCCCTTATTTAGCCAATATTAGCCACCAATGTTATGCCAATATTGTTGTTTCACTGGAAATATTGCCAATAAAACGCCAATATTGTACAAATTTTAGCGTTTCATTGGAAATATTTTCGATGAAATTCCAATATTTAACCAATATTGGCGTTTTATTGGAAATATTTTCAAAGAAACCCCAGTATTGGAATAATATTGGCTTCAAATATTGGCTAAATAAGGGCAAAATGTAAACATCCCAATAATGGAGCAATATTTCATGCCAATATTGTACCAATGTGCCAATATTACTCCAAGATGTAGCCAATATTGGTCCAATATTGTTTGGCTACTGGGAATATTTCATACGTCATTTACACAAATACCATAAATTTCTAAAATATCTTCATTAAGAGCGAAGAAATAACACAAATTTACGGGTATAATTTGTAGACATTGGGAAATAGAATTCCATTCATGACACCAGACTATAAAAAACCCTTTTCTTTCCATTATCCCTTTAGAGAAAGAGAATATTTAAGAATAGTTCCGTTAACTTATCATATTCCAAAGTTTGGTTGTCATCAGTTACTGTCGCATATATATTTTTTTCCAAACACTTCAATATTGATATGTTCCATTAAATTTTGCACACACATTTTCTCCGAAAGCCATTTTTACATCAGTATTATACCAAGCAATAAATTTTCGTTCTTTATCTCAAGTGAAATACAAAACGTACAGTTAATCTATCCTATTAAAGCCATACCGATTTCCAAGAGGCTTTATTGTACCGAAATTTGGGATTCTGATTTATGTCATTTTATGTGATTTATGTTATTTTGATGTCTGTGTTTGCAATATTCCCGTATAGAAAAAAATCATTACACTGTTTTAAAATATGCTTTAATTCTATTTGCAAAAATACACTTATTATACACAAATATACATGGGTACCACATATTTTGCACCTTATTCACACGAATACCGTAGATTTTTAAAATGTCTTCATTAAAATTGAAAAAATACCATAAATTTATAAATTTAATTAGTAAACATTTTTAAACATAATTCCATTCATTCAACCAGACGAAAAAAACATTTTCTTTCCATTATCGCTTTAAGGAAGAATAATTCAAGATAGCTCTGTTAACTTATCATATGTCAAAGATTGGTTGTCATCAGTTACTGTCATACATTTTTTCCCCCAAACACTGCAATATTGATATATTCCATCAAATTTTGCACACACATTTTCTGAAAAAGCGATTTTTACATCAATCTCATATCAAGCGATAAATTTTCGTTCTTTATCTAAAGTTTCTTTCTTATAGCTCTTATCTCTCAGAACACTCAGTTTCGTGACGTTATGTAAATGATGGTTATCGAGAAAGATTTAGAACCGAAAAAATGGTAAAATATATGCGTAAGATAGCAATCTCTACTGATTTGATCGAAGTGCTTTTCGAGTACAAGAAAGTTTTATAAATTATATGAATGAATTATATGACGTTTGAAAAAAAAAGAATTATTTACATATATTTTTCAAATAACTTCTGTAATTTTTATGATGCATATCAGACATGAATATCGATTTTTTATTATGTTTTTATATAGATTTTTCATTAATTAAAACATTATATAAAATGAAAAATTACTTGGCACAATAAAATAGAGATAAATATTTAAGAAAAAAACTTGTAATTTAACAAATTACAACGACTATTTGGAAATTTGTATTTTCAAAGATTTAAAAATTTCAAACTTATAAATAAATTCTATATTTAAAAAATAATAATAAACATAATTTTTATGATGATAAAAACATCCATTACGTTCTAACAGAGACCTATATTATGTAAACCATGGATTAAAAATTAATATTCCTGTACTAATCATTCGGTACTGCAATTTTTTTAATTTCTAAGTGTCACATATTTTCAATTTTTACAATGTAGCATAGAAAAAAGTGTACTTTTAAATGCAATTGTTTGAAATCTGTATCTGAATATGTTTTTAAGTTCTTAATTCTTTTGTAATTTTTTAATACTTTCTTGTCATTGTGTCAACAGAAATATTTCATTTCTTAACATTAGACATGAACGAACTTGAAAACAAATGAAATAAAAAACAGAAGTATTCCATTTTTGGGGATTAAACATAGACAAATAAGAAAACGAATAAAATAAAGAAAGTTGCGGAATTCAACTAATAAAGATATTCAGATATATTTCAAATTTCCCAGTTCTTTACCGAAGACAAAATCTATTTTCCAAATAGTTAACAACATTTAAAGCACCAAGGCACTTTATTTCCTTTTTTTAACTAGTTTTGATAGCCCTAGCTTACCGTCATTAGTGAAAAATATTTTGGTAAGAAAGAAAATTGCCGAAATATATTTTACAGAAGCGTACTCAAGAACAAAGTCTATTAACGAATAAAATTAGAGGGTATTCTAGGAAACAGCCAATGTAAGAGAAGCTGATTCAAAGATAAAGTTAACCGGCGAGTAGAGCCGGGACAGATAATACCATTAAACGTCTCAGGCGAGCGGAGTCAGTGATCAAGCCAATAAAATTTCAGGAAAGCTTGTAGAACAGCAAATAAGATATAATGAATGTAATCTGAAAGTAGAATTTTTAATAAGAGGTTTTTATATAATTTATTCATTAATCCAAAAATGGAGGAATAACAAAATCACAATTAATAATATGTTAATGATTTTTTAAAATATGCAATGCTTCATGAAACTCAAGATCATGATAAGAAATGGGATAACTTTTGCAAAGCTAAAGTAAAAAAAAAATGTGATTCATTTTCTAGCAATGTTTTGGAATGACAGGATTTGTTTATATAATTTTATGAACATATTGATATTGTTCTTTAATTTAAATTTGCGCTTAGTTTGTCCAATATAAGAAAACCGCATTGAAAATTTATATTATGGATACCCCAGGAGTTTTATATCTCAATACAATATTTCAGCTTGGAAAGAGTAAGATTATTAGCAGGTATAAAAAGTATTCTGTGGTCAAATTGCAAAAGAAGTTTGGCAATGTAAAAGCTGGACTTGGGAAAGAAAGGTGAAATAATTCTATTATTTAAACTAGTATGACCTAGTAAGAATTATTTTATCTTATTGTTGTTAAAATACACTAGTTTACCTCAGAAAAACTTATTTACGCTATGGGCGCTAGGATAAACTAGATTGACCTAGTAAAATCTAATTTAATTGATGGGTATTAGGATAAACAAGTTTGGCATAAAACCGGTTTTGGCCAGTAGCATATATATATCTACACATTGTGACAATTCATTTGCATATCCATCGATCTTACCATTCGGAAATTACATAAGGCCATGATACACTTAAATTCGATTTCTGATATCTATGAGAAAATTTTAAAAATTAAAATGTTTTAAATTAACAAACTTTCGATGATTTTCGTAATAGTCAATCTATTTCAGAAATTATATTTAAATTTGATAATGTAAACAATTAGCTTTGTAGTGAGTCATACATTTTTTAAATTTATTGATAAAAAAATTAGTTTTACTTATTGAATATTTTAGCTGCTGTAGTAGTATTATCATTTACCGGGTGTCCCAAAAATGACTGATGGATTTTAAACTTCAATAACTTGCAAACGGTGACAACTATTAAAAAAAAAAAATTCAGGAGAGTTATGTATAATGTCAGGAGTTTTTTACCATAACTTTCGATTTTAGTTCGAATTTCAAACAATAGATGGTGCTGACGGCAATTGAAGGCCAGATCGACCCTGAAACTGACCTCACTCAACACTGATCACCTGGCCTTCAATCGCCGTCAGCGCCATCTAATGTTTGAAATTCGAACTAAAATAAAAAAAAATTACGTAAAAAAAAACTCTTGACATTGTACATAACCCTCCTGCATTTTTTTTTTTTTAAGTTGTCAGCGTTTGCAAGATATTGAATTTTAAAATCCATCAGTCATTTTTGGGACACCCGGTATATTTTGTGTATTTTAACAGTTGATATCCAAATCATCGTGAATAACTGTTTAATTTAAATAAATGCAATGCTTTAAAAAAGTTTTAAACGTCATCTGCCTATAAACTAAAGAATTTTTTTTCAAGTATGAACAGGTAAGAGCACTCAAATTTTCGTATTAATTTGTAAAATAGAAAAGGGTATAAACATATCTTTTATTTGTTTATTTATGTTTTCTGTGTATAATTTATTTTAGAAAAACCAATTAATTTAACTAATCATAAATCCATTTAATTTATTAAATACTTTTATTCATAATATTTATATTCATAATATTCATCATTATATACATAATATTCATATTTTATTATATTATTAATTTACTTCGTAATTTAGGCTTTTTCGCTATTTAATTGGGACGAAATGTACTTCGAAATATAATTTGCTTGAAATTTACATTTAAATTTAAAACTTTTTATGATATTAAATCCAAACATCTCAATAAATGAATATTAACATTTTTACTCTTAAACTTCCGTCGGGCGCGTCGTTGTCAAAAGTACAACATTCACATTCTTATTTCTTTAAAACAAAATTCAAGCAATAGTGGGTTTTAATAATCGTTTGTATTCGTTTATTGTATCGCTTTACCCAGTTCCTGAAAGTTATTTGCATTTCCGATTGCGCAATTAGCTGTACGTGTCATTTTAATCTGTTAACAGTGCATGAAATGCGCAAGATTTATCTGTAAACAGCCTTCAAAAAAGCAAATCTTATGCTTGATATGGGAAGCGACTAATATACATGCAACATAGGACTATTTCTGTGAATTTGAAATTACTTAATTATTGTTTAATAATTCATTATTAAATTCTGTCATTGTGATTGTAGTAGCAAGTAGCTTTTTATACATGTAAACTTCTGCTTTAGTATGTTTTATCAAAATAAGTGTGTCGGACGTTCCTCTCAGCCCGCACAACTTTGAAGAAAGTCCGTGGTAGTTATAGCTGCCATCACCGACATTATTAGGTGATATCGGTCATCCACTGTGAGGATTGTGTAAAATGAACACCGACGCTGTCAATTAACTGAATTAACAGTTTATGTATGCTATATGTACACAATAAATACACTATTTACAATTATATACAGTTACAACTCGGATATAGGTGATCTGGTTCAGCCTTAAATTAAATACAGTAAACGGTTGGCTGTGCACTGTTCAAATTACACATTCTCCCTCATTCTCAATGCACGTTAGATTCACTTTACCGGAGATCAATTTCGAATCTCCCAACACATGGATATTTGGCCTACGCTATCCGGCCCAGAGCACTACACACAAGGACCTCTGTCCTACACTGCTCTCTAGGTACGAGCCCAGATACGAACTGCTCAAAATCTCAGACAAGACTTGCTCTTCTCAAATCACTACTTTTCCCCAATCTACACCCCCCTGTGGAGCTTCTCCATTGGACATATTCCACATTGCTTTCTTGATTCGTGGCATGTTCCTTGTTTGCTCATCATTCACATACATCGCTGACGGATGAACACGCCTCTCGGCAATATCCTCTTTCACATTTCACCACCTGCACATGATCGCCTGCCAATTCTCATTTTAACAAAGAAAGAATGTCACCTTGAAAAATCCAGTACGCAGCCCGTACAATACATAAAATATTAAGATAAAGAAATAACACAAATTCTAATCCTGCAGCAGATGTTTGCTCAGAACCTGACAAAGTGTTTTGCGGAATACTTTCATAAATTGTGGATCAGAAATAACTTATATCATATTTATAAGTTAAATTATTTCTAAAATTAAAATAAAGCAACAATAATTGCTTGTCTTTTGCCTGTTGTACAATTTACAAAGCGCGCCCGCTCATGTGCTGAAAATTTTCGGGCCCGGCGAAAGGTTAAATCAATATCAGTAGATCAGCATTTTCCCGCCTAATAACCGAACAAAATGAAAGGTTCGAAACAATGTCTAATATGATTTTCTGTCGTGCATGTCTTAGGTGAAATAATGAAAACAATGAATGTGCATGAATATTTTTGTTAAATATTGTTTAACTGTTAAGAGAAAAATACCACCAATTCTACGAAACGACCGAGGGCGCGCGCATTTACATTCGTATGTATATTTATATATATGTGTGTATGCTATTATTTATATATCTGTGTGTATGTATTTATATATCTGTGTGTATTTATATATCTGTGTGCATGTGTGTGTGTGTGTGTTTTAAACTATATAAAGAGTAATGCGTTACCGCTTAAAATATCGCACTATTTTTTCGCTAAATATACATACACTGTAAAAAAAAAAAAATCAAGAGGTTACTAAAAATTTAATAGTAAATTTGTATTCCACAGAATTTTTTAGTAACCATTACAAACTTCTTTTTGCAAGTGAAACAAGCATTTCTTTTGTAAACTGAACGAAAGAATTTTTTGTATAACTAACTTAAAAATTTTTGGTATGAGCCACCAAGCAAATTTTAGTAATAGCTTTAAAATTATTTTTAATAACCATTACGTGCGCCCGAAGGGCAGGAGCTTCCTTCGAGCTGCATCCAGACTTCTGAAGCGGAAGATTTTCGGCAAAACCGCAATAGATGGCAGCTTTATTAACGAGACACTACATACATTCGGGGCGTATTTGGCGGTGGCAAGTTTCGAATCCAGGACCTCTTAGCCTGGAGCCCATTACTATAACCACTATGCTATCAAGGCCACACCAACTGAGTTTTAGTAAGAGCTATTAAAAATATAAAACTATTAACTCTATTCGTTGCTAACTTTTTTCTAGTAATTCTTACAGATTTTTTTGTAACCGACTAAGATTACTAAAAATTTTTTAGTAATTACAAGGATCACTAAAGTGTTTTTAGTAGGTCGACCCTTTTTTTTACAGTGTAGAAACAAGAAATATTTTTTAGGATTTCCAAATTTACATAACTGAGAAACTGTAACTGCTTATGTAATAATGAAAAATATTTATCGCTTTTTAGATTATCATATGAAAACTTTATTACACTTTGTAATGTACGAATAGTTTAACTGATATATTTTGATTTTGCGAAAAGGTTTTAAAATGGTTAGAACTTTTCCAGGAAACATTCAACATTTCGTACTTTTTATCAAGTGTAATAAAAGGAGGATGCAGAAATCCAAGAGTTATTTATCACCATAGAACGCAATTTCCGAAGAAAGAGCGATTCTAGATCTAGTCAATCTTGTATAGAGATAAAAATTGTTATTTCTTCTTAGATATTGAAAGAATGAATTAGAACAGAAAATATTATCCGTAATTTTTTTGTTGTTGATGATATTTATTGTGTTAAATTAAAATTTATGCCTGTAGGGATTGTGATTAATGTAAATTTTGTGAGTTTATTTAAACAAAAATAATAACACATTTTTAATACTTGTAACATTTTTAATAACGAGTATTGTTTTATACATGGGTTAAACAAATGATTTTTTTAATTAATTGTATCTTAATTTGTTAATTTAAAAAAATATAAAAAAATTCTATTTAGATAAAACTTTTGAATTATATTTTCATAATATACTTTTTCAGAAGCATATTTTTTCTAAACCACTTGCCGACAAGTGAGAAAAACGCATACGAGTGGATTCCATCTATGTTTTCAAATGGAAAAACACGAACTTCAGAAAAATGCTTTTTACTATTTGATTTTATCTACCTATCTATCTACCTATTTTCAAAAGAAGCAAAAAAAAAAGAAAAAAGAAAGAAAGATTGAAAAAAGAAATCAAATTTTAAAAATAATCTTCCAAATTCCAATGTAATTTACAACTTTTAGAACGCCAGAAGAATAATAAATAAATAAAACATTTCTTTCTGCAGCGTAGTATAAACTCGTAGGAAATTTTTTTTTCAGAAATTCTCTTACGTGCTTATGTATATACATAAAAAATATATTTCCTTTGGTAATATAACAAGTTTTTCTTTTCGGTTTTTTCAAAATCCGATTTCGGAAGGGGATTCTATGTTACCAATTAAAAGTTTTATTTAAAATAAATTTTAAAATAAATTTGCCTGTATTTAAGCCATATATGAAAAGGCAAATGACGCAATTTTGTACAATACTTTAACTGTTCATATTAATATTATTTATTTATTAATATTATTTACTTGTTAATATCATTTAAATAATAATAATATATATTCCACCTAGCTAAATACAATGCAATGCAAATTTTTATTGATTAATAAAAGCATAAGTCATAATTTATCAAAACTAATTAACTAAAAATCGTATGATTCCTTCTGTCAGTCAATATTTTAAAATCTAAAAATTAAAATAAATGATAGGCTACTTGTATGCAATTTACATGACTATCTGTAGCTATAGAGATAGATGTGAAATAAGTGTAGATAATTATATTTTAATGAAAACAAAACAAAAATTATTGATTGTCACATATTTCCAACAATGATAATAATTATCATTGTTATTTTTTATAACTATTGTTATTAAAATTTATTTTCTAAATAAAATATTTGGTAGTTGGTAAAGGAAAAAATTAAGTACCTTTGTAATTATCGTCGACCAAAAGACTACCGTAAAACTATTAGGTGAAATGGCAATAATCGCTGATCATGAATAGTAAATGTATTTGACATTAAATTTACACGTGTTTGTTACGCACACCCACTCATTACAGGTTACACACACACAAATGCTGTGTAAGCTCTATCTTAAATCTAATCTACGCGATTTAATAAAAAAAAAATATGTATCTTGTTAGTCCCTTATATAAATTTGTGCTGATTATTTTTTTGGTGTAAATCGCTCAACAAGTGGTGCTACTCTGGAGCATTTATATAATTTGATATTATGTTGCACTTCAAAAAATATTTAGCTGTTTGATAGTTCCCCTATTTTAAAATTTATACTCAAAATTGTTGGTAAGTATGCCAATAATCTTGAGTACATAATTTATAATACGTTTCATTGCCAAACAAATAAATTTCCTCAAAAGACGATTATCGTGAAAAATATAATTTAAATCAAGTTATTTGTACTTTTTTTTTCGTGGATAATATCTCTTATAAACATGAATGCAATTAAAAGTGTCACACTTTTGCATTGATATAAAATAGAAATTTAAAAATATTTTACATTACTTTCTTTCATTAATTAATTTCTTCAAGAATGGAAGTATAGTTTGAGGTAAATGCATTAAATTACGCAATTTCCGTACGCATATCTTTATTCAATTGAACTTTAATTAAAATAGATGGTATATCATTGTAAAATAATAATGAATGTGCACACAATTTAATAATATAAATGACATTTTATACATATTAAACAAAATTTATATTAATTAGACAGTTTTATTATATTTATAAAAACCATATCGCACACCCTAATAACTGGGTGGTATATTTTCAGCCAAAAAACATGAAATTGAATTACGTTATCAATACAATTGTAAACCCAATATCACCATTTTTGTTTTGTTAATGCAGTTTCTCCTTTTAAATCTACTAACAATTATATTATGTGAATATTGAAATATATTAAAGTTATTTATATAGTTTCACTTTATATACAATATATTATAAATTTTAATATGATTTTTTATTATTGATTTAAGATAGACACGCAGTTCTAGAGAATACTAAGTAAAATTGGAATCTGTATATCGATATATTACCGTATACATATAAAATCATAATAAAACGAATCTATGAAACGACAAGTTTAGACGAAAACGGTTCATTTAGTTTCATAGTATCCTAAAATAAATGGGATTTAGTGGTCAAATTAACACCGATTATCGGTATTTATGCACAGGTGTCAAAACTGTTCATTGAATTTTAAAATTTGAATTAGTTTCCAAGATATCATTATTTGTTTCAATTTTAATGCCGTTTCATTCAAGCATAGCAATAAAATTACTCTATTTTTCTGAAAAAAAAATTATAGGAATTATAAAATACCCTTTTTTCGTTAATTTTAAATAGAAATAAAAATAACCTTTTATTTGAAACCATATGAAAGACAAAATGACGATTTAATTATGATTTTCAAGAATATATGGAAAAAAAATTTTATATTCGATATTCAGAACTCACTTTTTTTTAGAAATCCAAAAATTATCTGTTATTTTCCTCATTAACATAAACTCCATTGACTTAAATAATACTATTTCCATCGTTGTTTTTCTCAGTTAGTTTACAAAAGCTCTGAAATCCGTTTAACAAAAAAATACAGTTAAAAAATATATATATTTTAATTCATAAACTGGACATCGAAAAAAATCCAGATATTTCATTCATGTGAACGTTTAAGAAAAGGGAAAAAGAAAGTAAGAGGGATTGTTATTTATTAATAACATACTGTGAAATAATCTTAATGAAAAAATGTAGAAAGACATATATTTAAGAAATACTATTAAAAGTTAAATATCTTAATATTTCAATCGCATTATTATTATGTTATATTATTTGTGTACATATAATGAATTACTTTTTTGCACGTGTATTTCGAACAGAAAAAAAAACTTTAAAGCAAATTATTACATCCTAAATAAATTTAAGGTGAAAATTACCTCATATGTCAAAATAAAATTATATTTTTGAAATGATTTCCTTAGTAACAGTGTTCATGGGACGCCCAATGGGAATCCCATCATATAAAAAAATGCGGATAACAAATTTGTTTAAATATTTCATCTCTTGATTTAGCATAATGTAGTTAAATATGCGCAAAGTATTTTTGACTTCGAATTATTTTCAAAGAATTTTTATTAAATAATTACGTAATGGAAAATTATTATATAGCTTATAATACACCACAAGCAAAATTACACTTAAAAAATAAAAATTTGTGTTTTGGTGCATTAAAATAGAGAAAAAAATTAGAACCTTTTACTGCTAATACTAAATCTCGATTAAAACATAAAATATAAGTATTTATTTCAAAAGAAAGTGCATTTCCGATGTTTTAAATACAATTACTAAGTACATAAAGTTTTTTTTTTTTTTTTTTTTTTTTTTTTTTTTAAGTTTTTGAGCTCAATGCAGAATACTATGTGTAGCGTTATTTAAAGGTATAGAAGAGGCGACATTTTAAATTTAACTATTTTATAGAGGCAGATGACAGATTCGTCTCTGTATTTATTGTTTAATATAATGTGTACTAATCAATACAATTGAATGTTTTTTTTATTATTGAACACAAAGACAAAATAAGTATTAAGTCAGATAGATTTTTTAGCTGAGATTCAATTATGCTTTTTTCATTTATTTCTCGAATGCTTATTGACTGTGATAAATTTATTTCAAACAAATAAAAGTAATTTCTTGTGGAATGTCAATAAAATTTTAGCTGAAATTTGCAATTTGTATTAAGCTAAAAGCAGAATGTAAATCGTTCTTCAAATATTAAGTCACGGAATGTGAAATAATAATTATTTTCTACAGATTTAGCTCTGTTTGGAAATTGTTCATGGGATAACGCAGGTGGTTTTGATAAGTCGTATTCCAAGAGTTTGAGTATTAGGAAATTTAAATTATTGGTAAGTGGTTCAGCTGTTATGGTTCACTTTGAAAAATACATAGATAAATTTATAAAAAAGTAAATAAAACAACTTTTCATAATTTTATGAAGATATCTGTTATTACTATATTTATTTTCTGACATTTAAACGTTCAATGTAACAAGAAGATTTGAATTGAAATAGAACGAAAAAATATGTTATGTCAGTAGACTTTATACCTGTGGTTAACATTTCTGGCCAGGTGGAAGAACAAAAAGTCTTTATTCTTTATAGTTTCATGTTTGTGCACACATATAAAATCATCATTGGACGAAGATTTATTACAGCTGGGTTTTTTTTTATGTGTGTATATAGGTGCTGTTTTTGTTTCTTATAGTTCATTTTCTTTGTCTGTATGATTTAATATTCTTACTATCTTTTTAAGTGAGATTTAAAAAAAATATATTTTTTATAGTTTTTTGATTTTGTACAATTTTACACACATAAAATCCTTATTGGATAGAAATTTATTATAATTGAAAATTTGTGTGTGGGATGTTCATCTTTCTTAGAATTCATATTCTTTGTCTGCATGATTTGATACTCTTACTATCTTTTTAAGTGACATAAAAAAGATACATTTAAAAATTTCAACAAATAAAATTATACGTTTTCTTTATTTTCCGAATATTTAATGATTGCGATACATTTAGTTAAAATACAAAAAAAAAATAATAATAATTTCTTGCGGAATGTCAAGAAATTTTTAGTTGAAATCTGTAATTTGAATTAGGCTAAGAGACGAATGCAGATCTTTCTTCATGTATTAAGTCACGAAATCTGAAATAATAATTATTTCACATATATTTGGCTCTGTTTGAAAAATTTTCATGAGAAAATGCAGATGGTTTTGAAAAGTCGTATTCGAAATGTTCGAATATTAGGAAATTTAAATTAATGAAAAATTGTTCAGATGTTTTAATTCATTTTGGAAAACACATAGTTAAAAGTTGGGAAAAAGTAAATGCAAACACGTTTCATAATTATTTAAGAAATATGTTCATTACCATATTTCTTAAATAACATCTCTTTCTGACATTTAAACGTAATAAGTTCAATGTAAAAGTAAGATTTGAATTAAAATAGAACGAAAAAATATGTTATGTCAGTAGATTTTACGACTGTGGTTAACATTTGTGGCCAAAGTGGAAGTTTGGTTTAGTTTATTTTATGACAGCCAATTATCAACACTTGGGATATAGGCCCGCAATTGGTGGGTGACCTCCGTGAGGGTCTTCCTAAGGAAACCTAAGACATATTTAGAGAAGGAAGTCGAAGATTCCAAGGAAACTACGGAAAACTCCTAACGGTTAGGCTGACGGCCGCGATTGAGTTCGAACCCAGCACCTGCCGTCGACCAGTTGAGAGATCATTGTCTCTGGGGCACTTGTAGGTCACCAGAGTGGAAGAACAAAAACGCGTTTATTTTTTATAATTTCGATTTTGTGCAATTGCATACACATAAAATCCTCATTGGATGAAAATTTATTATAGTTGGAAATTTGTGTATGTGTGATATTTATCTTTCTTGTAATTCATATTCTTTGTGCGCATGATTTGATATTCATACGATCTTTCTAAGTGACATACATTTAAAAAGTCCAACAAATCCAATTACACTTTTTCCTTATTTCCCGAATATTTACTGCGTTCGATAAATTTAGTAAAAATACAAAAATGTAATTTCTTGTGGAATGTCAAGAAATGTTCTGTTGAAATCTGCAATTTGAATTAGGCTAAGAGCCGAATATAAATCGTTCTTCATGTATTAAGTCACGAAATCTGAAATAATAATTATTTCTTTCGTATTTGCCTTTGTTTGGAAATTGTCATGAGAAAACGCAGTTGTTTTTGATTACTTGTACAAGAATTGTTCGAATATTAGTAAATTTAAATGAATGATAAATGGACCAGATGTTTATTCAAAAAAGTTAGGAAAAGGTAAATAAAATCACATTTCATAATTTTATTAAGAAATCTGATCATTACTATATTTATTTTCTGATATTTAAACTTTTTATATTGAATGTAAAAAGAAGATTTGAATTAAAATAAAACGAAAAGATATGTTATGTCAGTAAATTTTATAACTGTGGTGACTATTTGTGGCCAAAGCGGAATGACAAAAATTGTTTATTCTATTTAGTTTCGTGTTTGTACAGTTGTACACATATGAAATTCGCATTGGACGAAAATTTACTATAGTTTTTTTATGTGTGTGATGTTTTTGTTTTTTATAATTCATATTCTTTGTTCGTGTGATTTTATATTCTAACTATCTTTTTATGTGACATAAAAAAGGTACATTTAAAAATTCCAACAAATCCAATTATACTTTTTCATTTATTTCCCGATTGTTTACTGACTGTTATACGTATATTTTGTAAAAATATATAAAAGTAATTTATAGCGGAAATCGAAGAGATTTTTAGCTAAAATATGAAATGTGTATTAAGCAAAGAGGAAAATGTAAATCGTTCTTCATATATTAAATCACGAAATCTTAAATAATAATTATTCCTACATGTTTGGCTCTATTTGTAAATTGTTCGTGAAAAAACGCAGATGGTTTAAATAAGTCGCAATAAAAGAATTCGGATATTAGGAAATCTAAAAGAATGGAAAATGCATGCGTTATAGGTAATTAATTAAACAAACACATAGTTAAAGTTAGAAGAAATAAGCATAAGAAAAAAAATCACTTTTTATAATTTTATTAAGCAGTTTTGTTCATTACTATATTTTTTTCGCATTTAAAAGTTATAGATTCAACGAAAAAAGAAGATTTGAATTAAAATAGATCGTAAATTATGTTATGTCACTAGATTTCATGCTTGTGATTAACATATGTAGCCAGAGTGAAGGATCAAAAACTGTTTATTCTTTATACTTTTCTTTTTGTACTATTGTACACTTATAAAATCATCATTGGACGAAGATTTATTTTAAAAGAATAAGGTTTTTTCGAGTTATTTCCTATATTTTATGTTCTTTGTATGTATTATTTGATTATCTTTAATTTTTATATTTTAAATGACGTACAAAAGGTACACTGAATGAAATAAAAATGTTGTATAAGACGAAAAATAAAAATATTGTGTAATGTAAACGGCAGTTTCAAGACCTATATGACCTCATAAGGAGTGTGTAAAATTCAGATTAAAATAACATTAAAAACATTTTTGCCGCTGACAGTCGGGATGTGAGGTACGCCTTCCGGCCCTTTTGTCTCACCCATTTTAATTCTGTGTTTTTAATGTTATTTAAATTTTGATTTTAAGTACTGATGATGGAGCTTTAAAAGCCTGAAAACAGCCGTTTTCATTACATAATACGTTTATTTGGGTCTTCAAAAACGCTGTATTTCATTCTTTACACATTGACACAAGTACCCTCTTTTTTATCCTCTTTTTTATCTGCAAAAGGTACGTTTAACAACAAATACAAGTAATTACAAGAAAAGTTTGCTACATCAGAAATAAAATCAAACATTATCAACAATTTTTCTTTATTATTTCTTTTAAATTAATTTTGTACAAATAATTTGGTGTAACTAAATCTTAATCCAGCTACAAGGTGTCCCCAGATTCCGCGTACAAACTAAAACAGGAAGTAGGAACATCGCTATAAATTCTTATTTCATTGGAAAGAATGATCGAAGGTGTAACGGAATAAAAAGACACAATGACAGTAAAGCCACAACAAAAAAAAGTTGCGTAAAACGCTTTACTATACACACACACACACAAACACACAAAAAAAAAAAAAAAAAAAAAAAAAAAAAAAAAAAAAAACGTATAACATAAAAGCATCACTGGAATTGCACATTATTCATTAAATGTGATCTTCAATGTAAAAAAAAATATCAAGCAAATCAAAAAATACAACTATCACATGTTGTGCGATTTTCAAAATAATGTCTCTTAAAGCTATATAGGTTTCAAATTAATAAAGGAATCTTTAATCACGAAAAAACACGCGATAAACTGCGCATTATTCCATGAATGCGAATTAAAGGGAAATCTTATCGGTAAATACAAAGTCAGACCTTTTGTATTATATGGAGCTCAGTAGATATTGCTTAAATTGTTTCATCCATATTTCTCTGATGTGCATGCATATATAAGTTTTAAGTATTTACCGTTAATGTTGAAAGAATTAATTGTTTTTCTAATCCTTCTTTAACATAAAAAGACATCCCTAACATTCTTTGAATATGCCTAAACAAATATAAACTATTACATATTATTCCGGCTAATTCTCTAAACAGGTAGTTAGAAGACGCAAACTCTGTCATGAAGTATTCACTTCTGAAATGAAACAAAATAATTTGTTGTTAATGCTAGAATTTTTTTAGATGTAACTTGACAAATGATTTTTAATAAAAGTTCTTTGTACTTTTAGTAATTAAATGTGTTGTTTTGTGCCGTAAAGGGGATGAATATTTGTACATTAACATCCTATGAACCGATAGAATTATTAGATAAAATGTGAACTGATTATTTGGAATATATCGATTTGAATACAACATTTATTGCATTGTCTTAAAATTACAATAGCGCACAATTTCATATTTGTGTCTTATCTTGCATTACATTTAGCATATAATGTATTACTCTTAAAATAACAATAGTAATATAATTAACTTACTATTTTTTTATTTATTCCTGAAACTCGCCATCTTTTTGTTAATATATATATATGTATATACAGAGTGATTCTAAATTTTTTTACAATAAAAGATGGGTGATAGTACACATCAAGACAAACAATATTAAATAGGAGACAAGGGGTCCCAAACGTTTTCCAAAGGAGATAGCCGCCATTAAAGTTTAGGATCCAAAATTTCAAATAAACATAAAAAACGGAAAAATTGGTCGATTGATTTGCTGTTTTCAGTAAAATTAGTCTTTATGTTGGCATTTTCTTGAAATTAAATCATAAAGATAAATTTTTAAAAATGCCGATAGAGGGCGCTTTAGACTTTGGAGCAACGAACAACTATTTTTTGCCGGTATTTTTTACATTTCATTAAAGGTTTTCGAAAGCTTAGACTCAAACTTAAATTTTGAGAACAAAATCTGAATAGTGGGGAGTGTTTAAGTAGCAAAAACTGAGCTGTGTTCAGAGGGTTCAAATTCAAATGATTATTAAAAACGGAAAAATTGGTCCATTAAATTGCGGATTTCACTAAAACTATTCTTTATGTAGGCATTTTCGTGAAAATAAATTATAAAGATAAATTTCAAAAAATGCCGATAGAGGGCGATTTATACTTTGGAGTAACGAACAACTCTTTTTTGGCGTTATTTTTTGCACCTTATTAAATGCTTTCGTAAGCTTAGACTTAAATTTTGAATTCAAAATCTGAATAGTTGGGAGTGGTTAAGTGGACAAACTGAACTGTGTTCAGAGGATTCAAATTTCAAATGAATATAAAAAACACAAAAATTGGTCGATTCGTTTGCGGTTTTCGCTAAAACTAATTTTTAAATCAGCATTTTCTTGAAAATAAATTTTAAAGATAAATATCACAAATGCCGATAGAGGGCGACTTAGGCTTTTGAGTAGCGTACAACTATTTTTAACCGTTATTTTTTTTAATCTCATTATATGCTTTCTAATGCATAGACTTAAATTTTGGGCTCAAATTCTGAATCGTTGGGATTGTTTAAGTAGCGAAAAATTGAATTGTGTTCGAGGAGGGGGAGGGTTAAATTTAAACTCCTGATAACACTTCAGTTTGCGCTTCTTAACCCCTTCCAACAATTCAGAATTTGAGCCCAAAATTTAAATCTATGCAATTGAAAGCATTTAATAAGATTTAAAAAATAACGGTTAAAATAGATGTACACTACTCCAAAGCCTAAGACGCCCTCTATCGGCATTTTGTGAAATTTATCTTTAAAATTTATTTTCAAGAAAATGCTGATTTAGAAATTAGTTTTAGCGAAAACCGCAAATGAATCGACCAATTTTTGTGTTTTTTATAATCATTTGAAATTTGAACCATCTGAACACAGTTCAGTTTGTCTAATTAACCACTCCCAAATATTCAGATTTTGAGCTCAAAATTTAAGTTTAAAATTAACCTTACGAAAGCACTCAATAAGATGCAAAAAATAACGCTAAAAAAGAGTTGTTACTGAAAAGAGAGTTACTCAAATGTCTAAAGCGCCATCTATCAGCATTTTTTGAAATATATCTTTATAATTTATTTTCACGAAAATACCTACATAAAGAATAGTTTTAGTGAAAACCGCAAATCAATCGACCAATTTTTCCATTTTTTATAATCATTTGAAATTTGAACCTTCTGAACACAGCTCAGTCGGTGCTACTTAAGCACTCCCCACTATTCAGATTTTGAGCTTGAAATTTAAGTTTGAGTCTAAGCTTACGAAAACATTTAATGAGATGTAAAAAAATACAGGTAAAAAATAGTTGTTCTTTGCTCCAAAGTCTAAAGCGCCCTCTATCGGCATTTTTTAAAATTTATCTTTATAATTTAATTTTAAGAAAATGCCGACATAAAGAATAATTTTAGTGAAAACCGCAAATCAATCGACCGATTTTTCCGTTTTTTATGTTTATTTGAAATTTTGGTTCCTAAAATTTAATGGCGGCTATTACCTTTGGAAAACGTTTGGGACCCCTGGTCTCCTATTTAATATTGTTTGTCTTGATGTGTACGATCACCTCTCTTTTATTGTAGAAAAATTTGGAATCACCCTGTATATATATATTAATTTTTTATAATAAATATTTTTTCACCAAAAGTTTCTTTCAGATCCAAAAGATAATTTGATTAAAAATGAAAATGAAGTTTAAATAATGCAAAGATATGAAGGTCAAATTTAGATAATTATTTATGAATTATTATACATTTCCTATTAAAAATAAATCATTTAACTGTATTTTAATAAGATGAAAATACAGTACTTCAGTACCTTTAAATAAGAAAAAAAATTTTGCTTTTTTCGACCATTGGATATAAAAAAATTATATTTAAGACTCGTTTAATGAACTTATCCTCAGCCAAAGATTGATGGAAATCGGTTACCGCCACTTCTTTTACAAACACTGCAATACTGATATATTAAATCGAATTTTCCGCACATATTTTTTTTCAAAAGGCGATTTTTGCATCAATCATGTACAAAGCGATAAGATTTTCTTTAGTTCTTATCTATTGGGTACATTCAGTTCCTTGACATAATGTACTTGATCATTATCAAGAACAATCTGCAACTGAAAAAAAAACATATGATGTAAGCGCATGATTACACATTTGTTCGGAATAGTAGAAAGTGAAAAAATAAGTATGAAATTTACGTCATTTAGAAGAGGCTGTTATGCTAATTTTATCTACTATGACTCATAGAGTACAGAGAAAGAATAAAAATAAAGTATTGTGACTGGGACTGATGCCAAAAATATAACCCTGAAATCCTTTATATTGGGCCAAAACTCAGCCACGTACATTCGCTAAAATAATAATAATAATAAAATAAATATATAACTGTTAGTAATACAGTTTTTAATTCATAACACAATGAAATGCTACTTCAGAATGCTTAAATAAAAGAAGATCTTTTTCATTTAGAGAAAAAATGCAACGCTTAGGTCAAAGAATTCAGTTCCTGTTCCACTTGATTTCTTAATAAGGGCTTTAAATTTCAGCGATAACGCGCATCATATTTCAAACCGATTTGAAGGCATACTGCACCTCTATGACTTCTACTTTGATAATTAATACATAATCTTTTCACAGTTAAATACCTTGTTACTTTTATGACTGCATTATTAATACATTTTCAAATTTGTATAAATTTTATTTTAAATGATTATTTTTATTATTTGACCGCTACTAAAATCATATTAAGTAGAACTAAAAACCAAATGATTGTTTTATTCAATAGCAAGTGTCATTTAGCACTCATAAAGCAAGTACATATAAAGAAATATATTTATATTTATATATCAATATTTTTATAATTTTTATTAATTAGAAAAACGTTATTTTAATATAAATAATGTTCCATTTCTCTACTTTTTAAAGAATATTAAATTGAAAGATTTTTTTAAATAGCATTCTGCTTTAACGGTACAGTAGACTTTCAAAATTGCAAAAAATCACCAAATTGTCGAACTTTCATTTTTAGCATAATAACATTATATGAACTCCCTTCTATTGAACGCAAAAAGAATTTTTCAATTTTGACTATTTTACTGGAGTTACAAGCATTTTTATCTAATCAGCTGATTTTGCCACGCTCCTTTGTTTAATTTTTTGCCGATTCGCAGACGTAAAGTTTAGGCTAGTTTTCGTTTGACCTTACTCAGTGTTATTATTTTGCACTAAACACTTACTAATTTTGTGATTTCGCAAAACAATACTTTAACTGTTTCTTTTAACGTTTGTTTTACAGTGTATTTAGAGGAGTTGCTTTTTCTTCCCAATCTTTTTAGCATAAAAACAAAAATGCTAAAAAATTATTGTAATCAACAACTATTTAATATATTTAACTTTTTTTAAACAATAAGAGGTATTTATACCATGAATATTTCAAAAAGATAAAAGAGTTAGTTTTGAAGAGATTTTTTATAATTCAGAGACTTTACGTCCTTTGTATGAATTACTGTCTAAACCAAATATGAACATTTTAAGTAACATTTTATGTGAAGTTAACATAAAACATAAAACACTTACATATAAGCTAGAAATGACATTATATCCCTTAAATGTAACTGAAACTGTGTAAGTAGGAAAATATTAAACAATTATAACTATTGTAGCTACAAAAATGTGTTTTTCTCAGAATTAATATTTTCGTCTTTTTCGTGATAAAATGCTCCATACGCAATACTTTATGCCCAATTTTTCTGAATTTTTTAATGCTCTCTATATATGTGTTAACAAATGTTACTTAAAATAAACTTCTTTAGATGCATTTAAATTTTTAAAATTTCAGTTATATAGAAATTTTAAGGATTTTTTAACGAAAAATACAAAAAAAAAAAAAAAAAAAATTAAGTTAAAATATTTTTTTTTATGTTTTACAAGTAATATGCTAAAAATGCTTAGTAACATTCATTTGTATGCACGAAAGGGTTATTACGGAAAACTTTTAAACGAGTATGCGAAAACTGATGCGCATGGAGCATTTTAAAAATTGCCATTTTTCGCTAATAAAAAAATTTATCTTAAAAACTAATGAATATATATATATTGTGATATAACCGTCTTATATCACAAAAACTGTTTTATATGCTGAAAAACTGTTATGTTATAAATATGTGAAAAACTGTTTTATATGCTTTTATTTTAAGCATATTGTATTTCATCTGAATATAAAATTTTAAGTGCAATTGTTCAATAACGCTCTTTCTTCTTTTTACGGATTCTTGCAAGTTTGAAGTTTTTATATTAAAGTTTAAATTACCTCTATTAAAAGGAAATATCAAATCTCTGAAAAAAGGAAGGATCTAAAGCAGACACTCAAGAATTGAGTTGAAAAAAACACCCTCTCCCCGTTGTACTGACGCAAATATGAAATATAACTAATATGACTCAGAAATTCAGTCTGTCTGAAAAGTGAAAATATTTTGAATGTAAGAAATATATACATATATATTTGTGCTTTGTTTATATTTTAATCCGTAATTATGACACGAACGTGTATTTCGCTGGGGGAAAAAAGTAACAGTACAATCGGCATAATGAATTCATTTAAAATCATTTTTACTTTAATTCATTTTATCAAACCCTGCATACAAGAATATAAAAATCAGAAATACCTTATTAGAAAAAAATTGATGCTGGTGAAAGTTTTCAAAATCATTTGAACTTTTTAAGAAGCTTTCATTCATTCTTATTCTTTATCGATTGTTGTAAGTGGGTTTCCGAAATTGAAGTGTAATTTATCATCCTAAAAAGGAAATTCGAAACCCTGATAAGAACGACAGATGAAAAAGAAAGTACTCTAAAATGGAAATTAAAATTTCTTTCAATAATAATAATAATAATAATAATAATAATAATAATAATAATAATAATAATAATAATAATAATAATAATATTTCCCTTGATAATGACGCAAAGAAGAAAAAGTTTTGATAGTTTCTATAAGATCTATTTCTCTTTAAGATCAGCTATCATTTAATTTATGAATGGAAATATAATATAATTATAAACCTGATGTCTACACATAAGAAATTGGAAGTGAAAATGTGCTATCTAATAAACCATACGCACAGAATACCTTGCAATTAAGTATTTAATTTAGTGATGCCTACAAAAGTTAAAATGGTGTATAGGTGATGCGTATCGATCCTGCCCATTACCTAAAGATCGTGGCTTTACATCAATTACATCTAAGAAATATAGGATAAATAGTCATGGGTGCATTTAAAAGTATTGTGTTTGCTCATATACACTGTAAAAAAATACGGTAAATGTACAAAACTTTTATTAGGAAACTGACTATTTTCGAACGTTTCATGTAAAATCATGTAACCAATTCTGTTACGGGAGATTTTGCTGCTCATAAAAAGTTGTAGGAATCCTAGTTTTTTAGAAAAAGTTTAGTAAATTTACGAAAATAATTTTATATTGTACCTTTGGAGATGACTTTTTAAAATGAATCCGTCCTTTTCCGATGATCCTGTATTAACTTGAAATGTATCTATCGAACTTTTTTTCTGTTCATTTCGAAGAGTTTAGAAATATGGTAGTGTAGTGTCTCCAAACAGATACTTAGATCGCGTGAAGCATAAATATAAAACTACATACATTATTATTTCTATCTGTTGGTTCACTAAATTTCTTGTCTTATAAGTAAACTTTAGCAGTCAACTTATTCAGTTAAATACCTTTTCAATATATTTTTAATTACTTACAAAGTTATAATATTACATTAACTTTAAACCATCTTATATTGCTATGGATTACTATTATTTATTTTTCAAAATATGATTTCATAGAGAGTTTTCATAAGTTCGCACTTTTACGTATACCCTCTATTTTTTTCAACTGAAGATTAATAAGAATGAACACAAGAGCGGCAGAGCAATAATAAAATCGGCGTAGTTACACTACAGTTACCAAACAAAGGGTTTCGTACTGGCATTAAGACCTCGCTTGTTTATGGTATAAAGTTTCGTCTTCGGCAAAAATAATTTCAAGGACCACAATTTAAGTTTTTTACAGTTATTTTATTATTCCTTAACAACTAATTATTTATTTTGCGTACTTGTATAATGCATCTCAATTACAGGAAACACAGAATAATAATAGAATCAGCATGATGACAGAATACTACCGAACAAAATCGACGGTATTAAGGCATCACTTGTTTATGATGTAAAGATTCTTAACCGTTAAAACAGATTTAGAGAACCACATTTTCAGATTATTTTACATTACTATTATTTTGATAATACTTAACAAGAAATTATTTGTTTTGCATAGGCAAAAATTATTGTATAATGCATCTGAATTAAAACTGAACGGTAAGCTAAGATTTTTCGAATAGTGTGATCTCATTTTATACTTTGCTATTGCGAAGGATTTTAAAACCATCGAATTGATCTTTGTGAAACTTCTATCGATATTTTAATAGTATAAGTGTACAAAACAGTCAAATTGTTTAATGTGCAATAACTCTGAGTAAACGTATTAATTATATTGAAAGTTTTATTTTATGATTAGGGTCAAATAAGCAATTTTCTGGAATTCCCAGAATTGGAATTTTAAGTTATATTTATTCTCATTAGGTTTATTTTAAAAAGATTGCAAGCACTTATTATTAGGTTAAAGTATAAATTAATTTATATTTTAATGGTTTTGTGTCAGATATTTCGGTTATAACTAATACAACATTCTCTTTAAATAAGAAGTTTAAATTAAGTTTTGAAATCTTATTATAGGCTCACTTACAAAAATACTCAAAGTAGTCAATATTTGATACAAGTGATAATATAAAATTTAAAAAGTGGAAAAAACTTTTACTTATTCATTGCCCCCTTGCTACGCATGCCAACGTACTACAGAAAAATTAAATTATAAAAAATATTTTGGCAAAAATTTCAACTTTTAAAACTAGTGAACACAAACAAAAGTCACTCGAACACAAGCATATTGAAAAAAAACGTTAATATTAATGAAAGAAAAAATAGTCTATTGATTCTGTGATAATGGATTTCAAATAATATTTTGATGCATAAATTATTCTACTATTTTTAAAATCTATTCGTAAATGCTCTTTGTTACATATTATGGCTAGAGCTGTAGTTTTCGTGCTGTATTTGATGCCTGGTATATGTTTATTGAATTTAGTTTTGTTTTTAGCATTCTATTTGCCATTTCTATATAAAATTTTACTGTTCCATCTTTTTTGGCGAAACTTATTTATATTTCTGTGATAATTGGTTTGGTTCTATCGGGCCAGTTTTCTTACATAATTCTTCTTACACAGTGGTTACGTTTGCAATGATTTAACCTACATGAAAATGACGAGAATTTAGAAAGAAAAGATACACATGATAATGAAACAATGATTTAACCTCCTCAACCCTGATGTTGCCCGAGGGCGATGATAAAAACACCCTTTAAATTTATTTAAATGCTTCTATAATCGTTAAAATTACATGTAGAATTTTTTTTTTTTTTCATAAATGTGTGTATGATAGAATCATCAATATATAGACTGATGCGTTTTTGGAGATGTTATATTATAATTTTAAACTATTTCTTGTAGTGCCAAGTAAAATTTGTCTCGGGACTAAAGAGGATAAAATAAATCACGTTCACCAATATTCCAACGCTAATATTACAGTTTATTTCAATACGCTTGTATTCGCGTGATTTTTGTTTTTGTTTACTAGTTTTACGATTTGAATTTTTTGCGATTTTTTTTATCATTTTATTTTATTTTACTTTTTTGCGAAAGTTGCACATGAAAGCAATGAAACATGTCAAAATATGAATAAATAAAATATATTTACCATTTTTTAAGTTATTTCATCACTTGTAGGAAATACTGAGTATTTTAAAGTGAGAGTACAGTGAAGTTAAAAGTGAGTGTAAAGTTCTGAGTGTTTTAAAGTGATTTTTATGTATAGTACAGACAACTTACACATTTTAATCTGAAATACACTTTATAATTTATGGAATATTTATTAATTTTCAAAACAAAGGCAGGAATTGTTAAGGAGTTAATACATTTTCTTGTTTGTTTTAAAGGTGTTAAATCTATGTTATAAAGGCCAAACGTATTTGTGCGTAACGCATACGTCATTTGGCGAATGGCAATACTTTAAAATTTGAAATGAAATTTCGGGTCTTCTTAACATCGCACATTTTCAATTTTTACACCGTTGTATAGGGAAAAAAATGTACTTTTAAATGCAATTTATTTGAAAACTGTATCTTAATTTATTTTTGAAATATAAATTTTTTTGTAATTTTTAATATCTTTTTTAATTGTGGCAGCATAAGTACTCCGTTTCTATTAAAAGAAAAGGGAAAAAGAAAAAAAAAATGAATATTGTATCTTTGTGTTGCCATTTCTCATTAAAAATGAAAAAATGAAAAATTTAAAAACTTGCTGTGTCAAGAGTATCGTTTGTTAAATTCGATGGATTTGAATTTCATTTCTACTTAAAAGAACATAAATAGTTTAGAATTTATTTCAACTAATAGCATCAAGACTCAAAATTTTGAATCAAAACAATTAAATCAAAATACATTGTTTTTTTTTTTTTTTTTTTTTTTTTTTTTTAAGGTGAATAAGGATGTGAAAGATGCATACGTAAAGTTAAATATGGTGAAAATGATGTCAGGTATAGATTTCACGGGGAAAAAAATTCTATAATTGAGTCAAAGTGAAATAAATTTTGCTTCTTTTTTTTTTTTTTTTTTTTTTTTTTTTTTTTTTTTTTTTTTCATTTTAATACTAACATCAGAACCTTATTGAATAAATTTATCATGATAACAGATCTTTATTATTTTTTACTGCTTACATGGATGATTAAAGTTTAATTTCAGCAGTTTCTACAACTGAGTTTTATAGAAGTAGTATTTTGTTAACTTTAGGATAAATGTCTTTTGTTTAAGAGTTAGACTTACCAATATAAGGTGCATTTTTATTGTAACTAATTTTGTAGGTTTATTATAAATCAATGTAACAATTGCTTCTTAAACATTTTCTTTCGTCGAAATTCGACGAGTTCTACCTCGTTATTAATAATTTCTAAAAGCAAAATAAGAAACTTATAACTAAGTATTTTTTTAGATTCGCGAGTTACGTAAAAAAAAAAAAATTATTATGTATGTTACAATTTTGATTATAATAATTTGATTTTGTTAATAAATAGAAAGAATCACTAAAATTCCTATTCTTGTGAAAATATATAATCTTATAATGCAATACATGTAAAGAATTTTTTTTTATATATATCTTTTATATTTACTTGACAATTTTCAATATATATTGGTTAATAATTCGTGTACAACTTATTATTAACTAACTTTACTTTATTTTCATATCAACAACGAATTTTCTGTAAAAAATGTCAAGTGTCTCTGCTTCCAGAATGTAAAATGATCTCAAAACTTTCAGATATTAATCTGAGAATCTTTAAGTGATTATTAAGTAACATTTTAAACACTTAAAATATTAAAATATTTTCTTTAAACTTTTAAAGTATTTCAATCAATTAAGTGTCCATATAACGTACCATTTAGAGATGAAGTAAAGTTCTTTCTCTTTGACAGTTTGATAAATGGGTTCTTAGATTAATCAATTTGTTTCAATAAAATGAAAACTTTTAATAAAATGGATTCTGTATCATTTTAAAGATGGGTGCATAACACATTTTTTGAAGTATATGCAACTTAGTTGTAATGGCTTAATTTGTTTGCAATTTTTTATCATTTTTTATCATTTTATTATTAAAATTTAGTCTATATTAGTATGCTGAAATAGCTCCTTGGGATCACAGACATCTCGCATAAGTGATTTTTTACTTTAAAATGTTCAAGAAAAAATCGCATATTCTGCAGTAATTAAAATAAATGAAAAATGCATATTTAATATAATATATAAAAATAAACCTTTGTCTGTGTGTTAAATCACAGCCGAGGCCACTAAAGTAATATGGATTTGTAATAATTTATTTTTAATTTTAAACTAATTAAACACTAGTAGTTTAACTGCAGAAGAAGAAGAGAAGACAAGAAGAAAAGAAGAAGTTTTCTAGAAATAAAAAAAAAAAATTATAGAAAATACCAACACTTAAAAATGCACATTAATATTTTTACCACAACAATATCTTAATTATTTCCACATTTCTACATTAAAAAAATAAACTTAATTAATTGTTTGGCAATTTTTTAATAATGTGAATCTTACGTCATGCTTTTTCTGATATAATCGCACGTGAAAAAATTCGAAAATTTTTATATACCTTTCATCAGAACGAATTTTTCGAGGGTCCGAAAAAAATAGTTCCGGATAATCGAGGTTGCTGATATTAAATAGGCTTCGTCCCATTCTTACATACTAACTACATACAAAATTTCAAGTCTCTATCTCAATTTGTTCGGGAGATAGAGCGTTTTCAGACAGACAGACAGACAGACGGCAATTTTTTTTAATATGTTTTTCGGAATCTCCACTATCTAAAACGTGTAAATCCGTCAAAATTTTTTTTTCGATTTTCAAAACGATTGCAAGACTTACCCTATACTACGTATGATGGGTAAGTAAAAGGAAAATTATATAAGTAGTTTGAAGAATTAAAAAAAAGAATATTACATCACATCGGAAATAATGTTGACGTTAGTAGGTGAATACATTATGTTATATGACATTGAAAATAGCGCATTGAGAAATAATAATATCCCAATTATTGAAATATCGGCATACATGAATATTTTTAAATTTTTCTCATTTTGTTTTTGTCACTTAGTTCTTTGTTACTTAATAATTTTGCATTGACATAGATTTCATGCGTTAGATTATAATATAAAATTAATCAAAAAAAATTTCACTCACTTTTCTTTTTCTTTATAAATTTAATTATTTGGACAGCTCCTACTTGTTTTTCAAATTAGGATGAAATTGATCGCGAAAATCGTTCTTGTATATTTATAAAGTATTTTTGAAATGTAGATTCCTTGGGTTTTGTTATATTTAATTTTATTCTGTTGAAAATGAAGTGCCATAAGGCAAATGCACCAGTAGTAGGCCACTTACATATATTTATCTAATTATCACTAAAGTGTTAGTGAATTCAAAATGGTATATATACTGTAGTCGTATCCTCACATGTACAAAATGAACATTTTAAGCTTCAAAATAAATTCTTTGAAAAAACGAAAAAAAAGCTATCATCTTCTTTGCTGCAGTAGTAGTCATAATAAATACTGATGCATGGATCTCTAGGTTTTTGGCTTACCCGACAAATTATTGAAAATGTAATGGAGTATATAAACAGTAGTTTAATTTTAAGTAAAAAAAATATATATATATTTAGTAAACAATGTGTTCTCTGGCGCTAGGCATTTTTATTTCGAAAATGTTAATATGTTAGAAAATGCTATGATGTGATCGTTAAGGTTATTCGTGTGAATTACTCCTCCAGTATAAGTCCGAGATGGCTTAGTTAGAAGAACTTTGGCGGCTTCAGCCAATACATCTTTGGATCTAATCCTGACCCGGACTTTTTCCACCCACTTGGAAAATTTACAAATGCTGATATGATTGAATGACACCGTAATATATGAACAAATGTATTTGAAAATAAGAAAAACCTATTTTTCCTTGTACGTGATAAATGGAAAATATTATAACAGAATTCTGGTTTCATAGAGGCATTTGGGAATCAAGCTGGCTGTTTCATGTAAAGGAGCACTGACAGACAGAGGATTAAATAAAAAAAGAAAAATATCTGAACACATTTAAAACGTAATTTTCGATAAAAATATTGATTTTTCTTTTTGGGAACAGTACTAAAATTATGCATTTATCCATCGAAATTTGAACAAATTTTGTGTGTATCTTATATAGAACCCGATCTAGAGCTTTTTAAAATTATATCTATTACAGATTTTGGATTGTGTTTTAAAGTTATTTTTAGCTTTTTTTTCAAAATGAAGTTTTTCAGATTTTTACTGTACGCAGATGATCCGAAAATAAAAAATTATATATGATGTACCACGAAATTTTCTGTGCTTCTTTTACAAATGTCTTTTGAGGGAATAGACTACACTCAGGATAATATATTAAATGGTTTTATATTTACTCTGGTATAAATGACAAATTTGAGTCAAATTTTAAGAAATTTCTAAGACATTGATACTTTAATTGCCATTTCATCTGAGATAGAGATGCGATTATATGCGTGTATTTTAAATCCTAGAGAAATTTATTCTGTTAATTACATTGTTAAAAATCTTGCAGCATTTTGTACAGTCATTTCACCTTTTTCTGAAAAACCAGTAACATAACCGTAATTCAACTCTATTCTGACCATAAAATTGATAATAATAAGTTCAGAATAACGTAAAAAAGACGGTTGTTTTACTTTTTTTGTAGAAAACGGTCAAATGACTGGATAAAATGTTGCAGATTTTTAACAGTTTATGCAATTTACTAAATGTCAATGCATTGTTTTATTTTTGAGTTAGCACGTTTTGCGGACAAATAAATTTTTGACATAATTTTGATTATTTTTCTCTTTAAAAATATTTCTGTATAATACCTAAATTTTGTAAAGTTTTTAAGTAAATATCATTATAAAAAAAGTGGATGCAAAGAGAAAATTTCACAAGTTTCAAAAAATCACTTCTGAAAGTGCGCGGATACCTTAATAAAATCTCTATAAGTTTCTTAAAAAAAAAAATGTGTTTTTGAAGACATTGTAAAATAAACAAAAGAGGAATCAGAAAAAATAAAAATTCACTTTAATTAGTTTATCTAAAGTTAACTTTAAGGGGGAATTCGAAAAAAATATTCTTCCATCCTCAACAGATTGAAATTTTCTGATACATTTTCAGACATGAAACTTGTTGAGGAGACTTCTGAAGAGATGTATAAGTTGCCGTTTGATTTCATTTTTCGCTGAATGCATTAAAATTTGATTTATAAACAATTACTTTCACAAAAATTACACTCTCGTTTCGGAAAATTCGATTCAAAACGCCAACTTTATCAGAATTATATTTGCAATATCTTCTGCATTTATCAAAAATTTGAAAAGCACGGCACATTGTGTATTTTCTAAATAAAAGAATTTCCATTTTGATGAGTTTGAGATCAAAATGAATTAAAAAATAAATTAGAAAATAAGCAGTTTGGATTGGAATACACCCTTAGAGATTCCAATATGTCGACAGACAAACAATTGACAGAAATCAGTTAGATTTCTGTCAGATAGAAATTCATAATGTCAGATAGAAATTCATAATGAGTTTATTTTTATATTTAAAAAATTGGGTCGTGTCAAGTTAAAGAAGCATTTCCCTTAACCGACTTCATTTGTAACATCCTTAAATATGTCAGTCAATTAGATTTCTGTCAGTCATTTATCAGAAATCCATTAGGAGTTAGTGCTAATACTTTAAAAATTAGTCGTCCACTATGTGTACGTGCCACACTGTAGATGCGTTAACCTTAATAAACTATATTTGTATTCAGTATGTTCACTTACAAAAACAAGTATGAGTGCATATGTACAACACTGTCCGAAATATTACTATATTATAGTATTTACATATTTTAGAATTTATTATACGCTTTACAACATTTCCTAATTACTAAAAATTATCTCCACATTACTCATACCACATAATCTTTTTGTGACAAGTTGTAGTAGTATTTTTATTTCATTCGTAAAAACTACTTCGAAATAAAAGAAAAATAAATAACACTAATATAACCCTTTATGTAAATAATGCAACATTAATCCGTTATGTAATAGATGGATATTTATCTGTTTTTAATTTTTTTTTTAATTGTCCTTATACTTTTTTTGTGCAAAAGTTTACTTTTATATCTACTTTAACCTTGAGGAATGTTTTCTGAGCGTTTAAAAGAATTCTTCGAAATTTTCACTAATTCTTATTCTTTATCGACTGTAGTAAAAGTGCAGTACTTAAATTGAAGTGTAATTTATCACCCTTCAAAGGGAAAATCGAAACTCTGATAAATAGAATGGATAAAAAACCACGGACTGGAATATCGAGATACAATTTCGTTTTATATTTCTTTTGAGGTGGATGGAAATTTGGAAAATACTCCAAGATATTTAACTATCCGTGAATGATTAATATCGTTTATGTGCAAGAAATAGAATAAAATTTTTATTATTTTGTTACGAGTGTATTTTAGTGGAGCTATCGAGTAAATAGTAAGAAGATTTTGTATTATTATTTTATTTTAATTTTCAATAAGGTATCTTCTTTATATGAAAATAAACACTTTTTAGAAAATTATTAATTGTATCTTTATTATCTCGTTTTAAAATACAACTTTTTACGATTCTAAAACTGCTTTGATTTTTGTTTCTGACATGTTTTAAAACAAACGATATAGTCATTTTTTTTGTAAAATTATACTAATTCAGTGCTTATGTCTATATTGCTTCTTTCATAAAACTTTGTGCAATTTGTCTACATATAGTTCTCTAGTGCATAGACTAAAAAATAATAATTGGAAAATATTTTTAAGGCCAGTTATTGGAACAGGAACAAAGTAATGATGCTGCAAATCTTATAACTAAATCTTAGATCATAACTAAAATTCATATTTATTCAGTTATTATTTAACTCATAAAGATTGGACTAAAAAAAAGATTAAATGTTAATTTAGTAGTAATGAACTAAACCAGACTGTGCACTACTTGTATGTCTCCCGCTATAGATGTATTTCTTTTACCCAATCCATTTGCATTCAATAATGTTCACTTTCAAAATTCAGTAACATGCCTAGGTATAGTACAATCTGAAATATTACTATATTATAGTATCGATGTATTTCAAAATTTATTATACACTTTACAGTAGTTCCAAAATACTAAAAAAGGTATCTCCACATTGCTAATCCACATAATCCGTTAGTGATAGTCAGAAATAAATCTTTTTTTTATTCGTAAAAATTATTTCGAAATAAAATAAAAATAAACAACGTTAATATAATCCTTTATGTAAATAATCTATTACTTAACCCTTTTATGTAAATAATTCATTACTTAACACTTTATATAAATAGGTAAGTATTTATCTGCTTTAAAATTATCAGATAAACTGTTCTTATACTTTATCCTGTGCAAAAGTTTACTTTTATATGTACTTTAACCTTAGGGAAAGTTTCTGAGCGTTTTAAAGAATTCTTTAAAATTTTCATTCATTCTTATTCTTCATCGATTGTAGTAGAATTGCAGTACTCAAATTGAAGTGTAATTTATCAACCTTGAAATAGAAAATCGAAACTCTGATAAATAGAATGGATAAAAAAACACGGATTCGAATATCGAAATACAATTTCGTTTTATATTTCTTTTGAGGTGGATGCAAATTTGGAAAATACCCCAAGATATTTAACCACCCGTGAATGATTAAAATCGTTTATGTGAAAGAAATAGAATAAAATTTTCACTATTTTGTTACGAATGTTTTTTAGTGGAGCTATCGAGTAAATAGTAAAAAATTTTGTATTATTATTTTATTTTAATTGTCAATAAGGTATCTTCTTTTTATGAAAATAAACACTTTTGAGAAAATTATCAATTGTATTTTTACTGTCTCATTTTAAAATACAACAATTTACGATTCTTAAACTGCTTTGATTTTCTTTCCTGGCATGTTTTACAACAGAAGATATAGTCAATTTTTGTAAAAATATGCTAATTTAATATTTAAGTGCATATTGTTTAAAATTGATTTTCAAACAAATGAACTCACTTCGAAAGTTATAAATAAAAACATTATTCTTACGGTTTCATAAAACTTTGTGAGATTTGTCTACATATAATCTATTCTGGTCATATCTACTCTAATGCATAGATTAAAAAAAATAATTGACCGAATATTTAAAATATTATGGCCAGTTATTGGAACAGGAAAAAAGTAAAGATGTTGCAAATCTGATAACTGACCAATAGATCATATCTAAAATTCTTATTTGCTCAGATATCGTTTAACTCATAAATTGTGGACTAAAAAAACCTTAAATGTTAATTTAGTAGTACTGCACTACTAGTTTATGTCCCGCTATACACGAATTTCACTTAACCGGATCCATCTGCATTAATTATGTTCCCTTACAAAAAACACTTGCCTAGGTACAGCGCTATCTGAAATATTACTATATTACAGCATTTATGTATTTAAAAATTTATTATACATTTTACAGCAGTTCCGAAATAGTAAAAAAATATCTCCACATTGCGAATGCCCGGTAATCTGTTAGTAATAATCAGAAATAAATCTTTTTTATTCGTAAAAATTATTTAAAAATAAAAGAAAAATAAACAACATAAATACATATACCTTTATGAAAATAATCCATTACTTAACCCTTTATGTACAAAACCCATTACTAAATACTTGATGTAAACAATCCATTACTTAACCCTTTTACGTTATTACATAAGACATTTACAGTAGACATTTATTTGCTTTTAAATTTATAAACTGTCCTATATATTATATTGTGCAAAAGTTTTCTTTTATATGTACTTTAACCTTGAGGAAAGTTTTCTGAGCGTTTTAAAAAATTCTTCGAAATTTTCACTCATTCTTATTCTTTATACATTGTAGTAAAAGTGCAGTACTCAAATCGAAGTGGAATTTATCATCCTTGAAAGGGAAAATCGAAACTCTAATAAATAGAATGGATAAAAAACCACGGACTCGAATATCGAGATACAATTTCGTTTTATATTTCTCTTCAGGTTGATGCAAAAGAAGAAAATACTCCTAGATATTTAATCAACCGTGAAAGTTTAAAATCGTTTATGTGCAAGAAATAGAATACAATTTTCATTATTTGCTACAAGTGTATTTTAGTGGAGATATCGAGTAAATAGTAAGAAGATTTTGTATTAATATTTGATATTAATTTTTAATAAGGTACTTTTTAATATGAAAATAAACACTTTTGAGAAAATTATTAATTGTATTTTTATTATATCGTTTTAAAATACAACTTTTTACGATTTTAAAACTGCTTTGATATTTGTTTCTGCCATGTTTTTAAACAAAAGACATAGTCATTTCTTTTTAATATTATAATTCAATGGTTAAGTGTATATTGCTTAAAATTGATTTTAATACAAATGAACTCATTTCGAAAGTTAAAACTAAAAACATTATTATTCTTGTATGAAACTTTGTAAGATTTGTCGTCATATAGTTCCCTAGTGCATAGACTAAAAAAAATAATTGGATAAATATTTTAAATATTATGGTCAGTTATTGGAACAAGAACAAAATAAAGATATTGTAAATCTTATAACTGACTAATAAATCATATCTAAATTTCTTGTTTATTCATATATCATTAAACTCATAAAGGGTGGAGTAAAAAAAGCTTAAATGTTTATTTAGTAGTACTGCACTTCATTTGCATTCAATATGTTGCCATACAGAAAACACTAACAGTGCCTAGGTACACCGCTATCTGAAATATTACTATATTATAGTAATTATGTATTTTAAAATTTATTATACACTTTACAATAGTTCCAAAATACTAAAAAAAGTATCTCCACATTGCTAACGCCACATAATCCGTTAGTGATAATCAGAAATAAATCTCTTTTATTAGTAAAAATTATTTCGAAATAAAAGAAACATAACATTAATTCAATCCTTTATGTCAATAATCCATTACTTAAAACCCTTTATAAAAACAATCCATTACTTAAACCTTTATGTAAATAGGTAGATATTTATTTGCCTTAAAATTATCAGATAAACTGTTCTTATCCTTTATTCTGAGCAAAGGTTTACTTTTATATGTACTTTAACTTTGGGGAAAGTTTTTTGAGCGTTTTAAAGAATTCTTCGAAATTTTCAGTCATTCGTATTCTTTATCGATTTTATAGTAAAAGTACAATACTCAAATTGAAGTGTAATTTATCACCCTTGAAAGGGAAAATCGAAACTCTGATAAATGGAATGGGTAAAAAACCACGGACTCGAAAATCGAGATACAATTTCGTTGTCTATTTCTTTTCAGGTTGATTCAAAAGAAGAAAATACCCAACATATTTAACCACCCGGGAAAGTTTAAAATCGTTTATGTGCATGAAGTAGAAGAAAATTTTCATTATTTTCTTACGAATGTTTTTCGATTGATCTATCTTGTGAATATTAAGAAGTTTTTTTTTTATTGTTATCATTTATTTAAATTTTGGATGAGGTACCTTCTTAAAGTGAAAAAAAAACACTTTCGATAAAATTATGAATCTTATTTTTTATTATTCCGTTTAAAAATGCAACTTTTTTTTACGATTCTGAACTGGCATGTTTTTTATCCCTGCACTGTAAAACATTTGTGCAAAATTATTTCACAAAAATGGTGGCAGCTTTGCTGTCTCCAAATCTATAGCGTGTTTTAACCGATATAACTGGTGTAATATTGTAATATTACACCAGTAGTATGTGTTTAAATTGCATCGTTAGATAAATAAAAAACTTCTGTACTAAAACATGGCACACTGCTAATACACACACACACACATATATATATATATATATATATATATATATATATATATATACACTGTAAAAAAAATCTGTAACCTTAGTAATCTAAATTAACCGAAATCTCTTATGCTTACTAAAATTTTATGTGTACACTGTACAAGAAAATGATGTCAATCTACAAAACTTGTAAGCAAAACTAAAACCATCTGTAACTTTACAAAAGAATTTACTAAAATTTTGGTATCTTTACTAAAATTTTATCTATAATGCTCGTTATCGTCACTTAAAAAGTTCTTGGAATACGATTTCCCAAAAGAATTCTTAGTAACCTTAAAATTTGTTTGATTCAAAGTGCAAATCTGTATCTGTTACATGAATTTTTATTGTTGCCGTTACATAAAAAGTTCTTGGAATACAATTCTACTAGAAAATTTTTTGTAATTCTCCCAATTTTTTTTTACAGTGTACACTGCTCAAAACAATTAAAGGAAATTGCAGTTTTAGGTGGATTTTGTATCTGGGAAACTTTTTAGCTGACTGATACATGGTCGACAGACTTAGTAGGTTATATGAGAATAAATTACACATGTTTGGCAGAAAAAAATGCATTTTATTGCGCATTTGTGTACAAAAGGAAAAAACACAATTTATTTATTTATTTATTTATGCCTAAGTGGGACAAGATCACCAGATCGCTAGGATCCGGTGTAGACCCTATTTGTCCCACCCGGAATGTTCCCCGGCATGTGGGGATTCATTACAATAACTTCAACAAAAAAAAAAAAAAAAAAAAAAAAAAAAAAAAAACATAATATACAGGCTGTATACAACATCAACACAGTGGTATGCGCGCCGGAGACCTGCTCCATCGCGACAAGTGGCGCTACGACTGCCAAAAGCTCAACAAAGGCTCTAACGCGACAGCGGGCAGTCTTAGGAGAGAACGGTTAAGTGGTAAGATTGGCCAGGTCCATAAGGAAGTGATAAATTTGTGCCAATTGACGGAGTAGTTTTGGGCGGGTTAAGATATTTGTGAGCCAGGTATCTGGGCGGGAATTAGGGTTCTTAAGGTGCCAGGCCTCTGTGAGTGTGCAGAAGAAATAGTAGTGGTCTGGAGACCCTATGGCCCCACACTCACAGAGGTCCGTATCTGAGCGTTTAAAATAATTTAGGTATGTTCTGAATGGACCATGGCCGGAGAGGAATGCTGATGTGGGAGGGGAGAAAGCTAAGAGATTGTATGAGACTTTTGGGATAAGGGAATAGGTGTGCCTGCCTTTGCTTGAGGCATCCCAGTAGAGTTGCCAGTCAGAAAGAATGTTTCTTTTGAGGAAGTGGCGAACATGAGACGGGGGAACAGGAAGGGGGATATCTATGTTTGGACGTGAGGTGGCCTCCTTGGCCAGTGCGTCAGCTAGCTCATTGCCAGCTATGCCGATGTGAGCGGTGACATGGCCGAGAGAGACCCTGTGGACGAGAGTTTTTAAGATAACTTTTATCTTAAGCACTAAAGGGTGTTTAGTTCTATGGGCGAATATTTCTTGTAGGCTTGAAAGGCTGTCACTATAAAGGTGAAAAAAAGTAGTATGAGGATAGAGAACAATCCATTCCAAAGCCCGCAGGATTGCGAAGAGTTCTGCTTGGAACACCGAATTGTTATCTCCAATCCTGCAAGCCCACTGATGAATAACAAGACTGTCTTTGAAAACACAGAAGGATGATGCTACTCCCGTCTCCGTGTGTGAACCATCGGTGAAAATGGCTGGATTTTTCGAGGGGCTGTAAGAATGCTTATTAACATTAACTTGAAGATAGGATGTCTCATCCGCCGGATGCATAGTCCAGCTGTGGACTTTTCTTTGTAAGAGCAAGTTAGGGAGAAGTGCTGACTGTGTTGGTTCGTGTTCTAAGTGTAGTATTCTGTTTTTCAAAAATTCGTAAGCGAGAGTTAAGTGTATGGGTGGAATACCAGTAAGTACTGTAAGTGCATCCGTTGAGATAGTTCTATAACCTCTAACCATTTGCAGAAGGAATATGCGCTGGATAGAAGCAAGTTTTTGCTTAGCCACTTTGGTTAGCGAACCTCCCCAAACGCCCACACAGTAAAAGATGATGCGTTCAATGATTATGTGGTACCATGTTTTTAACATATTGGGCTTGATGCCCCATGTTTTTGATGTTAATTTACAGGAATTATGGTAGTAATTTAAAAGTTTAATTTTTAGTGCTTTGATATGTGGAATCCAGCTCTGATGTTTATCAATAATTACACCTAATAATTTAAGAGTATGAACGTGGTGGACGCTAACCCCATTGACTCGCATCACGGGCTTGCGTTTGAGTTCTCTTGGTTTAATGAAGGTTAAAACTTGGGATTTTCCGGGTGAAAGCTGGAGATGAAGGCGAGCCAACAACTGGCAAAAAGCAGGGAAAGCTCTTGCCGCTTGCAGTTCGAGATCCAGACGACGACGGCCCGAAAAAACAAAGTTGAAGTCATCTGCGAAGGAGTAAAGATTGAAGCCTAATTTCTCCAATTCTTTTAGCAAGACATTGGCAATAAGCAGCCAAAGGATTGGGCCCAAGCACGAACCTTGGGGGCAACCCTTTTCTAATGGGTGAACTGAAGTTCCTGAACCCCAGTTGATAAGAATGCTACGAAATTTAAGATATGTTGCAATGGTTCCAGCTATGTTTCTCGGGCAGCCGATTTCACGTAATTGTAATAAGATGTCCCGCCACTCTACATTGTCGAAAGCACCTTTAATATCTAAGGAGACAAGAGTTGTGTAATTTCCTTCAGCTATGCTATGAGCACAGGAGGTAAGAATTGCAAACAAAGCCTTTTCACATGATCTGCCTTCTCTGAATCCGTATTGTCTGTGATGAAGTAAGTTATTAGATTGAAGAAAGTGGTTAAGCCGAAATACAAGTAATTTTTCTAATAATTTGCCTAAGGATGGTAGTAGGCAGATTGGGCGGTAAGAAGAAGGTTCTGTGGAGTCTTTCCCTTGCTTCAGGAAATATACTACTTCCCCTTGTCTCAGAGTGAGCGGGAAGTAATGGTGAGTGAGACAGAGAATAGCCCAACGCGTAAAAATTTTGGGAATTACATGGAAAGTTAATTTCAGAATTTTAAAGTCTATACAGTCCGGACCTGGAGCTTTTTTGTCATTAAACGTACGTAGCGCGGTTGCTACCTCAGCTTTTGAAAAGGGTTTGTCGGGGGGTGCATCAAAAGTAATGTCAGAATTATCTCCTGGTGGATATGAGGAGGGGCCAAAAAGATGTTTGGTGAGGTGCTCCATGTTTTCCTGCCTAGATGATCGGCTGGGTGGCAGTTCGAGCTTAATTTCATCAGGAGTGAAAAACTTTCCTGTGAAAAATTTTTGAGCTGTTCCGAAAGGGTCTGTTTGATTTGTGCAGAACTTTTGCCAGGCAGCATTTCTCGCATCCAGTGCACTGCGCTTATATTTAGCGGAGAGAAGACGATAATTGGCCCTGAGATTGCGATAGTAATCCGTGTTAACATCTTCTGTTAGTCTGAGTCTTTTTAGTTTCCTCCTCAGTGCCGTGAGGTGATTACGCTTAGTCTTAAGATCGGAGGTCCAAAACGAGAATGACTGCTGCCTCCGAGTGTTCTTTAATCTAAAGGACGCTTTGGCTGCTGTTTTCATGGTTTCTAATAAATTAATGGTAAAGTCGTTTAATTGAGTGGTATTTGTAACGTCCTTTAGGTGTTGATTCAGGATTGGTTTGTGAGTTTTAATAACATGTGAGAATTTACGGAAGTTACCTCTTGCAGTATTGAATCTTCTTTGTGAAGTGTATAAGGGTGTTATTTCGAAAGAAAATCTTATATAATTATGATCTGAGTCATTGTGGACATCTTCAACTTGCCATTGCCGAATTTTCGGTAGTGTTGGGGGATTTACCAGAGTGTGGTCTGGAAAACCCTCAGCTATTTTCTCTCCTTTGCTGTTATATTTTTGAAATGTAGGTATAGTGTTGTCGATATTGGCAATGACAAGATTTTGAGCAACAATATGTCCGATGAGGCATTCTCCACGGTCATTTTCGTAGTCATATCCCCAGAGTGGAGATGTAGCATTGAAATCACCACCGCAAATGAAGAAATGCCTCTGTGTAATGAGGTGTTGCCACTCTTCGAGGGTTTCCTCGAAATCTGATTTTGGTGCTGCATAAGTCGAGCCAATTATGAGTTTTCCCTCCTTAGCAGTAACTGTGACAAAAGCGCAATGTGTGCCTGTGTAAAGATGTGAATAAATAAGGCTAGTGTTCTGAATGACAAGATGGGCACTCTTTGACGTGGACGGGAAGATCGCCCAGGAAATAGGAAAGTCCGTGAGTGTGCCCTCTCTGTTGCAATATGCGTCTTGCAGAAGAGCAATGTCAATGTTTTCACTGATAAGATAATCTCTCAGGGTTGAATTTGCTGCTTTGCAATGATTTAAGTTAACTTGGAGAATTTTGATGTGACCGAAAGGTGGGCAATCCTTAAATTTACGAGAGAGAGATGTTGGGGCTTGAGAGCCTTCTCTGCTGATACAAAGGAGATCTTGATTTATATCTCGATTTAAGGTGCCTCTATCGGCAAAGAGGAGGCATTGCCTCCTTATATTTCCTCTGATTTTTATATTGGCTATTTAAGTAAACTTGTTTTCGTGAGGATGAGATGGTCTTTTTCTGTGAGATAGTTAATTGAGAATAGCTTCTTGAGGAATTTCTATTATGTGTTCTTTGTGGGAGATCATCAGTTCTTGTATAGTAAGTGTTAAACGAGAGATTCGTTTCTTTTTTAGGTTGTTGTAAATAATTGTAGTAGGTTTTTAATGCTTCTGCGCGTTCCGCCTGGTAAACAGGACATAATGGTGAGAAAGCAGCATGTTGTAGGTCATTTCTTTTATCCCGTTGACAATTTATGCATGACATCACTGAGTTATCACAATCTGCAGTTCGATGATTTTGTGCGCATTTACCACAGTTTGTCTGGTATTTGCAGTTACGAGTAGTATGGTCGTTTAATGCTTGACAGTTTGTACATCTCGTAACTCTGACATAGTGTTCGATCCTTATTCTGTTGAAGTAAATGTTAATAAAGCCTCGTTTTGTTAGTTCTCTGTAGTTGAGAGTACTTGTTTCTATAACCCAATTTTTATGTGATTTGTCCTTAGATATCAGGTTTTTGTTTATTTCAAATTCATCGTTTATAAAGACTTTCCTAAATTTAAGTTCTTCTTTAAGATCATCTAAAGTGATGTCGTGCGAGACCCCTAAAAGGATTATTTGTCTTCTTCTTTTGTCTGGGTCGAGTATTTTATATAAGACTTCGGTTTTCGGGGCTAGTTTATTTTTGAGAATAGTTGCATCCTCTTTTGTGGTGATCACTTCGATGTTGTTGTTTTTAGTTTGCTTCATTGAACGGATTAATGGTCTTACTTCTTTGTCTTTAATGCAGTTCAAAACCGATTTCTCAAGTTCCGGATAATCTTCTATGGAGTTGGGGATAAAGACTAGTTTTTGTTTATTGGTTTGTGAAAGAGCTGATGGTTGGAGAGAATTGAAGGTTTCTTTGGACTTTTCTGCTGTAGAAAGCGTTGGTGATTTACTTAATAGTGTTTTAATCTTGTTTAATTGTTTCGAGAATTGTTGATTCATATCTGTTAGAAGATCGCTTTTGAGCGACTCCATTCTGGAATCTTGTAGTGTGAGTTGGGCGTTATTTAGTTGATTTTCAAGTTCTCTGCTTGTTTTAAGAAGGTCGCCTATTTTCAATTGGCAGGAGTTATGGAAATTTTCATGTATAAGCTGGAATGGTAAGTTTTTACTTTTCGAATTCTTAAGCCGTTCCAATTCTGCTGTGATGTTCTCTTTATAAGATTCTAAGTCCTTTAAGAGGCTTTGGGAGAGGAACTTTATTTGTAATGTTGGGGTGAGGATGATGCTCATATCAGGGAATTTTTCTTGTTCTACAGTGTCTTTGAGAGAAAAACTTTGTTTTTGATATCCTTTACAGATACGTAGGAACATCTTAACATCCTTATCATTCCAGGTTTTTCTCCCATATCTGACAAAATCGTTTTCGAGTTGTCTTCTGCCCCTGGAATATGGATCTGTGTCTTTTGTGGTGGTGCAGATTGTTTGTTGCGCAAGTTCTTTTAGTTTACGTTTGACTGTGGACGGTTGAAAAGGAAGAGAGAGCGTTTCTTCTGTTTGTGAACTGTCCTGTTTGTCTGCTTCATTGTCCGAGTTTGCATCTTCACTTTGTATTGAGTACAAGGATTGATCAGATGTGTTGGCATCCTCTGAAGCCGAGTTATGGTGTATTGTAGTGAGGGAGGTATCGATCAGATCTTCTTTGCGCTGGATAATTAGAAGGTTCAATTCTTCCAGTTCTTTATTTTTCAGGTTTATTTCGTCCTGTAAGTCGGAGAGCTTGGATTCCATCAGAGAGAGATTAGTAGATGAAGGAAAAAGCCTTGATGATCTTGTGGTTCTTCTTGATATTGTACTTGGTGTTGGTAAGGACTTGGGATGTTCAATTACTGATGAGATTATACTCGTGTCTGATACATTTCCGGCCTCTTCTTCTGTGTTGTCTGCATTTGAGGATTCTAGTTCTTTGTTTAGCTTTATGTTATTGACCACCTGTAGGTATTCCAAGAAGTCCAGTCTTTCTCTGATGAGATCTATTAGTAGAGTTCTGTATTTTTCCACTTGTTCTTTTTTAGTAGAGTCTCTAGAACGCAAGTCCTGTACTATTCCATAAAGCAATGGTTTGGGTTCTAAAACAATGTCTTCATCTGCTGATGATGAATTCTTGTTTTGATCATAGTAGTCACTGGGAATGGCTAAGGGTTCTGTTATCCTTAGACTTTCTAGCTCTGACTCTATATAAGTCAATTTGGTCTCTAATAAGAATTGGAAGTTCTTAGCCTCTTCATCACTTCCATCGGAATGTCTTAAGTAATGCCTTATCATCTGGTCAAGGAGTAGAATTGGACTCAGATTTAATGATTCTATTTCATGGTACTTGAAGATTAGCCGTCCTTGTGGAGGCGGAATCGTTCGATGTTTCTTATTAACTTTTGACATATTGTATGATCGGACCTTATTTAGTCTTATATCAACACCTGTCCAAAATTCACTAGTGGAGCTACTTTTGCTCAGCGGCTCGATTTATTTTAGATTTACTTGGAGCTACTTTTTCTCAGCGGCTCAAAGAAGTTTAGATCTACTAAAGAACAAAACTTGATTATAAATTATAAAGATTCAGATAAAACAAAAATAATTAGTTGTAATTTATCAAAAGCTAACTCGGATCGGGGCATCGCCAGCTCTCCACCACACATCTTTGAAAGAAAGGGTAGAAAGAAAGGAAGTAGCAAAAATCAATAACCTAGGTTATTGGAAATGGCTCAGAAAAAGTTTTAATTAGAAATTTAAGGGGCATAATTTTGAAATAAAATAAAATAAAATAAAGATAAAATAACGAAAGGATAGAATTGCCAAATTTGAGAGGGGGGGGATGAGGTTTGGTTCCCATGTCAACAAAATAGCTTATCAATCGCATTATTCATCAAGAATTTGAACCCATATAAAGTAAAAACAATTTTTAATTATTCACACAAACGAATGATAATTACAATTAGCAAAAAGATAGTAACAAATATTAATTAAACAGTAACAGAATAAAATATTTACAGTTTGAAAAAATGATTTTTAAATAGTTTAGAAGCACTTGGTTTAAAAAGATAACGACTCAGTTGTGACACCTTACCGATAGGGGCGCTAAAAATTATAAAGGCGGTCGCAGCCAGTAGACTAGATAAGGAACACTCTTTTTAAAGAGTTGAGATGTATGAATTGAAACACTAATAGTACTGGACTAAAATTAGAGGAGATGAAAGAGTTAAGGAAAATTTGGAATGATTAAGTAAGAGCGATAATAGTTTTTATGATGCTCTCTTAAGCCTATAATAAATAAACCACCACCTATGAAAAATAACTGTAGGGGGCGCTCAAATCGAAAGAAAGAAAAAAAAAAAAAAAAAAAAAGTGCATATGAGAAAAAAAGAATAAGAAAAGGTGTTTTCTTCAAAGAAAATCATTTTCAGTAGGGAGTATGGTTTCCACGGGCGGCCAACAACGTTGAACACCTTTGAGGCTCAATGAGGCTATTAATGACGAGTTGGGGTATTCTGCCCCACTCTTCCAGAAGAGCTCTTTCCAGTTGTTCAAGAGTTTGTGGGGGGTTGTTAGCGGTCAGAAACTCGTCTTCCTAGAGCGTCCCAAACGTGCTCGATTGGATTCATGTCTGGAGAACACGCTGGCCATTCCATTCGAACGATTCCTTCCTCGAAAAGGAAATCCTCCACCAGGTTTGCACGATGTGGCCTGCAGTTATCGTCCATTAAAATGAATTTATCTCCGATTGCTGCAGCGTAAGAAACTACAATAGGTCTGAGGATCTCATCCCTATATCGGCGACCAGTCAGAGCTCCATCTCGAATGATGTAGAGGTCAGTGCGCCTGTCAATGGAGATGCCACCATACACCAACACTCCTCCACCGCCAAATCTGACACTTTCGTGCACGAACGCAGGATTATTCCTCTTGCCACGGTCCCTACAGATGAAAATACGCCTATTATCAGGATGCACAGAAAAACGGGACTCGTCAGAAACAGAATATTGCTCCATTCATTTCTCCTCCAGTTGACATGCTCGGTTGCCCACTCCCTGCGGTCTCGACGATGCCTTGATGTTAATCTAACACTTACCATCGATCGGTCGACGAGCATACAGACCTACAGCATGGAGCCGGTTTCGGACAGTCTGAGTTAAAATCGTGTAGCCTGTAGCCGAGCGAAGGTGTTGGAGAAGAGTAGCGTTCATGTTTCGGTGTCTCCGAGCTGTGAACGCTAAATACCGATCTTCATTGGGCGTTGTTGCCCATCTACGACCTTGTCCTGGTCTTCGGCCTGCACATCCACTCTCCAAAAAACGGTTCCAGATCCTGGAAATGACACTTTGTGACACTCCAATGGCTTGCGCTACTTTGGCCTTTTTCTAACCTACCAACTATTCTCCAAGCTTCTGAATCTGTCAAATGACTTCGCTGAGACATCGTACTTATCGAAGCAAAGCAACCACTGAATGGCGATCATCCTTGTATTCATTCTCTTTTATCCAGTTGAAAGTCAAATTTCATTCGCTGCCGCTGAAGCGACGTTTTTACTTCGAACTCAAAATTTGCATACTCCACAGTTTGAAAACCAGAAAAATTTGCATTTATGATTCTCTTCTTCTATTTTCGGCAAAAAAAAATTTCGTTTATATCTTTATTTTATATAAAACTTCAAATATCCTCTAATTGTTTTGAGCAGTGTATATGTATATATATATCTGTGTGTGTGTAGCTTTTCTCCATAAAATTGGGGGCAACAACTGCCAACAATTTTATGGAGGAATGTTACATATTTTTTCCCAGTGTGGCATGTTTTAATACATAAGTTATGTTAATTGTTTGTAAAAATATATTAATTTACTATTTTTACGTGTATTTTGCTTTAAATTGATTTTCAATCAAAATGAATTTACTCCGAAAGTTATAATTAAAAACATAATTCTTATTCTGTCATAAAACTTTTTGAGATTTGTCTAAATATGTTTTTTTCAGTACATTCACCAAATAATAATAATAATAATAATAATAATTTCCAAAATATTAATAATATTATGGTCTGTTATTTGAACAGGAACAAGTTGAAGATGTTTAAAATCCTACAACTAACCTATAGATCCTGTTTAAAATTTTTATTTATTCAGATATCACTTAATTATTTGAAGATGCGCTAAATAAAAGCTTAGAGTTTAATTTGGGTGAAGCGTTTTTCTAATACGTTTATTTGTATTTCATGTAGCATTGTAATGTGCATAAAAAATTTCGAATTTTCATACATATTTAATTTTTTTTATGAATTCATAAAATTATGCATAAAATGTTTTGGGTTACACGCATTTATTTTACTGTACTCATACGAAAGACACATCCTTCGAAGTATCTCGTCGTTAGGAATAAAAAACTATGTAGGACTAGTATACATATCTTTCGAAAGATACCCCTTTCGTAAAAATCGTGACTGAATAATTTTGCAATTTCTCGCTAAGTGTGTTCTAGTTACGTGACATAAATTATCGGATATATCGAAAAGATCGGCTCATAACCAACGGATAATTCCGTTGATTATTTTATTCCTCATGATGCTATATTTCCAACGATACCACCTCCATCAAAATGGAGACTAATTGTATTTGCGGTTCCACAGTGAGTGTGCACAAGCTAAGTGACAAATATTGTCGGATATGTCGTATTCGCTTCATTTCCGACGGATAGTTCCTTTGACTTTTTTTACCACTTACGATGAGATCTTTCTAACGATACTTCTTTCACCAAAGTTGGTGATTTACACTTCTTGTAGTTCCCTAGTAAGTCATCGGTACGCTTCTTTTCTCTAAACCAGTGCTACAATTCTTCTCTTTAATTCAGCACAAGGTCATTTTATACCACAAAAGCTCAGAAATGCCGATCCTATAACAAACTTCAGAAAGAAGAACTTTAGAAATGGCCACTCAATGCCAATGAGGAAGCCAAACAACACAGAGGGCGGAAGAGAAAAGAGTCCCAAAGAAAGTCAAACTGATTATTACGTAATACAGCCTGGAAAGAATCACGGTACATCGAATAATTTTTTAAACGCAAATAAAAGGTATCACAAAACAAATGTCAAATTTTTCAAATTGAACTTCATCATTCAACTTAATTTTTTTTTTTTTTTTTTTTTTTTGTCTTTTACTTGTACTCTATATAATAATAAAAAATAGAAAAAATATGAACCTTTCATCAGAACGAATATTTTGAGAGTCCGAAAAGAATAGTTTCGTATAATCGAAGTTACTTATATTCAATAGACGGATGTTAGAGCGTTTACAGACACACCCACAGACAAAAAAACAGGCAAAAAAGACACATATCAGACGGACGGCAATTTTGTTTATAATATTTTCGGAATCTCTAGTGTTTGAAACGCGTAAATAGTGTAAAATTGTAGACGTTTTCAAAACGATTACATGCCGTACCCTATGTTAGGTATAGTGGGTAAGTAATATATGAAACGTAGCGAATATGTATCAGTGACTTTACATAAAAATAATTTTCACTTTAAATCCAAACAAGTAAGAAAAATCATGCATTAAACATAGATTATGAAACACTTTCAAACGCTTCCTGAAATCTTTAACAAAACTTTGTTATTTAGGGAAATGTGATGCTACTGTCCATAACCAAATATGTATTGAAATACTTTTGATTAGCCCTGTTTTCGATCCGTCGGTTGATATATATATATATATATATATATATATACGAGGACGGTTCAATAAGTACCCGTGTTTGAAGACAAAGGACGTTCCTCAGGGAAGTTGCTGTTATCATCGTGTACTGTCATCTATAAAACGACATCTATAAAAATTTCAGACTGATTGATAGGTTAGTTTGGATTTGGCAGCCATTCGAGTAAGACGTGTTTCGTGATTTTCGCTAAGATGGATATCGTTCGGTAATCCGCTTTTTGTTTTTGGATGGAAAAAAATTCGAGGAGATAAAAGCAAAGTTGGATGCTGTTTATGGGGACACGTCGCCATCTATGACCACAGTTAGATATTGGTTTAACGAATTTAAACGTGGGCGTACTTCCGTTTTCGATGAGGAGCGACCAGATGTGGTTACCGAGGAAATCATGGAAAAAGTCCACGACATGATTCTCGCTGATCGACGAACGAAGGTGCGCGAAGTAGCAGAGGCCGTAGGCGTGTCGACCGGAACGGCAATTCATATTTTACATGACAAGTTGGGGATGAAAAAATTGTCGGCCCGGTGGGTGCCGCGATCACGATAACGCACCAGCACATTCATCTGGAGTTGTCGCCGCCAAACTGCATGAATTGCGTTATGAATTGCTGCCGCCCCCCCCTATTCACCCGATCTGGCTCCTTGCGACTTTTTCTTGTTCCCTAACATGAAGAAATTGCTCGCGGGGAAAAAGTTTAGCTCAAACGAGGAAGTCATCGCCGCGACAGAGGCATATTTTGCAGTTCGACAAATCTTATTTTTTGGAGGGGTTAGAAAAATGGCCAGAACGTTGGGAGAAGTGTATCTACTATATTTTACAGAATGCGTATTTTAGTGCACTTGCGAATCTATGTAAATTTGAATAAGTTTAACAGGGTATAACGCCTTTAAAATTCATTTGAAACATTTTTTTCCCATTGGCCGTAATGTATCGGAAAACTTTTGACTATTCCTGTAAATAAACAAATCATAGTAGAGACTTCATTTCTAATAGGGTTCGTGCTAAGGTAAACATCAATAACATATAAAAATTTCAGAGCAATCCGAGTATATTTACGGATATTAGAGCGCGGCCAGACGGCCAGACAAACCGAATGCATAAACACTTTTCAGCTTTGTTGGAAAGTATTAACAAACCGAATGCATAAACACCTTTCAACTTTGTTGGAAAGTGTTAACAAACCGAATGCATAAACACTTTTCAACTTTGTTGGAAAGTGTTAAAAAAAAGGTTATTACATGAATGTAGAAAAATCTTTGAAAGTCGAATCCAATATTCTCTCTTCTATAAATAAAATTCATTAGATTCTACATTTTTCACAGTATGCAGTTCATTAAATTCATTCTTAGACATAACAATTTATTATATCATTAAGAAAATTCTACAGCTCAAATGTTATTGTAATTATATTTTGCCCTTTTGGGAAAAAACGGTTAATTTATAGTATTGCGTCATTGACATTTAATGGCACGGTCCTTGGATATTAATGGCTAAATATCCACTTTCAAAGATATCCGTATTTGATGCAACGCAACTAAATAAAATTAACCAAGAGTTAAAGTAACAAATATGAAATAATTTAAAAGGTAAAAATATTAAAATTACTACTTTTGCAATAATTATTTTCCTGGTTTTTATTCCTTTTTCCATTCAATAAATAAAATTAAGAATTGTACTGTAAAATAGCAGTAAGAAACGGTGAAGATGTTGGGACGTAAGCTCCAACGTTAGTGAATATAAAACATGCAACATTTTTAATATATCTTCATAATATCATAACATACACTCTATATAACTAATAATCTAACCCTTTCGGGTTACGTGTACTATTAATAGCATTTTTTTTCATCCAGTGTTACTTTGTCTTAATATTTACTTTTCTTAAATCTGCATATTGTAAGGGTTGTAAATTGTTATGCATTTTTTATACTGTGATTTTACTTTGGCATTTAATAATAATAATAATAATACTACTACTAATAATAATAATAATAACAATAACAATAATAATAATAATTATATTAATAATAATAATTGGCTGAATTATCTTTGTATCACTGGAGATTCTTTTATTTTAAACATATATTTCATCCTTTAAATTTAAAATATACTTTACATTTCTGAACGAACCTTGTATAATAAAATAAAAAATAAAATAAAAGTTGTAATATCGGTTAAATACTGCAATAAAACGATATTATCGATACGTTACTGAAAACGTCTGCTTAACCTATTGTATGAGCATGACTTAAAGAACATGTAAAATAACTACTTCAATTAAATTTCAGAAATAACACATTCGTCAAACAATAAAAAATTTATTTGGATAGTTACTATTAACATTTTTTAACAAATTAATAGTAAAGTAAATGTAGACATAAACGTAAACAATGTAAAAATTATTCAGTTTTATTTTCGGATGTCACAGTATTACATTTGAATTCATTTTACAAACAATCTTATCTAACGAAAATATTAATTTGATTAATCTCTGTTATAAAAAATATTTGTTTTCTGTTATTTTCTTTCAATAAAACATAATTTAATCAACTCTAACCTAATTATTTTTTTGTTGATAATGTCAGTAAAAGTAGCTATGCTATTAAAAATTCGAAATGAAAACATTTATGCTCTTACAGAAAATCTCACGAAACTTGAAAGAATTGAATATTATTTCCTTTCGTTAATTTATTACCCCAGATTGGAAAGTATATTATGCATCAATATTAGAAATAAAAAGTTAAAAAGAGTTTTTAATTATATTATGTATTCTAGTTAAATAAGAAAAAAAATGAGCGCGCAGCAAATTTAATTACAAAGTTGACAATTTTAAGCAAAGTAAATATTTTTAATAACTTAATTTACAATGTCATATGCACCCTATTTTTGAAGGTAAAACCGGTTTTTTACATTTTTAAGACGGAGTTTTTCTATATAATATTCAAAAACATAATTAAGTTATCAAGGTTATTAGAATTTAATGTCAACATCATTATTTGGCAATAAAACAGTTTATTTTTATTAACCGTGTAAATAATTTGTCAGATATACTGTTGTTCTTTTGTATAACATCGGTAAACAACAATTTAAAAATAAGATATAAAATTAATTTAAACTGCTCATGTTTTAATACTAGGGTAATCCAAAAAGTAAGCTCCGTTTAGCAGCATATACAAAATCAGGAAACAGTCATGTGATAATATCTAAAATTGTCTTCGCTATTACAGCAAGAGAAAAAAAATGCAAAATGAATGATTTTTAATCAATTTTTTGGTTAAATAATTAAAACAACTATGTTAGTTATTAAAAAAAATTACAAACGCCTCAAAAACTAAAACTAACGAAAAAACAAAAAGCAACAGTGGTAGTGTTTTAGTTTCACCAACATCTTGCCAGAATGTGGAATCGCGCTATTTCTTTCAAGCCGAACTGCGCAAAGAATTTATATTTCAAACAGTGAATTGAACGTTATTAAACGTTATTATTTTTTACTATTCAATCGTAATCACACAAAACTTTTTAAATTTGTTATTTATTTTAAGAGATTTTTTAAAATTTATATTTATAGCCTACATTTACTACTGTTATTTACGTGGATTTAACGATTTGACTGTGGTATAATGATAAGGAAGGTACAATAAAATTATTTAATAACCTAGGAATTAAATAACAATAATAATATATGTTTACTTTAGTGTGAGACATGTGTCTTGCGTACGCAATGCTGCTATTCCAAGAGACATCGACAATTTCAAGTCTGCATTTTAAATTTTTATACTTCAGTATTTATTATTTGCAGTGTTCATTCGTTGCAAGATATTTATTTAAAATACTCATTTTTTTTGATTTAAACAAAATGGTTGTCAAAATCTACAATTTCAAAATGTTTTATTATTTTAAATGCTCATTTTTTATCATCAAAATTATTATTATTATTATTATTATTTCAGAACTGCAAACTACTAAGCCTATTTAAATGAAATAATCGTGTTTTGAATTAGAAAAATTATTTAATAAAATACATGGGAAATTTATTTCATGGTATGTAGTCCTACATATTTCTTCATTTGTTAAGTGAAATTTCTAATTCGAATGTATTTATTTGGCTGTAAAAAGGCGTTGAATTTGGCAGCCATGTTATTTTCAAATGTTGCATTACATTTTGAGCCAATTATTACGCTTGGCGACAATGTTGTTTTCATAACAGAAAAATAACAGAAAAGTTAGTGATTTTATTTCAAATGCAAAGAAATCATCTTTAATGAAAAATTAAATATTTTAAAATGAAAACACATGTCTTATTTCAAAGATATAAGTTTCAATTCGGTGATTTGTCGTTTTCTCATTGATAAAAAAGAAAAAAATGAATGCTTTTATGTTAGCCGTTCACAAGTATCGATAACAACGTTTTTGTAATCGCAAATATATCCACTTGCATATTTATTTACACATACTTTTTACAATATATGTAAAATGCAAATTCCTATTTTATTCCGTTTGATTATTACTCATATTCAATAGAAAAGAATTTTGAACAATTTACTCTGTTGGTCAGAAAATTTGGTTTAAAAATGGTTTAATGCAAAAACAATCGATCTAAATTGGTTAGAAATAGCTCAGAGAGAGATGTGATGGGTGAAATCGATTATAAAAGATTTCATATTTTACTGAAATGAATTTAATGATATTTTCATAGCGAGTCATAATATCTGAGCTATGTTTTCAGCATTTATCATATCATTCTAAATTATTTAAATGTGAAGCAATGCGGAAACAGAATTATCCGTGATACAGTAAAGAAAATTTGAGGGTATATGGTACAGACAATTGGCATATACTAAAGAGTATATGTGTATAGTTATGAAAGTTGTGCAGAGTTTCTTAAAAAATCCAGAACTGATGCGTCAAATAGCTACTCCTACATCTCTATGAGTATATAAAAATATACTCAAAATATATATAATTGAAAGAAAAATTTCATTTCGGCCGCTTATAACTTGAATTCTACTGAATAGTATTTGATGTGATTTACATTGGTACTTAGATAATATTTCAGAAAAATATGTTAGTACAAAACATAACATCCTACGTTGTTTAGTTAAATAATTGTGGGGATAGTTCTAAATCAAATAAAGCCAATTTTGAAAAATGGACATTTTTTAAAAATTTCCGCTGAATGTTTTGCATGGGATTTAAACCGTTAATCAGATCATTTTTTGGGAAGGTTTCAGTACATTTTTAAATTTCAAAGTTTTTGATAATTGGATATCGATGGAATTTGATCGATTAGTTGTTTTTTCAATTAATGTTTTAGTATAAATTTTTATTGGTGTTATTTGATTGTAGAATTATGGCTGAAAGTTCTCGAAGCAGACGAATCCATTTGTTATGAACGATTAGCATTTTCAATAAATACAAAAAACGGATTCGTATGAGACTTGCATTGATGATTTTTTCTGGGGGCTTTTAGTATGTTATATTGTCCTATCATTATTTACCGAATCCTATACTAAATCATCAACTAAAGAATTTGTCCTCAACAGCCGAAATTTTGTATGACTCCAGAAGAGATATAACAGCGTAATGACGTTAACTTTGTTTCCAGCAATTCGAATTGACATTCAAGGATAACGTTCGTATTGCTTTAAAATGCATGATCAAATTATCCGATATTTTTTGTTTGATTCAAATTTTCTTTAAAAAACGGCTAGCATAGCGGCCGAAGGCTGCTAGTATTATTTATAAATTACATAGCAATCTGAGTATACTTATTTGAATTAGATTAAAGAATGACAGACCGCCAGACATACCTAATTCAAAAACGCACACTTTAAATATGTTAATAATATCACATTACTTCTTATTTGTAAAAATTTAAACTACGTATAATTTTTAAGATAATGCAAAAAAAAAAAAAAATCTTACATTTCATTTTGTACGGAATAATCTTTTTATATGTATAAACTCTGACCTTGGGAAAGTTTTTAAAACGATTTACAGTTTTTGAAGAAGCTTTCACAAATTCTTCTTTTTTATCGATTGTAGTAAAAGTGCAGTGCTCGAATTCAAGTGTAATTTATCACCCCTGAAAGAGAAAATCGAAACTCTGATAAGAATGTTGGATCGAAAACCAGGAACTCTAGTATTGAGATAAAATTTCTTTTTATATTTCTCTTGGGGTTTATGCAAAGAAGAGAAATATCTAAAATATTATTCAGCTGTCAAAGTTTAAAAACTTTTTATACATAAGAAATAGAATTCGATTTTAATAGGTTTATTTAGAATGTTTATAATGAATTTATTACGTAAAACGGAAGGTGATTTTATTTATCTCCCCCCCCCCCTATTTAACTTTTCGAGAGAAGAAATGTGATAATAAATTCAAGACATATATTTTCAGTGAATGTGACATAAAATTGTTAATTTAAGATTTGTCAATTTAAGATTTTTCTGTTAGATTTATTCTATGGATATTTCGGATTTCGTTGCATACAGTTTATTCCATTACATAACAAAATAATTGGATGTGCTAATCTCTAAGCTTTCTTCTATATCATACGTACATCTTAATATTTAAAAATATAGTTACACATGTCAATGCTTTAATAATTTAAATTTAATACTACCCCAACTTTGGTTTTCATCTCCTTCGGAGTAAAAGCGAGTTTCCGACTCTGCTCGAGCCGATGGACAATAGAATGATAGGAAGATTTTTTTTTTTCAAATTGAGGGAAGACATACTTGCCGTACTCAAAAGGAATCATAACCAAAAAGTTCAGTTCAGTTCTAAACAAAAATTCATACACTTTTAGATGATACGATAATGAAAATGGCACAGACATCGGGTTTATATTAACACCTTTCAGCAGGTTTTCTTCAAATTCAGGGATTACCAATTAGCCCTATCAATACACTTACACAAAAATTCGGTTCAATTTGCTGCATATCTTAATACAATTTTGGTCAGTTCAGTATTGAAAATGGCACAAAATCGGGATGGAAGCGGCCCCTACCAGTGGAATATTTAAAAATCGAAGGAGGATCTGCTTGCCACAACCGAAAACATTCACAAAAAATTTGGTTCAATTCTATGCTTATCTTCATACACTTTTTGATGGTATAATGGCGAAATACGGACACACACACAGACACACGGGCACACGACATACAAGTATTTTGTTAAAACACGTTTTTTGGAATCCATGACCCCTAAAACGTGTAAATCTGTTGAAAAACGGAAGTCGAAAAAAATTTCGATCACAATACTTTCCTCTATTGACGATAAAAGAAAGTAAAATTAAAAGATGGATGTTTCCTACATGATGTAACCCCTTGAAGCATGGTCACAGGATCACAAAGTTACAGTTTAAATCAGCACCAAAATTCAAATTAATAACTAATATTTTTAACACTTAATTGAAATAAAATTTTAAACTTTATTTAAACATTCAATTTATGTCTTTTAACAACTCTCTCAATTTTTTCCGCTTCCGTCAACAACAAACATTATTGGAACAATTGAGAGCCATAAAGTTGCCACAATCGTATTTGAGCTTCGGTTGATCGTCTTCTCCGAAATTGAGATCGAATGTAAACAGCGCTACAGTTTATAATCAGATAAGTTTCATTTGTTGAGAAACGGCTCCATAGCATGGACAGCGGCATACCGGATTTGAGATATTTCTGAGTGAGTTCGAATTCCATTCAAACTTAGTTTTCGAAGTGAAAAATTATTTATTTGTTAAAAATATTATATCAGGCATTGAAATAAATATAAATAATTTTAAATAACAACAATAAAAAAATTTCAGAAGTGAAAATGCAAATGTGAAGCAAAGTGATCTTCCACCCTTACAGTCTAGTTTCACACATCCGCCACCAGATGGCTCCCATGTTCCAATTGCTTCAGATCCTACGCCAACTGACTTTCATGATCATGATTCTTCGAGTTCTAAATCAACTAACTATGATGTTATTCTCCCAAAATCGTCGTTTCCTACTAGTTCTACAGTTGATGCTTCTGAGCATGTTAAAACAAATTCTTCTTCTTCTGCGCAGGTACTAAGACGATCCAATAGACATATAAGAGCTCCTGAACGACTTCAATATTAAGTGGGAGAGCGCTGTGGTATTTTGCACTTTTAGCTTTCAGGTAAAACTGTAGATGGCGCCTCTAAACTAATTTCATGGAATAATTAAAGGAAAAAAAAATGTTTGAGTTTCAGAGTATGTTTTTATATTGTTAATGTGTGTATGTCGTGTGTAGTAAGAGTTCGTGTCAATAAATATGTATCGTTCTTAAAATTGTCCACCTCAAGTTATTTTGAGTATGTGTTATTTTTTAATATATTATACCCATACATAAAAGACATAACATCAATCATTTGCTTTGTTTTGATTTTCGAGCAGACGGCAAACCAAAGCTCAAATACGTATGCGGCAACTTTTCAATTCTCAATTAATGTAACGACCGACTACCTAGGTCAACAGGCTATCTGGCATCAGTGCCTTCTGGCCAATACAAAAAAGAAAAATTCAGGACCACACAATCAGTTTTTCATCTAGCGAGATTATAGGCATTGAGCTTTGCACCAAAGTCAAATGATCACTTGTGGTCGTTACAGATTCCTCCCTTCTCAAAATTTTGCACGTGCCCAAACAAGTCCTACATAAGGAAACAGTAGTGTAACAAGATTTAATGGACACCAAAATATCCTTTTCAATGAAAAATGTCCTGGAATAGTTGCAAAAGTCGTCACAGGCATTTCCCCCAATTAATCCGTCACAGTATTGTGTCACCCTGACTAAACTACCTAGATTTTATTAAATCACTAGCGACTAATAATATAATAAGCATTATAGTAAGTCACAACATACCATTTACAATATAAATTCAGGATTCAATTTACATGAATAACAAGAATAAGCTAATTTGTTATAAAACAAAAAATACATTTTTAACGCTTTTTTTAAAGACCCAAAAATTATAATCAAAATAAATTTTTGCAAACACTATTATAATTAGCAGAATATCTTCTTATATATATATATATAACTAAAAATTATAGAATAATAAATAAGAAACAATACACATTTTTCGGTTTTTTAAAAATGAAACGAAATATATCTTTTCTAGATAATTAACAATATTTCAATGTACAATTATAAATTGAAATAAGCAATAGATATTAAGCCTTTCTTGTATACATTCTAGTAAAGCAGACAAAAATGGTGTTTTGTTTCATATCCAATCAATTTCATTTAGAATTTCTATTTAAATGTTTTGTTACTATGTGAATTTTATGCATTCAGTAAAAAAACCCAGATAGCACCTCTACTCGAGTAACGCGGCAAATAAAAATAAAGATAATAATGTTAAGTATTTGCCAGTTTTTATGTATGGAAAGGGATAAAATTACAAGAAATAACATGATTGACAAGAATAATGAAGACTATTGAATTAGCAAACAATAAATCCTCAATTAAAAATAAATCCTGTCGGCTTGGTCTATAGGCAGAAGTATATTTTGTAGATACGTGCTCATTTCTATAACAAATATTAAAATATGTAAATAAAACACAAAAATTTTAATTTAAAAATTTAATTTTACGTATTTTCCTGTTTTAAGGTATGCAACAAAGGACTAAACTTGCCAAAAACTACCATGATTGTCATTAATAACCAAGGTCATTGAATTAGCAAACAATAAATCCTAACGTTAAAATCCTCAGACTCTTTAAACATTTGTTTTATTTTTTGCAAAAATAACAAATGTAGTCTGTTATTTTGGCTCTACTACAGCCAGCATAGACCCACATTCTCCCATTATCTTCAATCATCTGAATATTTTCTATAACACACAAGGCACATTCCAACATCCTCATATTGTGTAACAAAGTACTAAATAGACTATGTCCGGTGATAAGTCGGAGAAAAAAAATTGTTTATCTTCGCAAGTTTCGTCTTGAAATAGCTGTATAGTTGATATTTCATGTTATCTGATAAACCATTTTGAAAACAAATAGAAACCAAACTATGTGAAAAATTGCTAAATGTGTTAAAAATTTTTAAAGGCATATAAACACCTTTATACAGATGAATGAATGTTTCATCACTCAAAGTGTGAAATTTTCAAGATCTTTTTAATTTGGATCTTTTAAGGTGTCAACAAATATCCTGAAACTGTCACCGTCTCAGGAATGAAACAGATATTTAATTGTTTAACAACTTAACTGTTTAACTTATTGTTTAACTAATTGTTTACTACTTAACTTACTACTTACTTTTGGAAAATAACTTTCAAATAATGCCTTTTACCGAATTTCTAATCTTTTATCCACAGTTTTTCAAAAAAGACATTTTTGCCCAATTGATAAAAAATGCACATTCCAAAACCTTCATATTGTGTACAAAGTACTAAATATAATATGTCCGGTGATAAGTCGGAGAAAACCAATTACCTATGTCCGCATGTTTCGTCTTGAATCAGTTCTATAGTTGATATTTCATGTTATCTGACATGCCATTTTGAAAACAATTAGAAAGCAAACTTTGCTAAAAATTACTAAAAGTGTTTAAAAAAATATTCTTAAAAGGCATGAACACACCTACGTATGTTTCATCACTCAAAGAGTGAAATTATCAAGACTTTTTTAACCCTTTATCTACCAAATTATGAATTCATGAAAAGTTTATATTCTAAACCATTTTGCGTATATTGCTTAAATTAAGTTAAAATTTTTACGTAATCATTTGAAGAATTTTAGAAGGATTGCAGGATTTAGAAAGATTAATTAAATATGAAATTACAGGGAATTTGTTCAATATTTATAATTCCACTCAAATCTTTTATTTAAAAACGTTTTCTTAGTATTTTGTAGAATTATAAAATGTACAAATATGATGTTCTTGAAATATAAATATATTAATATATCCGAATTTAAAAATCTCCATCCCCCTTCCTCAGAGCCAAGAAAGCTGGAAAGATACAAAGGAAAAAGAAATCATCATAAAAAATTGCTTTGTGTAACCAATAATGCTTTTGGAACAGTGTAAAATAATATATCTGCAAATCATTCTAAACAGTATTAGAGCTAATTGACGTATTAAAAGAATTTCATGATTTGTAATTTTAATGGTGTTTATAAGTACCGTCGGTAAATAAAGGGTTAATTTAGATCTTTTAAGGTGTTAACAAATATCTTTAAACTGTCACCGTCTGAGGGATAAAACAAATTTTTAATTGTTTAACCACATAACCTATCAATGTCTTTGAAAAAAAAAAAAACTTTCAAATAATACTTTTTGCAGAATTTTTAATCTTTTATCGCCGGTTTTTCACAACAGACATTTTTGCCCAATTGAATTTTAAGAAATGCTCCGAATAAACAATGCAAAATATACAATAAAAATTTACCAGTGAGAATAATAATTAAACAAGTTGGAAATTGCACTTGAACGTAGCAAATGATGTGCGTTCGTACGATAACGAAGTTTTAAAAATATTCAGATCTTGCTGATATAGTAAAGCGTACTCCGGATACAGTATAGTAGTCGAAATCTTTACGTTTCTGTAAATATGCAGGAAGTAATTTTTATTACACCTCAGCAACGTATATCTTATTCATAAAATGTGAAATAGTTGAATATAACTAAAACACGTACCAAACCATGTTTCCCGTAAAGCATTATATAGTGGAATACTTTTGTGTGGCCCTGTAATTTAATAATAAAAATTCTTTGCATCACAGATTGTACAGAATGCATATTTTAGTATATATTTCATAGATTCATGTCAATTCTATTATGTTCGAATGAGTGTAACATCATTAAAATGCATTTGAAACTTTTTCCCCCATTGACCGTAATTTTTACGGAATCCTTTTGATTGTCCCTGTAATTGATGTATGCATCCGATTTTCATAACATTTGAAATGACTCGACCAAATTACGCAATAATTATATGTTTTAAATTTCAAACGATTAAAATGCATTTAAAACTTTTTTTCCCTATTGACCGTAATGTAACGGAATCCTTTTGAATGTCCCATTAATTGATCTATCCATCCGATTTACATAAAATTTGAAATGACTCGACAAAATTATGTTATAATTATGTATTTTAAATTTCAAACGATTCGGTGGGTAGTTTTTGCGTTGTTATATGCGGACAGACGGACAGACAGACCGACAGACAGACAGACGGACGGACGGGCTGACTGAGCGACAACAATAGGTGCTACGTATTTACATAATTACGTACATACGTATTTACATAATTTTCCCTATTGACCATAATGTAACGGAATCCTTTTGAATGTCCTTGTAATTGATCTATCCATCCGTTTTTCATAAAATTTGAAATTACTCGACAAAATTATGTTATAATTATGTATTTTAAATTTAAAACGATTCGGTTGGGTAATTTTTGCGTTGTTATATGCGGACAGACAGACGGTCAGACAGACGGACGGACGGACTGACTGAGCGACAACAATAGGTGCTACGTATTTACATAATTACGAACGCACCTAAAAATGATTAGAATATGGATGCCCGGACATGTTACGTGCATATCATGATTGGCAAAATCAAGTTAGCCTTAAAATAGCGGCAAACAAGAAAACGGTTAAAGATATTTATATGCCTCATAAGAGCATTCTTTTTCATCGGTTTATTGGTCAACAAGTTGCGTAGAGGTAAACTGTCTATTACACCAGTAAATATAAATGTTCTATTTAATAATTAACTTGGTTAACAATACTGACAAAGCGGCCCTACATGAATATATATTTTACAAAGCTTACTTTAAAAAAAATAAACAATAAAAACAAATAAAATAAAACATAAAAACTTGTCAATATTAAAATATATAAGATTCATAATACTGGAATTTTGTTCTTTATTATAAAATAGTGGTAAAAACATTTAAAGCACCACACATAAAAAACAAACATACTGGTTTCTTATCATATGATCAGCATAAAGAATATTTTTAAAAAATCCCTTTTGTTTGATTTTTAATTGTTGAATCCAACCTTATTCAATTCTTTGTAATGTTTTTTGTTTTGTTTTGTTTTTAATTGCTTTTGTTCATAAAAAGGGAAGAAATGTAAAATATATAATTATTTTGATTATAACTATGCAACATTTGTATTAGTTTTTATCTTACCAATAGAGAATTTTATTTGTTAATTAAATTAGACAACACTTTTATAAAAGTAATTCATGTTCTATAATTTTCTTTCTGTGACAAATAGTTCATTACTACTAAACATTAGTTTAGTTTTCGTTGATTTTTCCATTGCAAAACAATACAAATAAAAATAAGGAAGTTAAAATATCTAAGCTCTAATATTAAAAGAAAATTTAAAAGTATTAAATATTATTCCCTTCATTAATTTATAGCTATGAAAATAAATGTATTTTACGCGAAATTTGAGGTGGAAAAGGTAGAATTTTCTTTAATTAGATTTTCTGAAAAAATATTTTAATTAAATTATGTATCATGCCATAAGAAGAAAAAAGTGAGTGTTTAATGAATTTAATTACGATGTTGACACATTTTAGTATATTAAACAAAAAATGTAATACGTTAATTTAAAATGTCAAAGGAATCTCATTTCTAAAATGCTTTAGGACAGAATTTTCTATTTAATATTTCAAACATAATTATGTTATAACAGTTATTAGAATATAATGCCAACATCATTATCCAACTAATATAAATTACTTTTATTAAGCGAATAAATATCTGTAAGATAAAATATAAAATGTGATAAAGTTATTTTTATATGTCTTTTTAATAAATACTTAAGGAAACATTAAAATAAAAAGATATTAATCTATACTAATGAAAGAAAGTTTGCTTTGTTTCCATATGCCTGTGTGTCTGCAATGACTAACGAAATATACTGCACGTGAAAATCTGAAAATTAAGATGAGAATAGAAAATTTAGGTGAGAGAAAAAAACAGGTCCTAATGCACTCGCGGCGCAGATTTTTTTTTTTTAAATTAAGTGTCGGAGATTTTGGGGGCGCTTTAAACTTTTATGGATTAAATTGTTATAACATACTTTCTCTCTATTTGATCTTTAATTCAAATCCTATGCTTATTTTTGATTAATTGAAATTCTAAAACGCTTTAAACTACGTACTAAACCAATTTACGTGTCTTCATGTTAGGGCTCCCAAACATGAATTGGTCCCCTTTGTCCCCTATTAAATCTCGCTTCAAAATAATCCAATTCACTAGCTTTTCTTTAACAACTTTTTAGGCCCTCCAATTAGAAGATATACAAAATGCAATCATCAACAACATCAACAGCAACAAAAAAGCACTAGATTTTGGAAATTTTGTTTAGTAATTATCTTCCTAGAATTCTTGGTGAAGCTTTTTTAAATCATAAATCGAGCTGCATACATCTATAAAATAGTACTATCGTTTTCCGATTATTTAGAAAACTACAAAAATAAGTAATTATACCGAAATACACTTCAGTTAAGTCCTTCACTCCATGGATCTCTGTCCCGGACACATTGAAGTTTTTGCACCATAATCTGTTAAAAAAAATGCTCCCTCTTAATTATATCTTCAATTATAGAAACCTTTTTCCAATATGTTATTCTCAAGTTTTGAGATCTTGTTAGGTCCTCCAGCTACTACATGAACGACAAAAATTTCATCTACCACCAATTATGAACATTAATTAACTTCTTAGAGCATTTTTGTGCCGATTCTTTAAAAATTACTCGAATCGCGTACAATTATCATTAACGTGGCTCTAGTAGCCTCTGATTAGTTTTAAAATATTGACCGCTTCCCTGATTTGAACGTACGTCATATGGACAACGAGTTTTTGTCAACGATGATTTGCCAGTACCACGTAATTGCAATCTTTATTCCAATTATTATTTATTATGCTCACCATAAATTTTTATTGTAAATATTACATTATTTAATCTGACTATTTTTCTGACTCAATTAGACGAAAATTTCTGCTTTGAAAAACTGGTCATAAAGTGAAAAATTCTGTAAATGACATAAAAAATAGATATTATTTGAATGTTAATTTCAAAAAGATTTATCAGTTAAGTAGTTAAAATCTATATTTATACTCAAGACATGCCACAAAGCCCCCTTGAAGATTTTGTGTCCTAAATGTTTAAAAGAAGTATCTCATTTTAATCAGATCATCATTTTTGAAACAACTTTTCCATTTAGTTACTGTCTCATTTATATGTTCCATTTAAAATCATGGGGTATCTAGATCATGACCTAGGCAATGGAATTTTTATGCAGCATGCTGTTTTTATCTCCTAACTTTCTCGCATTCTCAATCCAAAGTTTTTAATTTGAGTGTAGTACTCCTTCCTTCGAACCCTCACCCCGCTTATTTTCAATAGGCTCGAGTGCTCTGATACTAATTCCCCCTTCTTTTTGCGCGTTTCTTTAAAAAATTATTCTAATGATTAATTTATATCATATGCTTATATTTGACTAATAGATGATCTAAAGTGCTAAGAAATTTGACTTTAAAAAAAGTTTTCATGTAAAGATCCAGCTGTTAACTAAGAATAGGCATTCTTTCGGCTCTTTTTTATAGTTCCCTTAAAAATGGTACGATTCAGAAGCGTTTTTTTTTTTTAAATAAATTTGTAACATTTTCTGCTACTACAAAGAGAACTAAAAATTTCTCATACTTTTCAGTTACTCTACATTTTTATTAATAATCTCCTTCTCCTTCTTTCCACTCTATCTCAATAACTACTTATCAAATTTAGCATTCATATAAACCTTAAGATAAATATACTCTTATAAGTTTTTGATGTATATTATTTATATGAGGTGTCAATGCTCTCTATTTATGTATTTTTTCATGTATTTTGTAAAAACTGGATCTCAAAAACGAATGGATTCCTTCTAGTTTTGTTACGCAATTTCATTTATAGAGAAGGAAGTTTTGTGATAGTCACAGCAAGCTAGTTTCCATTTTAATCTAACAGCTGTCGAGAAACTCAATTTTGCAATGCATAAGGAAGAGAAGATATCTGCACACAAGTGAATGCTTTGAACAAAACTCCACATACATATTTTCGATCATTACAAGTGATGTGGATAATAAAGTACTTTATGTCAAGATCTGTACTAAAATATTAAAGATTTTAACATTACAAAATGTATGAAAATTTATCACGAAGAAAAATCGCTGCGCTTTTGCTTACGGTTTGTCGAAATATTGTAGCTTATACATAAATTGGTCTGAGAAAATATCATCTAGAAATTTATAGCGTATATTATGCATATTCTAGAAGATGCAGCTCTATATTTAGAGAATTATGCCTACTGAATGAATCATCTTTACTGAAGATGAATTTCTCTCGTCTCACAGTGGGGCAAAACCCCAAAAAGTTGGCCAAAAGTCGAAAAATGAAGTTACGATTAAGGGAATTTTGATTATATAGTTGGCTAGAATAATGTTTGAAGAGTCAGAATCTGTATTTAAAAAAAGATTTTTGCTTTGCATTTACAAGCAGAATTATTTCAAAAATGATGCTTGAAGGAGTATCATTTAGAGAGAACAAAAAGAGCAAAACAACAGTTCCTCTAAACGCGCGCTACATTTTACCATATTATCCGATTTTAATGATTTGAAATGGATTCACACTATGATAATGTGAACTTTATTTGCATGTATTACGAAATTTATATTAAGTACATAAAAATTAATAAATTCATAGTCATTTTTGATAAAATATTTTAGAAAATATTTTATTTTTTTGCTTTCAAACATCAAGAAGTTTAAATGTTCCACAATGTTCCGCAACGAAATTTAATGGAAATAATAACTTGGGCTTTTTTCTAATGATTCACGAAAAACCAGCTGCCAAAAACTGCCATTCTGCATTTAACGCATATTTTAGTAACCGCAAGTAAAAATGCCATTTTTTCGGCCGCTTCAAAAATTCTGAAATCGAGTACTTTTCACATTAATTTAGCTCGTTAATATTTTTCAAATTTTTGGATAATTCATTTTTGTAATCGTTTATTACCTATTATATTGTAAATAAGTACTATAATCGTAAGATTAAATTAATTTGATAAGTAAACTAACATTTTTTTATCTTTATGTGTAATAATTTTGTTTGTTCTATTGTAATTAGAAGAATTATTTTATAAATGGCAACATGTTCTAAATCAAACTACTGAGCTTATTTTATTAACGCGAGTGAAAATTATTATGAATATGACTTTCGCCTACATTAGCAATTTGGATTTGGTTTGCAAGTGAGGATGTGATGGCACATATATTCTAATTATATTTAAACAAATATATAGCTAAGAAGATGGCAGGAGGTTCTAATATATTTTTCACTTCTCCCGTGCTACCATAATACATAAATGTTGCGAATAATTCATGAATCGTCAATTTGAAAATTCCGCGATCTTTATTTCGCTGATATTACAAGGCCAATCAAGATCCATTTTTTTCAAGAAATACGGAAACTACTATCAGTGAAGGAGATTGTATTACACACCAGGAGAATTAACTTATTTCTTTTAATACAACAATTGATACAGAAGAAATAGTCGTTAATAATGAATTAGTGTAATTCTCAACGTTGCTACCTATGTCAGACAACATCAAAACAGCTTCTTACCGATATGACATTTTTTAATTAAAAGTGGATTGAGATGATTTAGATTTCAGAATATCTACGTTACATGCTAAGATGTTTAGAAAGGGCTTATATCTGGCAGACAAACTGGATAGAGAAATTGGGAAGATCGTACTCTGCATGAAAAGAAGACCACTGAAATTGCAAAAGAAAATATGCAAAAAATATTACGTTTACAATTAAGACTTCTCGTCAAGAAACCAAATCCCAGATTCGGAAGCACAAATGATGGCAATACAATTGAACTAGTCTTTGAAAACTTAACTATTTGTGCTTCTATAACGAGCGTATACGAAGATATCATTAAACAATCCTATGTCATAAGCAATTTTTTGTAGCCATGTCATTTATTTGATCAATTTGGAAGATTTTTCCTTACAAACAGCTCGTAGGTTTGAACTACATCCCTAGTTCTATTTTCTACTTCTGTACACAAACTACTTATAAATGACAAAGAAATAACATTATCTTCATTGCTGCCAATTTGTCAAATGCCATAAGATACTCAAGAATCATGTAACATACTGATCAAAAGGCATCGCGAAGATTTATCGCAAACATCCAGTAACGCGACAAAAAGAAAGATATTTTTACGTTTTTAATGTCATATGATTTTTTCATTTCCAGTTTAGGTAAATTATCGTAGAAGAAATTAAAATCATTGATCCTAAGAGTCACAGACACTTCTAATACCGCCAACAAGTTCTGTTAACAATTTCGACACCTTGACCTCTGAATAATCTTTTTTATTGTACTACAATTGATTTTAAAGTTGAATTTCTGGAATATATTTTCTTTTTTATTTTAATAATATAAAAATTATATAATCTAATATTTTACTTTCCATCAACGTATTTAAATTTCAATTAAATGTGTCTTAATTCCTTGAAAATTCCTTTTTAAGTTTGGACACAAAATTTTAAATTTTATTTAAATCTAATTGTTTTTACTTTTAATCTGTCATTTTATTTATTTATTTTTCTTTTAAAGTTTAACTTTTGAAGTCTAATTCGCTTCCTGAAAATTTTACGAAATTTCATACATATTAAATAATTTTCGAGACAATTTAATTTTTGTTCCGCCATATTGTATCCGCCATTTTTTTTAATTATGAATTCTTAATTAGCATCTTCAAAAACACCTGTATGCGAATTTTCGTACGATTTGAATAACATTTTCATATTTTAGCCAGCTTTTCGGGATTTTGCCCCACTCTTCGTCTGCTGTTACAGATCGTAAGCCACATGACAATACCAAGAATATATTATTTATCGAATTCGTAGTCCACTATAACTCAAAGAGGCAATTGTCCGTTGAATTTTTTATCTACATGAAATACTATTTGAGTTTTGTCAGCAATATTCACACCTGCAATGAATGACCAGTGTTGCTTTTAATTAACATACGTGCTATGATCATGGTGTAAATAATATCAACCTTTAACGCACTTGTTATTAATTCCTATGATGTCAGGAATGTTTTAAATCAGACAATTTGAAAGTAATATTCTTTTCTTCTAACAGCACAAAAGCCCCAATAGGTTGGTTGGTTGGTTGATTTTTGTCGTCCGATTATCTACACTTGGGATATAGGACCATGGGGGGAGTGCCCTTCGTGGGGGTCTTTCTAAGGGAACCTAACCCGTATTTACGCAAGGTTCGAAGAAAACCAAGAAAACTCCGAACGGTTAGACCGACAGCCGCGATTGGGTTCGAACCCAGCCCCTGCCGTCTACCAGTTGAGAGGTCCTAACCTCTCGGCCACTGGTGGGGCCAGCCCCAATAGGGGCCGAGACATTCGGCTAAACGGAAGGTGCTGGGTTCGAACCCAATCGTGTCCGTCGGCATATTCGTTCGGTGTTTTCCATGGTCTTTTTTAAATCATGGATTTCCATGCGTAAATACAGATTAGGTTCTTTTCCAAAGAGCCCCATGGTTGATACCCCCCCATTAGTCTCATATTCCTCGTCCAGATAATCGGTCGTTATTAAACACGAAATCTAACTAAATAAAATAATAATTATTATTTGCTGTTCAATCTATCTTTACCTACATATGTAAATTCAAGGCAGAAACTAAAACCCGGATAAATATTATTAACAAAAAATCTGTATAAAAATATAAAGTTATATAAATAAAATAATTCTGAGTGGCGTTTTAGAACTTTAAAATATTGGGAGAACAATTCTATTAAATTTAATAGTGAGTTGTTAATTTACATAGAGCCAAATAAATTAACATGTTGTTAAATTACGTTTAGTTAGTATGTTTAGAACTAAAAATTCGAAAAAAATTCTTTTATTTTGGTTTGGTTTATTTCGTGACGGCCGATTATCTACTCGAGGGATATAAGCCCTAGGAAGAGTTCCCTTCTAGAGGGTCTTTCAAAGGAACCTAATCCATATTTACGCAAGGTTCGAAGAAAACCACGAAAACTCCGAATAAAAAAAAAAAATTCATTAAAACAAAGCATTTTAGATAACATCAGGAAGAATGGGTGAGTTACAATAGTAGTTAATGATAATAATAAAATGATGACATAAGACGAAAAAAAATATATGTCGAGAAGATTGATTGTAATACAAAGAATTGCATTTAGAGAAAAAAATTCCAATCATTTACGCATAATATTTAATAGTAAATAGCTTAGACATATTTTATTTATAAATATATACTGGACAATTGCACCATAAAATTTAACTACTAAGAATTTATTTATTAAAAATGCAACATATTGCTCAATAGTGCACAAAACAAGAATTTTAATATACACTCGTACAAAATATCATACAGAAAAAAAATCCCTATCGGCTGGGCCTATAGGCGGAGGTAGATTTCGAAGAGTGCTCATTTCAACAAAAAAAAAAATATATATATATATAAATATATGATTAGAGATAAACCCAGTTTAATAACTTCATTTGGCCGTTTATGAAAAATTTTTAATTCCTTTTTTCTGCAAAAACTGGTTTTATCAGAATCATCTTAAGAAAAATTCAGCTCAAATGCCCATTTTGACAACATATTTTGAAATAGATTCTGAATTTATTAAAAAATCGACCAAAACAGTACATTATACAGTTCCTAAATAACAAAAAACTGTCGGTTGAATGCATTTGAAAAAAAAAATTGAATTTAAAAATGAGTCATAAAATAACCGGTTTGTTGTTTGAATACATCCTTGATTCTTTAATCATAATTGCTTCGGAAAATTTTGTGCGAAATACTCACTTTGACAACAGTTTTAAAAATATATTTTCTATCTTTATCAAAAAACTGGCCAGTGCTTTACAGTATATAGTTCCTAAATAAAAGGATCTGTAAATTGAATGCGTTTGAGAGCGAAAATGGATTTTAAAACGAGTCAAAAAAACGCAATTTGCTATGTGAAAACTTCCTTAAATTTTCAAATCACGAAGACTTCAGGAAATTCTGTTCAAAATACCCCTTTTAGTAGCCTTTTTCAAAATATATTGTCTTTATCAAAAAACCGATTAATGCATCACATTATATAGTTCCTAAATTAGAGGATCTGTAAATTGGATGCATTTGAGAGCAAAAATAGATTTAAAAACGAGTCAGAAAAAATGCAATTTCTTATTTGAACACTTCTTTAAATTTTCAGTCGCGATGATTTTAGAAAATTCTGTTCAAAATACCCTTTTTGGTAGCCTTTTGTGAAATATATTCCGTCTTTATCAAAAAACTGACCAATGCATCACATTATATGGTTCCTAAATAAGAGGATCTGTAAATTGGATGCGTTTGAGAACAAAAATGGATTTAAAAACGAGTCAGAAAAAAACGCAATTTCTTATTTGAATACTTCCTTCAATTTTCAGTCCCGATGACTTTCGGAAATTCTGTTCAAAATACCCTTTTTGGTAGCCTTTTTTGAAATATATTCTGTCTTTATCAGAAAATTGACCAATGCGTCACTTTATACAGTTTCTAAATAAGAGGATCTACCATTTGAATGCGTTTAAAATCAAAAATGAATTTAAAAATGAGTCAGAATATAAGCAGTTTGGATTTGAGGTTTTTTCTCCAACTCCTATTTTTGTTTAATTTCTTTTTGATGTACGAATCGGTCCTATGAAAAACTTGTCAATGTAAAAGTTGTAGATATTTTTGAGAAGATGTAAAATAAATTTAATCAGATTTGAAATCTTAAAAATTGACGGAGTTATGGATTTTTCTCTTTTTTCAGCGCCCTTTTTCTTTTCGTTTTTAATTTTTTTCGTCGGTAAAAGTTGGTTCTATCAAAAACTTGTAAATACAAAAGTTTTATATAATTTTAAGAACATTTACAACAAATTTAGTTGGACTTGATATCTTGAAAATTGACGAAGTTATGAATTTTTTTCTCTCAAAATCCCTGTTTTTTTCGCCCCTTGAGCCCACTTCTAAATTTATCAGAAATCTGTCATGCATATACTTTTGGCCCATTTTTAAGAAGTAATATAAACTTTAAACCGATTCTATATCTACTTTAATTAAGAAGTTATGGCGTTTTTTCGGTTTTCACAAAAACGCCTCCTATTCCGACCCCCTTGGTCATATTTTGCCCATTAACGAACTTAGCCAAGATTTTATCCACTTTGATTATAAAATCAAAGTGGATAAAATCTTGGCTAAGTTTTAAGTACCAGTACCAGTACCAGTAAGCTTAAGTACCAGTTTGGTGGAGATTGGTGAAGAATTATAGAAGTTATCGTGACCATAAAAAAGTGAGATATATAGATAGATAGATAGATAGATAGATAGATAAACTGGTGCGATTGCAATAGGTAGTATTTCTTACGAAATCTACCTAATATCAATGTTTCAGCCAGTCTTCTGCGGCCGTATTCAGGAAAATATGATAATGGAAGGACTAAGTTTGCTTCTTGATCGAGAGATAATATTTCTAATAAATTAAAATCGAAATTAATAAAAAGTTTTAAAATTTTGCCACTTACACGTGAATATAAATTAAAATATTGCAACGAGATAAAATTTTAAGATTTTATGATGTTATGCCATATTTTTGGTATATTGTAGGACAAATTATCATTACAAGGTTTATTTTCTCGTGCAATAAATTCGACAAACCTTTTTACCTTCAATTGGGTTATTGCACGGAGCTATGATTTTGGCCTCATCAAAGTTAATACGACAACCCTTGTTCGCCAAGTAGAAGCGAGAAAGAGCAGTATTCTGTTTATATTGTTTAATATCTCTGCGATGCTCTTTAATTCTAATTAAAAGTTTGCGTGTTGTAATATCGATGTAGACTTCTTTAACGTTATTTGATAAAGTTATGGGGATTTCATAAATACCAGATTTTTGATCTATTGGAATTTTGTCGATCTTATCCATAACGATGTCAATGAGATATGGAGGTGGAATGACGACAAGTTTTATGTTATATTTTTGTGCGATCTGTATAACTTTTTCAAATATGTAAGGGAGAATGAAATTTCCTGTAAACCACAAGATTATCCTGTCGTTGGCCAGATGTGGGAAAAGTATTGTACTGTAGAACTATTTTATTTAATCTTTCATTTAAATTTAATTACAAAAAAAAATCCAGTATAAAATAGCTTTGCATAAAACTTCATATATTATGATATAATTATTTAACAGAATTTTACTTAGGCATGAGTCTCAGTTATTAAAAACATTAAACATTGAATTAAATGTTCTATTAATTTCTATTTTTAACTTATATGATTAAAGAAAAACATTCTGAAATGATCTTCACACAAAATTATTATTTTTTTATGTATGCATTAATTAATATTATTAATACATTTTTCAAAAGTATTACTAATATTAATTAATGCATACATAAAAAAATGCTAAAGTAATGCTTCAGTTCTGAAACATTGCATCGTTAATTGAAAATCAATAGTATAGCAAGTAAATGATCATCGGCGCTCTTCAACTAATATTTTTTCCTGTTTGAAATATTCATCATAATTCTTGTTACGAGAATTTCAATTAGGCTTATCAATATTTATTACATATGACTTCAGAATTATTAGTTCTAGTAAGAAAATATTTTTAATACATTTCTAAAGTAATAAGGCATTTTTCTTTAATTATTTTTTTAGTTTTTTTATCTAATAAAGTAATTAACAGGAACATAAATATTTAGGTACAGCAAAGTAATGTTATAAGTATTATACATATTAAAGTAACGGCATTCTAATAATCAATTTCCCTTTCCCTAGTCCTCATGTTTTACATTGAAAAAATTTTATAATTGTGTGCAAACTTTATAATTATGTAAAATTGTGCATTTATAATTATGAACAGAGAAATATATGTTCATGATATCATTATTTCTTTATGATACATATTTATAGATATATCTATGCTTATACACATGTAAACATATTTATCTATATATATATATTTATATGTGTGTGTATGTTTCTATGTTTTATAAAGAAATAATGATATCGTAAATTATATGTTATAATAAATATAATTTAAATATTTGCTAATCAATCTGCTTTACAATTTGCTTTACAATCAGTTTATGAAAATCAAAACGTTTTAGTAATTTTGAGAATAGTTCTAAAAAGTAGAATTTATTATTTTGAGCAAATTTAAATGGTATTAGTAACCCATTGACTTGGAAACGTTTTATGTGTGCATTTTCATGTATATGACACTAAATCCAAACGGTTCTTTATTTTTAATATTACAATTTCTGTAAGAAATATCTGTCTTTTTCATGTAAAATGTTTTGCAATTTTGCATCAAGTTATCATTAATTTATAAAAATATATCGTACCCTGTGTCAGTTCAGAATGGGACGACGCACAGTGGGGCAAAAAGCCTTTAAAATTGGCAAAAAATCGAAAGAATGAAATTTTATTTTAACTACCGACATACGTCACTTTAATAGAGCAGATGTCAGTACCATCTGCCTAGTATTAAAATTTCCACGAAATTATTTTGATCTTCACTATAGAAAGAAGTTAAACTGCATATTGTACTTTGACAATAAGTGAAAAAAAATCAATAATTTTGTTTCAACATTCGTTTGTTGTATTCACTATAATAATAAAAAAAAAAATATTTTTTTTTTTTACTCTGGAACTTTTAACTACAAGTATGTAACAATACTTCATTAACTTTCAATTTGTTTTAATGCGATTTTTATAGATATACAGACTTTTAGAATACATAGTGGTGAAATTTATAAAAAAAATTGACAGTGCCTACAAACATGGTAGGTTTTAGTTATGAATTAAGGCGAATTAAGTGTTAACTATAATTTTTTCTACTAAGTATGTGTTTTAAAAGGATAAATATGCCAGAAAATCTTGCTAATTTTTTAATTGTATGTTCATTTTTATAGCTAATCATTCTTAAATTTTTATTAGTGTACGGGTGTGCTAAACATTATTATAAATAGTTTCTTTGTTAAATGCGAATTTTAAAGCATTACTTATTACAAAATAATGTGGTTAAATAAAACTGACTATCGTGGAACGTTTTAACAATAAAACTTTTGAAAGTAATGTGATTATATAGTATAAGAGCTCCATAATCGGAGAAACTACGAACAAGTAGTTTAAATGAAAAGACGATTAAATGTTTTAAACTTTAATGTAAATTCCGATGAACAAAAGCCTGGTGAAACAAGGGAAATGATTTAGAATTAACAAAGAGTTACTTAGCAAATCGCTTTCATTTCCTCGATTTGAAAAACAAACAGAAGCGTCAATGAAAAGCAAACATGTTTATCTTCATATTTCGTCTGAATTTGTTCTGGACGATCGAAAAGATCAAGAGCAAAACGGTTATACAATTCTAGTTCTAATATTCGTTAGAGTACGTGACATGTATGAGTTTAAGATCTGAGTGTCAGAAAAACAAAAAGTGTGTGTTAGCACTAAAACAACAGAAACACTTTTGCTTCTGCTGTCTTTATAGTAATGCGTACATTTTGCCTGAGAAAGGTTGATTCATTCCTTCAAAACGAGTCGCTAATATTCATTTTAAGGTTTGCTTGAGAATCATTAAAATTACTAATTATGTTTACATTTTTTAATGCGATATTATGGATGATTTATAAATATCTAATTAGTATAAAACTATCTTAAATTCTTGTTTTTAACTCATTTTTCTGCAAAAAATAGTAAAAAAGGTTGTAAATTAATTAATAAATTACTCTTTTGCTTATATAAAAGTTTAAAATTTTACTACTTTTAGTCTACAAAATAATCCGTGATGTGCTTTTTTTGTTCAAAGTAAATTTTATTTTTTGCCAACTTTGGAGGATTCCTGCCAGACTGTGCGTCAAGAGTTTGAAGAACGTAGAAATTTGTTATGTAACTGCTTTTACGCTGAATTATTAATATTTCCTTTTAAATTTTGACGTACACGTATACATAACTCAATGCACCTAATTGTCGAGTTAGTTCTCTCTTGGACATTATTAGACAATCGTTGTAGTTCTTCAATCGCCTTGAATTACGCTTTAAATCTAAGTGAAGGTCATTGTTAAATAAAAATTCCTAAATTACTTTTAGAATGAAATTAAACCTTCGATAACTTAAAGTACTATTAATTCAAAAAATTATAATTCGTTATTAAGGTGGATTCAAATGTATTACCACCAATGTATTAATTAATAAAAAATGTGCAGCTCTTCTTATAGATGTGGGATTAGCACATGAAAGGTGGATATATACAATCCTCTAGTGCATAGACAATAAAAATTTATATTGTGTCGATCATCTCGCGTTTTAATAAATATATTAATTTCGAATATTTTTATTTTATCGACACATACATAAAAAAAAAATCTTTATTTTTAGTAGTTTTATAATAAGTATCGCTATTAAATGTATTTCCTTTATGTAAATGAACTCGCGGTTGATGTCACAATCTGACTGAGTGCTTTCAGTTTCTTTCTAACAAGGGTACGTTTCTTCCCCAGAACGCAATTCCTCATCACTTTTTAGTTCTCAGACTATCAAGATCTCAGAGCTAATGTGCTCGCCGGCTCTGTATGTATGTGTGTACTTAACGCGATAACTTACAATTAAAAAAAATCCGGTTTGCTTCAATTGGAGATATAGGTTTATTCTTATTGGGAGCTTCTCTGGTTAGATTTGGGAATTCATTGGATAATCATAAGGGGAAGGACGTGTTAGATGACACCTTCCACTTAATTTAGACAAAAAGGGTTTTTTCATGTAGATATATCAGATTTCATTCAAATTTTAGGTAGAGGGTCATTATGATAATGAACCTACATGACTAATTTTGATTTAGGTAAATCAAGTGGATTTTTAAAACAGAACTTATCGATTTGCTTCATATTTTGAATATATGATCATTCTTATAAAACAATTTCCTAATTAATTTTTTTTGTTGTTGTTGTTAAGTTTAAAGCCGGAACCCTAGAGGCGATTACCCTCCACGGAATTATCCGATTTCCTTAAAAAAATTGGATAAAAATTTTCGTTTTTATAATGCGGATTCCTGAATTGTTTTGGTTTTTATGATTAAGTATAAATAGAAGAACAGAGTATTATTCTCCTAAACTTAGATAAATGGTTTCTATACAGAATTATTCAATTTTGCTTCGAATTTTGCATATAGGTTCACTATGATAAGACGTATCCCATATTACAGATTTTCGATAAAATTAAAATTGTTCTCCAGTGGGATTTTCAGAAAAAAAATTCATAACATATTCAATTCTCGAGATATCAAATAGTATTATAACATAGTTTAAACTTATTATAAATCTTCATAAAGATGTAACATTTGTATTGGCGAACTCTTAAAAGGACCAACTGACAGAGCAAATGAAAATTAAAAATGGAAAAAATGAGCGGAGGGTGAAGAGAAAAAAATCGTAATATCATCAATTCACAATATGTCAAACTCGCTTGGTTTTATTATAAATCTTATTAATATTAGCCACAACTTTTAAATTGACAAGTTTTAATACAGTAAATCTTACAGCAATAAGGAAAAAAATAGGGGTCAAGGAAAAATTATCGTATTAGAGTGGTTCAAATAAAATCAGTATAGCAGAATGAAATTAAAATTTAACAAAAACAACCAAGTAAAATTGGATTTAGTGTTTGAATTGAAAATGAAATTAGCACTTAATTTCAAAACATTACTTCCGCCTACGAGCCGACCGGAAAGAGTTTTCTTTTTATTATTTTTATGCAATAATTATGCATTATTTTTCTTATGGTTTTTTAAAAACCTAAACAAAGCTAAATATTTAAAAAGTGATTTGTCTCGCTGTAACATTTTAGATCGTTTTATAAAATTATATCACCCTGTATGATCATTACTTTATATTAAATGGACAACTGAATTATAAAAGAAATTCATTTTCAATATTTTTTTCTTTATTATTATGCACGATTTGATGCTTCGTATGTCCAATTTATTGTATTTTTTTTTTTTTTTTACTTATTGTCGACAAATTAAAACTGTGAGCTTAAATGACAATTTCTAAGCTTTTAATATGCATACACATCATAACACATCATATCATATGTTACTTTCTTCTGTTAATTTAGTACAGGGAAAATTATCTATAATTAATGAAAAATGTAAGTTTTTTAGCAGAATATTTAAAAAGACATATTAACTAAATTATACTTAGTGATATAATTATAAAATAATAGTGTGTAGCAAATTTAATTATGAAGTTAACCATTATGTGCATAATAAAGCTTTTTTCTTTTTAATTTAATTTAAAATGTCAATTGCAATTAATTTCTGACTGGAATGTTATTTTTAAAATCTTTTTGGTCATATTTATCCGTATATATTTCTAAAAAATTATACTCACACAATTAAATAATTTGGCTATAAGTTTAAAATCGCTATTTACGTAATGCATTTTACATTTGATTAGTGAAAAATATTGATAAAAATATAAAATATTTAAATTAATCAATATAATAACACTGTTAAATTTATATTACATGCAAAATATTTTGTAATTCGATATAGTATTCAATACAGAAAAAAATACAGTTAAAATAATCTTCTCTAATAAAATGGCTTAGTCGTATAAAAATTGTGATGCATGAAATTTTATTCTTAATTAGATAATTATGTGTAAATCAAATAAAAATCAAGAATATAACAGTGAAAGAATTTAAATAAATTCCATGCATTTTTTTGCGGAAGAATAATGTGTTCATAAACATATGTAAAACAATATTATGTGTGAATAAAAAGAAAAATTAACTTTATAAAGTGCGTGCGTGAAATTTTCTAATTCATATCAGAAGCAAAATTTGTACATATATCAGTGCCTTCTATGATAATTCAATGATTATCAATATCAATTAATTGATGGTGGAATTTTATAATGTGGGAGTAAAATAAGATAAATAATACATCCGAATGAAAAATTCATGGAAGTAGTATTTTGATAATTTTAATTAAAAATATTTTTTTTTTTTTAATAATTGTACTAACATACCTAAGTTTAAATTTTATTGCATTTATTTCTGTAATTTTATGTTAAACTGGATCTAACAGTTATTTTTTCTTACAATTTTTCCTCCAATTTCTCTAGGTAGTACCTTGTTATAAAAAATCTAATATGATTGAAGAGTGATTTTCAGTATATACATCGAATGATAAAATTCCTTAAAATGCATTCTGGAAAGATGTACACGATGAAAATATTTATAATTCCAATATGAGAATGTAAAATAAATCACAAATTTGATAAAAGTTAAAAAATAAAGAAATATTGAATAAAAAATATTAAATTAAATTAAATTAATTGTTTTTTTATTTAATTTACAGCTTATCATATGCGCCATTTAATAAATTTCTGATTTATTTTATTTTCACGTTGTTGAAATTTCTTGATCTTCGTTTTGCTTTTTTAAATTGGTCTTTCTTTCAAGCTGATCTTTTTCATCATGTATTAAATATCAACCAAAAATAAATAAATAAATAAATAAAAATTCAAGTATTAATAAAAATGTTTCTATCACTCGATAATTTTTTGAACTTATATAAGTAAAGAAGAAGTATACATTTTTATTTCTTTTAAAACAATTTTATTTTTATGTAATCAAAATTTAGTTAAATTAATACACTTTGATGATATAGCATTAATTTTTTGGATCAGAGAAAAATCACACCGTTAATTGAAAATCAATAGTGCATTAAGTAGATGAATAGGAAATTTTCTCAACTAATCCTATTTTTTTTGTTTTAAATATTCATCCTAATTCTTCTTCTGAAATTTTCAATCAAGTTTTATGAAGATTTATGACATATGATTCAAGAATAATCAGTTCTAGCATGAAAATATTTTTTATAATGAATTTCTAAAGTAATCGAACACTTTTATTTAATGAGGTTCATTATTTTTTTTTCTAACAATGTTGCTTATCCTAACATAAATCTTTAGTTACTACAAATTAACGTCACTTAATATGATATATGTCAAAGCTTTAGGGCTCTAATAGACGTTACTCGTTATTTTACACACATTTTTTTCAAGAAATGAAAAAAAAATATATCTTATGAAACTAAAATAACTTTCTGAATGAAATGATGTTATAAATGCAATTTAAATATTTGACTAATTACCTGAACTTTCCTTTCCCCATAAGGAACTTTATTGGGGATATGGACGTTTTTTATGCTATCCTATGATAAATGATATTTCTGTAAAAACATATTCTGTAAAAAACATAGGAAAAAAAACGAAACTACCTGTAAATTTACACGGATTCTTATTTAAATGCATTTTATTGAATTTCTCGGTCAATGTTTTACAAACCTTTCTTTTGCTTTATGTCTGTCACTTATCTTATATAACTATTTCACTTATATTATCTAATTCCTGTAGATACTTCCCACAAAGTCTTTATTTAAAGATATTTTTATCTTTCAAAAATTATGCAATTCAATATGCACACTTTTAAAATTCTTTTGCAATTTTATAAAAAATATTAAAAGAGACAATTGAATTTAAAGGTTTTTAAGCGTAAAGGCTTGAAGAGAGGTTTTCAGTGCATGTATTAACCCTTTAACGTTCATTGGTTTCGCCACGAAACCACAAAATTTTAATTCCGATACGAAACACTGACACCGGTATTTTTATTTAAAAATATTCCTTCTATTTTGTATGTAAAAAATCATGTTTTCTTATTTAGAAATATATCAGTTTTTAATTACCGGTGTCATTCATTTATTTTGACATCTTAGCAATGAAAATGCGAGGATCGTTAAAGGGTTAAATGACAAACTTATATTAAATATGGTAAACATTTACATGATGAAAAGAATTAGAATTTGAATCTGAAAATATAAAACAAATTGAAAGTTTAATAAAAGTTAAAAACTATAGAATCATTAAAAAAGAAATATTTTATTTAAATAAAATTAAATGTTTGTTTATACTTTTAATTTACAACATTCCATATGCACAAGATTGTAAACTTTTGATTTATTTTATTTTTAGGTTGTTATTGCGAGAAAATTATATTTCATCTAATAATAATTTAAAAGCATATTAATGACATTTCTTGACCATTTTCATGCTTTATTGTTTTTAAGAATTTTATCTGTTAACTGATATTTTTATAAATAAATTGATTAAATACAATAAAATATAAGCAACAATAAAAAAAAGTAAATATTGATAAAAACGTTTCTACCACTCGTTCGTTTTCTAAAATAATATGACAAAGGAAGAAATATACATTTTTACTTTCTTCTATCTCCAGTAGAAGAAAGTATTGTAATAGGAATTTTTTCGACTTCCGGTTTCCGATGTATTTACACGTTTTAAGGGTCAGCGATTCCAAAAAAAACGTTTTTTACAAAATGTCTGTATGTCCGTGTTTCTCTATGTGTTTCTGTGTCTGTGTGTATGTCGCCATTCTACCATCAAAAAGTGTATGAAGTTATGCATAGAATTGAACCAAATTTTTAAAAATGTTTTTGGCTGTGGCAAGCAGGTCATACTTCAGTTTTCAAATATTCCGGAAAAGGGCGCTGCAATCGCAATGTTTGTGCCATTTTCAATATTGTATCGACGAAAAGTATATGAAGTTATGCATCGAATTGAACAAAATTTTTGTGTAAGTGTATGACTATGGTTAGTTGGTTCTCCATGAATTTCAGAAAAATCCACTAGAAGGGGGCGCTGCAATCGCGATTTTTGTGCCATTTTCAATATTGCACCGACGAAAAGTATATGAAGTTATGCATCGAATTGAACCATTTTTTTTTTGTATAAGTGTATGGTTATGGCTAATTGGTCCTCCCTGAATTTGAAAAAAAATCCACCAGTAGAAGGCGCAGCAATCGCAATTTTTGTGCCATTTTCAATATTGTACAACCAAATGCATATGAAATTATGCATCGAAATGAACAAATTTTTTTGTGTACGTGTATGGTTATGGTTAGTTGGTACTCCCTTAATTTGAAAAAAATCCACCGGAAGGGGGCGCTGCAATAGCGAATTTTATGCCATTTTCAATATTGCACCATCTAAAATTGTATGAAGTTAGTTCTATAACTGAACTAAATTTTTTGTATATGATTATTTTTTGGTAAGGCAAGTAGGATCTCCCTGAATTAAAAAAAAAATCTGCCTGTCATTCTATTGTCTATCGGCTCGTGCAGAGACGGAAATTCGTTTTTGCTCCTATTAATTGACTGAATCAGAAATTTAAGATGAAAATCAAAGTTGGTATGATATTGAATTAAAATTACTAAAGCATTAAAATGAGTAACTATTTTTTAAAAATATTAAAATGTGCGTGTGAGATAGAAGAAAGTTTTGGGATTGGCACATCTAACTAGTTTTTTCTTAAAAGAAATTTATTTTCTCTATGTATTCAAAGTTTAATTAAATTAAAAAATTTGATGATATAGCATCAATCCTTTGGCTCAGAAAAAAATCAAACTGTTAATTGAAAATCGATAGTGCATTAAGTAAATGACTATGAAATTTTTTCAACTAATCCTGTTTTTTTCTTTCTTTGAAATATTCATCGTAATTCTTGTTCTAAAATTTTCAATCAAGTTTTATGAAGATTTATGATATATGAATCAAGTATAATCAGTTCCAGCATGAAAATATTTTTATAATAAATTTCTAAAGTAATGTAACACTTTTATTTAATGATATTCATAAATTTTATTTCTGACCAGGCTGCTTATCCTAACATAAATCTTTCGTTATTTCAAATTAACGTCAATTAATATGGTGTACGTCAAAAATTTTAGGATCTAATATAAGTTTTTTTTAATGTAATCTAAGTTTTTTTTTAATGTCATCTAATATAAGTTTTTTTAAAGTAAAAATATAACATATGAAACTAAAATATGTTCCTGAACAAAATATTAAAACATTGGTACATTTTAAATATTTGGCTAATTACCCAAAATTTCTTATTCCTATGAGAAACTTTATTGGAAACATTAATCCTTTTTTTATGCTATAAGATGATAAATGATATATTTTTTATCCCTTAACAATTTGTTCCATTATTACATGGCTGAAAATACGCTGAGTCCAAGCAATACACTGTTAAAAAATTCTGTAAAAAAAAAAAAAAAACATAAGAAAACCGACACTCTCGGTAAATTTACACTAGTTTTCTATTAAATACAAGCGATTGAGTTTCCTTATCATGATTTTACACATATTTCTCTTATCTTACATATAATTTCCTGAGGAATTTCCCATCTCTTTAATTAAAGATATTTTACCTTTTTTAAATTTTGTATTTCAAAATACGCACTCTTATTTTTTATTTATTTATTTACTTATTTGGCAATTTCATTAAAGTTCTTTAAGAAAATAAGTATATATATATATATATATATTTGTAAGTTAAAAAAAAGGAAAATTTATCTCATCAGATTTAGTGTGATATTTTTCTTTACTGAATGATAACAACCATACTTTGTATTCAATATTAATGTCTCCTATAGCTCAGTCAGTAAGGCGTTCTTCCACTGTCAAGAAGTCTAATGTTCAAACTCCAAGAAAGTTAGGAACGAAAAATGCATTAAAGTTCAATGATACAGAAGTTCAAATTTACTCGCAAAATTAAAGTTCTTTGAAGCTCACTCATAGTTGAATGATTAACTAGTTTTAAAATCAAAATTAAATTATTATCACTAAAAGTAAATTTACAGAGTCTTATTTTATTTTATTTTTTTTACAATGTTAATTTACCGAGTCTAATCTAAACTTATCGATTAACTTCTCGATTATTTAACTGAATCTCTGTTTTTCTAATGTCTGTAACTTTAGGTAAGCCTTACTGGATTGGATAATGGATTACCCGTAGATTCTTTTTAATTTCACAGTATTTATTTTTTTTTACAGTGTGCTTTTGTTTCATGCTAAAATTTTGGAATAGCAATGTTTCAGTTAATTGATCGCAGAAAATATTCTAATATCATTAGATATTTATTCAGTATTGCTTGTGACACTGGAGTTACGGAGGCGGGTCGTTCAATATGTGATTTTTCGTTCGAAATACTCTTTCTTTTCAAAGTGAAACCTTAGATTCGCTTTAATACTCAGTAAAGTGCCTTAATACACATTTATTATATATACAACGAAAAAAAAAATCACATACAGCTCTGCATATCTTAAATTACAGTGCTTTAACGTAGCACGGTAATTCTAGATATACAAGAGCTGATCCTGCATGACGGCTGATCTTGAGCTATATCTTGCTGAGAAAAGAGAGATAATTCCTCGTATAAACCTAAAATAAAGAAATGTGAAATTAAGTAAATTATAAATACATTAAATTCTACACTATGTTAAGGAAAATAGGTTATAAAATAATTTCTCCGCGAGAACTTGGCGCCTACAGGGTTAATTCGCCAACGCATTACTGAGTGAAATACAGAGGGGAAACAGGACGACACCATTAAACTCAAACAATTTACCATATATTTGATAATAGAAATATTTTCATTGAAAGCATATAATTATTGATTATCAGAATCATTTCATTTTACGATTTTCATCACAAAAAAAATTACTATTTTATATATAAATGTAAAGCATTATATAGCAGTTAAAAGCAACTAAGCTCAAAATACCAAATGATAAAAGAAATATATTTATCCAGCTATGAATTGAATATTTTCGATATTAAAATATAATTTTAAAAATATGATATATAAATATATCAATATGTGAATTGAATATTTTCGAAATTAAAATATAATTAAAAAATACGATATATAAATATATTAATATATTTTTTAAATATATTTCTGAAAAAAGGATATTCATAGAAACAATATAAATAGGAAAAAAAGTACTTTTTTGTTAAATTTTCTAGAAAGATTGAAAATACTTGCATGCTCGTAATCTAATAAAAGAGTATTTACGGAATTCTCCGAAAACAGAAATATTTTATAACCTTCATTATAGAAATTACGTCATCTTCTAAAAATATATTTTTTTCAAATACATAAACAGTTAAATTTCCAAGTGCTTAAGAATTTAAGATAGGGATATTTTCTGATTTATAGAGAAGTTTTTAAAAATGAGATAAAAGAATTCCTCACAAATTAATAATAGCTAAAACAAATTTATCGAAGAGAACGTTATTAATAATTTGTCCGGGAATTTTAGCTATAATACTTAATGAACAACGAAATATTATGGATTGCGTAATAGCTTTTACACTATTAATAATTTAAAACCATGTTTTTTAATTAAACAATATGGAAGCAATTGCAGTGAAAATTAATTTTAAATAATTACAGTTAGAAGGCAAATTTATGAAAAAAATGTATTTGTTTTATTTTTATTTATATAACAATATTTTGAAACCTTTATTTCTCTACTTTTGAATAATATACACACAGGAGCAAAAGCATTATAACCATCCTCACATTTTACAATAAATTGGCTTGCATGACGTGGAAGGAAGCATACTCCAGTGAGAATGATATTTAAATGCTTCTAAAGAGTCGTAGGAATCATTTTCGTGCTTATTTCTGCTTGTAAATAAAGGCTGCTGATGTAAGCTACTTTGATAGATGGCAGAATTCAGTCTGATTTCAGGCAGATTTTAGAATGCGAGTCTCGATGACTTGCACCGAGTATTTTCGAAACAGCACGTTTCGTGGATTGATCGGGAAATATCAAAGCAAATACTTGTATAAAGTGGATAAATTACAGAGAAACCGTCATTGGAAGCCATCGCGTTGGACGTTTAGGCGTTATGAAATAAAAAGGATGATGGAGACTTTCCCCTTGGTAAAGGAAAATTGACACCAAAGACTGGCTCAATTTACATCCCAAGACAATACTGATCCAAGTGGAATTATTTCAGAGTATGCAGTTTAGTTAATACTGTTAAATGTAAGACTGCGTGGCTTACGTTTCATTCATGCGCCCCTGTCGATCAAATATCATCGCCAAACATTCCTATACTAAACTCGGGAAGGGGACTTTAAGGATTGGAACATAAGGAGGGTGTTGCCTCGTTAGATGAAACATGATTTATCCTAAAATATGTAGATGACCGTGTTTGGGTAAGCTGTCTTCTATGCGAACTTTGTAGAACACACTAAGACGCCATGGACTATCTGAACATCACTGCGGATCATTTTTTCTGTTACGTGCTACTTGTCTTCCTAAATGAAGATAAGACAATGAACTAAGACAACGAACTAAAATGACTCGAATTGTGCTCGCTTAGTTCCAAGAAAACAATACTGAATTTTACTTAACATCATACTCGCCTAAATCGACATATATTAATTCGACAGAGCACTTTTCGGGTATCATTCAAAGGCATCAAAAACAGCAATTTTGGTATATCTTTTCTGTGCAAGACCGCTACTTGAACAACCAATACAGCTTATATCCAGTTATCTACCAAGAACTTCTGTCATCTAAACCACGGCGGTTTCCAGCTGTTTTGCGGGTCAAATGTGGGCAAACACTTTATTACGTAGGTGGTGATAATTTTTGGCTTTGGAGTGTATATTACATTTCCGTCTGTGATCTTGAGAAGTTATTTTTTAAACTACTACACACTCTTTGAATCAGACATAAACATTACATTCATGTACCTTAAATTCAATTTGCGCAAAATGTTGTCTGTTGTACTTCCATTTACATTTTTTATAGAAACTAATATATAATATTTTCTGTAATTTTTCTAGAATATATTCCAGATATTCTTTATAAATCTGAAGTTAACCTTTGTTACAAAAATATGTACAAAGCTTTTATTGACAAAGTTTGTCTTTGAAAAGAAAAAGACGTTGTTTTATGTTATTTAAATGTGCTTTTTTTCTTCAGATTTTTTTTAATAAGTACAAAATATCTGTTTAGGAATCTGAATCCACTTTATTAGGAATTTATTATATATGCATGCAAAAATTTCAAATGAAACAGTTTTAAATATTTAGCAGTTACTGAGGAAAAGTTCACTAACCGTTTCGGGTCCGATTTTTTTTTCATTTAGAGAACAAATGTACCTCCACTTTAATAATGTGAATCATAACTATCCAAATAGACTTACTGAAAATTAAAAATTATCTCATTGTTTGAAATCTAACGAATATACTTCTTTTTTGCACTATTTAAATGTTACTTATATGATAATAGGTTACGAAACAGTTTTTAGGGACGTTTGGAAATTATCGCATTACAACATGTTTTAAACAGTGTTACAACTTGTTAGATACCAATATTACAACTTGATGGTTTTTTTTTTTTTTTTTTTTTTTTTTTTTTTTTTTTTTTTTTTGTATTTCATCACACGATTCCTTCAGAAAATTAACCTATATTTTAAATTTGAAGAGTGAAATATCTTTATATATATAAATCTTCTGTGCGTGTGTATGTCACTGAACTTCTCCTAAACGACGTGACCGATTTTAATGAAATTTTGTGTGTGTATTCCAGTGGATTCTGGAATGGTTTAGACTCACATTTCATCGAAATTGATTCAGTACTTTTTTAGTAATTAGGCAAAAAATAATAAAGTTAGTGATTTTTTGCTAATTAAAGTGTTGAATAAGTTCGCTTAATAGAGTGCGGACAGAATGGCTGGGTGGTTTAAGGCGCCTGATTTAAGCTCTGGTTCTCGAATAAAGAGATAGTGTGTTCGAACCCCACTACTGACATACGTGTATGATTTACAATATTTTTTTTTGTATTATAATTTTAATTAACCGACTTCAGAAAATCGTTAACTTTTAACTAAAAAGAGAAATATAAACTTACATAATTGTAGTAAGAAATTAAATTAAGAGCGTAGTATTTATCATGCGTATTATTATATTTATGTGCATTTATTTGGTTTTTTGGAGTCGGTGCCAGGACAACGTCTGTCGGGTCCACTAGTATGTATAAAATAAAGAAATCGCCAACGCTGCAAAGTCAATTAAGGAAACCTTTGTTATTACCTTTATTACTAAATGTTAAAACATAAATGAAATCATATACTATCATTTCTATATGTGGAAAGTAATTTTTTATAGCAAAATAATAATCGATGAAAAGAATACTTTTCTACAGCATATCAGAATCGAAAGGTTTAAATAATCGTAATATTTACAGAGACTTTCTTAAGGTTTTTCATTTATGAAATACCCTATTAAAAGGTAGTGGATTTTTTAATATACATATTTTCTGCGTATTTCGTGTATAATGAAATTGATATTCAAGAGTCATAAACTAATTTATTCATAATCTAAGTTTAATCTATATACTTTTTAAGTAATTAAATTTTCCAATTTGCTACTGAAAATCTGCTATTCATTTTTAATTTTAATAATGGTTTTCTTCCGTGCTTAAAATATGAAATTTTTTTAAAGTAATTATCCAATTTATATGAGGCTAATATTTTTCATACTTGAATATCCTGCATTAAATAATTTTTTATGTAGGTCAAATGAAATATAGTCAAATGAAAAGTAAACACGGGTTTTCTTAAACGAGAAAAAATACATAAAATGCGTAAAAATAAACGAAAGTAACACTCAAATAATAAAAAATATATTTATGCCATTAAATTAAACATTTCCTCTAATTATAAAGTGATTTAATTTGAATGTTATCCTGCCTTTCTATCTTTTCTTTTAATTTATTGTGTCTATGTGTGCAAAATGCATTTGTGTAAAAAAAATATATATATATATATAAATAATTTTAAGCTTAAAAAATTAATACTATTTTCTTTAACTTTAGATTTTCAACTGTTAAACTGTTAAATTTTCCAAATAATATCCTTTTTTACTTCTTTCTTATTACCTAATAAAATGCTTTTATAAATATCTCCAAATTAAAATTTTAGTATTTGTCATACGGTAAAACAAATCATTTTTATTCATAAAAAAAACAATAATAATCTGCCTTGAATTAAGCAGTTATCTTTTGATGAACCCGGTATTTAAAAATGCAATTCCTTTTAATGATGAATTTCTGTACAAATGAGATTAAATTATAAAAAAAGAGAAAAGACTAACAACAAGTCAAGTAATATTTTCTGGAAAAGATTATTTACAGATTTACATTTAAAATTTATTTATGGTGTTCATTTTATACAAAACTTATTCGAGGTTCATACAAGATTTCATTAAATGAATAAATGGTATAAATACGTTAAATTATACAATAATTATGCAATTTAAAGTGACGTATATATTTTAATGTATCAGATATGTTCGTTATTTTATTAAAGGCGTTAACCCGATGGGGAACGGTTAAAAATTAATTTTATTTTTCAATGCATATTTTATAACATGAATCTGTTAATGTGATATTTTTCACTAATCATGATATTCTGACGCGTACAGGATTAAGCGTAACTCATGTTTATCATTTATAATTAAAAAATATGTATCCAACCGACCTTACAAAATACTTAATTAAATGTTATTCTTAGTTAATTTTATATTTCAAACGTAAATTAATTACATTGCGGCGTACGCATCAGCCATTTTAGCTTATAATGCAGCCAAATTCCTAGATGTAACAAAAAACAACAGTTTATAAAAAGAAATAATAAGGTCAAATTGCAGTGAATTAAATTATAAGCTTTATAAACAAAATAATTTTATCAAAAAAATATTATCAAATGTATTTTTTCTGCACAAATATTAATAAAAAATTATTTGAGTTTATTCTTCTGTAAATTTTGAAAATAATTTGTCATCTGATGATCCTAAAAATAAAGGAACACATAATTTTGAGTGACTTGGAAGTGATTATCGAATATTTTTGCTTGTAATTGTATTACATTTTCGTAGTTTTTTATTTTATTTTATTTTATTTTTATTTTTTTGTACTTTAACGAGTTTACTTCAAAATGTGCATCCTAAATTTAAAAAAAAACAGTCTTTAACTGTAATCACTGCTTAGATTAAATATTCTACGCTTTATGTGGAATCATATTACATTTTGTAGAGTAATACTAAAAATGATTTCAACAATCCTTAATAGACGGTACAGCATTGAAAGAAAAAATTTAATTTCTTACAGGGTATGGAGTTTTTATTTCAAAATGTACATCCTAAACTTTAAAAATATACCAGTCTTTAAATATATGACTGCTTAGATGAAATAATACATACTTTCATAAGGCATCTTAAGTAATTTATATACAGAGATTATTTCAAAATGTGAATCCATCCATATATATATATATGTGTGTGTGTGTGTGTATATATATATACACACACACACCAGTCTTTAAATGTAATGGCTGCTTAGATGAAATAATCTATGCTTTTTTACTTTTATGTGGAAGCAATATACATTATATAGAGTAATTTTAAAAATCATTTCAACAATCCTCAATAGATGGCGCTATGTTGCAGCAAACTTTTTTTTCTTTACAGGATGGAGTTCATTTAAAAATGTACGTCATAAACTTAAAAAATATACCAGTCTTTAAATATAATGAATGATTAGATGAAATAATGTATACTTTTATGTGGAATTTTATGTACATTGTATAGAGTGGTATTAAAAATGATTTCAACAATCGTCAGTAAGTTGCACTGTGATGCATATTGTAAATTATTTCATAATAATGTAAAAATTCTGAAGTGCGGCATTTTTTTTACTTGTTAAAAATCTGAACAAAAAATAAATTAAAACTCCTGATATTACATGTTGTCTGCTAAGTTAGTTTTTCAATAATTACAAATTGTGACTAGAAAATGTAAATAAATAAATTGTGTGCTTCCTGAAAAAAAAAAAAAAATATATATATATATATCATTTTTTTCATCGTTATAGCTATTTTACCTTTAACATGACATTTAATCTTAAGGAGTCTTCTAAGAAAACCCTGTATATGTCACTAAAATAAAAAAAAATTCCAGTGAAATCTTATTACATGCTGCTGAGAAAAAATAATTATTGCATTCCTTTTCTATATTCCAAATGCAGATTTTAATTATTTAAAGTAATTTTATTTTTCAATTTTTCTTACTTACGTTTTTTATGTATAATATTTCTGGGCTTTAATTGAACTTTATTAAAAGAAAATATCACACAAAAAATTTTCTTTTTTTTTTTTTTTTGTATTCTTACTTCTAAAAAGAAATCAATTGCAATAAGTTTTTTTAATTTAAGTAATGCATTTGATGCAGTGAAATTTTCCATGCCAGAAATATTTATTTAGCTAAAAGAAAATGCCTGCAAAAATTAAACCTAATAAAATATTTTCTTTGAAATATTGTGGGGAATAAAATTTAGTTGATTTAATATACACTAAGGTAAAATATAACTCAAAGCAATTCTCAACATAAATTTCAGCGTAAGAGTATAAATTATACTAATAGTAATAATATTTTTATTGTCAATTCGCAGAGTTGTTTCAGAATAAATCTATTTCCACAAATGTATCTTATCCATTACTAGCAGCCTTCGACCACTTCGCTGGTTGGTTTCTCTAAATGAAGCCTAAATCAAATGAAATTAGTTATCAAAGATAAAATTAAAAATAATTCTTAACAACTAATCAAATATTAATAAGTGTTATCAAATTCGTAAAGCTTTACAATTAATATTTCAAAGTAGATGTTGGCGATAAAATCACTGAAGTTGTGTATTGAACTATTTTTAAATAGATTAGTGGGCTCCGCCTCCCTGCTCACTATGGTTATCAAGCCTCCCGTAATCGTTTCGAGCTATTCATTGATACCGCGAATCAATACTTTATTTTTACCCAATCCCAGGTGTAATTTTTTGGCATGTTCAATCCATTATTTTCGATGCATCCAGTTTCTTTAGATTCCACTTAGTAAATCGCGCTCTTCCTTTCACCCATATTTTTGACGCGACTTCGTTTATAAAATTTGTATCATTTGTTACAAGCCACTTTTAATTTTTAAACAGACAACCTTGTAATATATACCAATTTTAATTGCACCCCTTCACCCCCGTTTTTCAAATAGTGACATGTCATTTTTTTTATAATTTTTACCAAGTGTTATAAACTATCTTAAATTTTAAAATAGATTGACTTGTTTGATTTCCGAATTTTAATAAAATCGCATTAAGTTACTTCCATAGTCCCCTACCAGGGAGCTCACTCTATTCTTAAAAAGTTGTATTTGAACGAAACTCCATTTAACAACCTACCAATAAAATATATTACTCGAACAGGTGGCGGTTTTAAGGAAAAAAATTAAAATATTTCATGACATTGCTATTGAAAATTAGCGGTAACTAAACCTGTGACATTTTGGTAGATTTCGCAAGAATTACAACTTATTACATCCTTAAGTGTTCATAAAACGACCATTACTGCCAAAAAAATAGAAATTTACCATTTATTCACGAATGCTGTTTTACACAATATTGTATAATAAAGTTTTACACAATATTGTATAATAACGGTTTTAAGGAAAAAATTAAAATATTTCATGACATTGCTATTGAAAATTAGCGGTAACTAAACCTGTGACATTTTGGTAGATTTCGCAAGAATTACAACTTATTACAACCTTAAGTGTTCATACAACAACCATTACTGCCAAAAAAAATAGAAATTTACCATTTATTCACGAATGCTGTTTTACACAATATTGTATAATAAAGATATAATATAATAATAAAAAAAATCATAATTCAATATATATGTAAATTGTTGCCAACATCTATTTTTACAAAATATATTTATTTATTTATTTATTTGTCTCAATAATTTTATTACTCTAGTTTCCGGCGCATAAGTACATCTATTTTAAATCTCGACGCTATTTTTTGTTTCTTAATATCTCATTGACTGAATGACGTTATTGCTTAAACTGAATTATGATTCACTCTAGACAAAAAAAAATGAAATTCTATTCGAGACAATTTATTGGATAATCTGGTGCAAAATTATGCTTAGAATGTAATATTTTATGAAGATTTCATATGAAATAGAGCCTTTTCCAATCGTTACCACGGTGCGACTTTTGAAAAAAAAATCCTAACTTTTCATTATATGATACAAGGCATCCAATACCTCACGCCTAAAAAGTTTATATATATGTATATTTGTATATTTGTCTCTCTCTGTATATATATACACACATATATATATATAGATAAATCCATATATATATGTGTTTGTGTGTGTGTGATATATGTGTACAGTAAACCCCAACTATCTGAAAAGCATGGGACTCAAGCATTTTCGGTTAACAGGCATTCCATAAGAATTTTGGAACTTCGGTGTTCTATAGGAGTTTTTGAATAACTGGGAGGATTATGGTGAAAAATTATTTGGTGAAAAGCTGTGATCGTAATTTGGAACATCGTTGTAATAAAAATGTGTTGTTACCGTATTAAAAGATCTCGGAATGACAAACCAAAATCACAAGCCGCTCCAACACCAAGGCGATAATTTGTTGTTCTTGAAAAGGTGACGGGAGAAAGTAGGCATTGAAACGATGCAAAGTTAAAAACAAAAAAAAATCACAATATATTTTGTAAAAAAATAAATGAAAATTTAAAAATTTTTAAAAAAAATGAAGTGTTGTACGTATCTAGGTAATAAGAGCCCGAAATTATGCAATAAACCAAATTAAAGTTGACTCAGTTTATTTATTTCATAAAGAACATGCTTTTTTAATACTATTTCTCCCAGTGTCTAATAACACCTCTTAAATATTCGATTCAAAATAATTTTGATCTAAAATTTACAAATAAAATAATAATCAAAAATCGAAATATGTTGAAAGGTATTGCTTGACGCCGATAAAAACAGTATTAACAGTAAATTTTTCAAATTTATAAAGGACATTAAGAAATGTTAAGATCTGTCAGTTAAGTCGATTTTCGGATAACCGAAATTCTGATAATCGGGGTTGTACTGTACTTACACTATATGGCCAAAAGTGACTGGCCTCTTTCGATTCTTTACGTTTATTTAAGGAAAATAAAAAATGCATGCGAAATTATCCTCAAATTCCAACAAACAAAATAGAACAGGTTATATATTTCCGTTTTTCTGTAAACCCCATAGGATACCATCAACAAAGTGAGAAAGAAGGAATATTTCTTAGATAACCCAGTGAAAACTAATCTAATAAAATCGTTCAAATTATAGATTATGATTAAATGGCTTATTCTAATAAATTGTGTCCATTTTTATAAGGATAACATGTATACTCGTAAAGAAATGACGATTTTCATAAAAACAGCCCCAAATTTTGCCAAGTTTTTCACTTATAATTTACAAAGTTATGACTCTAAAAAATGTTCTTTTCAGATATCATGAGAAAAAACATATTACACATTACCCTGCGATCAGAATTTAAAATCGATAAAAATTGTATAAATAATGAACAGGTTTACTAATAACTTTACACTACGCACACATTAAACAATCAACATATAATTAGCATAATGTGTTATCAAAATGTATGTAGCAACCTTTGCGGAAGTCTCAAAAATAGATATTGAAAATTATGAAAATTGTCGTCAATAGAATAAGCTCCAAATCTGTTGATCCCAAAGGGAAGCAAAAGGATGAGGTGCTGTATCCAAATATAGATTTACGTACAATATTATGCATGATGAATTGGAACTAATCAACTAATACATGGATACAGCCTCTCATCGTTTTGGGAGCAAACTCAATTTTGGGAACAAATGATTTACAGATTATTCTACGGACGACAATTTTTAGAATTTTCAAGCTATATTTTTGAGACTTTCACAAAAGTGGAGCTATACATTTAGTTAATACACTATGCAGATTACTTTTAAGCTGCGTCATGATCAGTGTTGGGTATGAACGCGCTCATTGAACGAAAACTCACGAGTTTCGCTCACTATTTGTGAACTTTGAACTGAACTTAGCTCACTATTTTATAAACGAGCGTGAACTGAACGGAAACTCAAAAAATAGACGAGTTTGAACGAAATTTACGTTCAAATTTACGTTCAATTTTTTCATAATTTATTTAAAAATTTTCCAGACCTTAGTACACTTTTCCCTCTTTCAAATGCCATTTTGAGGACTACACGAGCCTCACGACGGGTTAAGTCTGGATATCACTTCTCTGGGTAATATCCTAGTCTTACTTCTTCTGCAGACTCGGGTCGCGCCAAACCGGACCTGGGCTGTATACAATTTCGCCGAAAATAGATATATACAAAAAACTCTCTGTACAAGGTGGACTGTGTAAGGCGGAAGTATGTCTAAATCGGAAAGATTTTCAAGTTCCTGCGAATCCGCAGACAGAGTAGAATTTGTCTAAGACGAAATATTGTCTTCTACGGAAAATTTTCAAGATACCGATCGATTCCGCTATAGCCATAGTTTATTCTAATTTTAAATTACCATGATTCAACAATTAAACTTTTCTTTAAAGAATAGTTTATATACAATGCTAGGGGATGAGGGAAACAGTATTATAAAAGGTGCTACAAAAATCTGTATATGACGAAATCCTGTCTTAAACTAAACAATTTCTAGATCGGTGCAAAATGGATAGAATAATCCGTGTAAAAAAATCATAACACATTTGTAAAAGACAGCGAATTTCTAAATAAAGAATCTGTATACAATGAATTTTTCTAAAAGTTATTTTTAAAGATTCACCAGTATAGAAATTTTTATATTTTTAAGCCTCCAATCCGTGGAAATGTGTTAATGTTATTAATATTTCAGATATTTAGATACAGTTAAGGACTCATTTTAAAATCAATTTGGTTTACAATGGGATATACAGAAATAAATATGGAAAGACCAATACTTTGGAATAAATGTGCTTATTTACGTAGCCCACGACCCCCTTTTTTAAATGAAAAACATAAGCATGAAAGGGAAACTGTAATAGGTACTTTTTAGAGTTCCGTATTTAAAAAATTAAACGGAACCATTATAAGATCTCCCTCTTGTGTCTGTTTTTTGTCTATCGCAATTGCTTTAAGGTAAGTTAGCCCCTTCTCTTCTGTAAAATTAATACTAAGTTTCAAACTAGCAAAAAGGAGCAATTACTGAAGCACAATACTCAGACCAGCATTGTCTCGAAGGGATTCACAGACATCCAGAAAGTGCAATCGCGTGTTAAGTTATACATCGAATTGAACCAAAAGCACATCATACTTTTAAGTTGCCATTATTATACAATTAAAGATTGGAATTTTATTCTTTTTTAAGAATCGCAGATTCCAGGCTTATTTAAATAGAGTTAAACATATGGAACAAACTGCCTATGACGGAATTTTCTTTTAAACTGAAAACTGAAAAGTTCTTTTAAACTGTTCATCCATGCAAAATGAATACAATAATACGGTAGAAAAAATATGTTAAACATTTACACCTGCTAAAATGGAAACGTATTTTTTTCTTTCCAATGCGGTTTCATCTTAGAAGATTTTACTTTTACCATATATCATTTTTTAGATTTTTATGTCTCCATAACATGAAAGATGGATTAATAATACTAATGATAGCTGAAACATTTACATACAACTAACAAAGGTTCATTAAAAGCATAAACATTGCAGCCTACGGCACTTCTGCATTAATGGAGATTATAAACAGACTAAGGTAAGTTTTTTGGCCAGAACTCTTCCGTAAGGGTAAATATCAATGTCCTGTAGAAATGTACTTGGGGTCGGGCCGGGTTCGGTGCGAAATTTCAACTTATTTTTCCGGGCCGGGCCAAGCTCGGGCCTTGTTTTTAGCTATTATATCGGGCCGGGTCGGGCCTTGTTTTTAGCTATTATATTGAGCCGGGTCGAGCCTTGATTTTAGCTATTATATCGGGCCGGGTCGGGCCGTTAAATTTTCTCTACGAGCCGGGCTGGGCTCGGGCCGAAATTTTCATTTTAATATCGGGCCGGACATTTTTTTTCTATGGATCGGGCCTGGAAATTTCCGTCAGTGCATACCTCTATCTTACATATCGAATAATCAAATGATTAGTTCACAAAATTTTGTAAATTTGGACAATAATATCCAAACATTAATAAAAAAAAAGTGAACTTTTTAGTGAATTTCGTTCATTTTTACAAATGAGTTTGATTTGAACGAGTTCGTTTGAAAATTTTTGAGTTTGAACGTGAACTTAAATCACTTTTCAGAAATTGAACGTGAGTTTGAGTTAGTTCGTTTATTTTGTGAACGTGCCCAACACTGGTCATGATGCGCAGGGAAAATTATTTAGTAAACCTGTTCATTATCCATAATTTTTTTTATTATTTTTTAATTATAATTACGAGGTGTTATGTACATTGTTGTTTGTTATATTTCCTTCAAAGAACATTTTTTTATATTAAGAATTCTGCAAAGTAGAAGCAAAAAACTTTGTTAAAATCGGGACTGTTTTTAAGAAAACTTTAATTTCTCTACGAGTATATATTATATCCTCATAATAATAAACACAATTTATTACAATAAGTCACTAAATTATAATCTACAGTTTGCATGCTTTTGCTACATTAGTTTTGACAAGGTTATCCAAAAGGTTTTCTTATTTTTTCATTTTGTTGACAGTCCCCTATGGGGTTTCCTGAAAAAATCTTCACTAAATATATGAGCTATACTATTATGTTTACGCACCTGGAGTTTCAGAATAATAACTGATATATTTTTCTAAATATTTTACAAAATTTCAAAAATTGCAAGTGGCGTATACTTTTTAGTCATATAATATACGTATATCATGTAGTATATGTATAGTATATGTGTACTAAATTTTGTCCGCACGATAAATGTCCCAATCATGGAAGAATCGTCTTCAACCTCACAAAATACATTGAGATAGCTATTCTCTTAGCGGGGATTTCAGAAGCGAAGAATCAGTCTAAAGGAGTGGAAATGTCATGAAATAGACATTTTGAAAATTTTCGAACCAAACCATGCTTCACTTTAATTTTACGGCATTAACATTATCTAAAAAATTACTGTGAGTTTTTTGGTATACTCTTTAAAGTAGAATGCACTTTGAAAGCTATTTATTTCTGTAGGACATGCCAGCAAGAATTTTTATTAAATTATTTGAAAATAAAATAATTTATATTATTTTTTTTAACTGTTTTCATTCTTATATCTGTTTTTTACAACTTGATTATCGAGCTTACCAATTTTAGCAAATTATAAAAAATACCCAACTCTTTTTAAAATTTATACGAAAGTTCAATGAGTTATTCCAGAAATTACAAAAATAACAACAGCAGTGCCATCTTTTTTACGATTTATGCCAAATGTAAAAAACGCCAATTTAGGTCAATGTCTAACTGAATCTGAAGTTTGATAAAAATCCGTGCATTAGTTTTGAGATTGAGCTATTGCAGAAATTGTGAAAAATATTGCACAGCAGCACCACCTGTTGAGCGATTCAGAACAATCAGTACCGATTTATACCAGGAACTAATAAAATATATGTTTTTTAAATTAAATTTCGATAAAAAGTTCTTGAGATGGAGGGCTCAAAATATTTGTATTATATACGGACAAACAGAGTCACACACTCACAGGCATTCACTTTGCAGAAAAATGTTTTTTTGGCACCTGTAAACCTCTAAAACGTAAAAATCCGTCAAAACACAGAATTCAAAATTTTTCACAAATCCAATACTTTTAATTTGTGAGAAAATGAAAAAAGTAAATGTCAGCGGAATTACATTTTTTAGTACTTTTAATACCAAAAGATACTCATTTATTGGCATATTTTTCAAATAACCAAAGAATAAATAACTAATTCAAACATTAATAAACTACAAAAAAACCTCGATTTGGAAAAAAACTTGATGATTTAACAAACAAGTGTAATGTGTTTGATGTCAAGTAGATGTACCATTCGCAATCATCCATTATTGGCGTATAATTTGGCTTAGGGAAATCAAATAGTATATGATTTTCTTCTCTATCAACTACCAAATAATTATTTTTAAAAAAGCTTATTATAACAACAACTATAGAAAATAATATAATAATGATAATTTTTATTATTGTAGAAAATATGTGCCAAATAATGATATTTGTTGGATTATATTAAAAAAGAAGTACGCACACTTATCCCATAACTATTGACATGAAGATAACCATGTATAATATTATGTTTGGTATATAAGTAGCCAATCAATTAAATTAATTTTGACATTTTAAAATTTCGAGATTTACAAGGAAAAATACGGTAGTTAGTTAATCAGCTTGATAAAATCATGTCTTATTACTTTATTTATCTAATACCATAATAGAAATTTGCATTGATTTGTTTTTGACTATGGGAAATAAATATTATTATTATTTAAATATTATTAGTAAATAAATAATAATAATGTCTACAGTTAAACTATTATATACTACTGCGTCATTTGTCCATTCATTTATGGTATAAGAAAAGATAAATTAATTTCAACTTTATTTCAAATAACAACTTTAATTGATAACTCTTGACCTCTAACATAGATATCCCTTCTATAATCGGATTTTGTAAAGATCGAAAAAAAAAACTCGTTATATTACCAAGCACAAAGCAAACAGAAAAATTTTCTGATACTTAAGCACGTAATGAAATTTCTGAAAAAAAATATCCTACGAATTAAAACTACGTGGCAGAAACGAGTGTTTTAAATATTTGCTTATTATTATGACGTTCTAGATGCAAAATATTATGGAAATTAAAACATTATTTCAAAGGTTTGATTTCTTTAACATTTTCTTGTTTATTTTTTGAAAATAGAGAGATAGATTTGTAGTTATAATTAAAAATAAAAAGCATTTTTCTGTATTTCATTTTCATTTTAAAAGACAAATAAATGTCTTAGTTTATTTATTCAATTTGTAATATTTGAAAACATTATAGAGGTATTTCATTATTTAAGTTGTGAGTATGAAAATTTAATACTAATACAAGCAGAATAAGCAGGAACTCCTTCTTTTTTCTGAATTTAGTATCGCCGATGACGACTATTATGTAGAGTAGATGTGCCAGTAATGGGCTACCTCGCACTTTTTGGTTTATAAAAAAAATAATAAATAATAGTTAAGCTTTTATTATTTTTTTCTGAACTATACTTTGCATGCTTTATAATCTAGATAAATTTTTTACACTTCACACAAAGTTCAAAGTCACAAAGTTTCACAGTTTGTCTGTTTTTCACTGAATACCTTAATGAACAAGCTAAGAGGTGTCTTTACTTACTTAGTTTATATCTTTTTTATTTTTCCGTAAAAATTGAATGTTTTTTTTTTTTTTTTTTTTTTTTTTTTTTTTTTTTTTGGTTAGCAATATAAAACATTGAATTTAATATACAAATCGCCATTTACAAAATTCTATTTATTTTTCAGATTTTAGGAGGGGTGGCCCATTACTGGATTGCCTATATCGTGATTTTCCAGTAATGGACCACCCAAGTGACCAATACAACAAGTGTTATTTCAGTAGATATAAAATATTTTGATTTAACTGAAAAGCTGAATAATCAAATTTAATACTTAAATTTTACCTATTAGAATTTAATAAAGGCAATTTCTTTATAAATAGTTGTTTAAAGTGTCGCTTCTGCGCCACACATGTTAGAACATTGACGTCACGACCTCACTTAAAATAATAGAGTGTCTTTATTACAAAGGGACACTCCCTCACAAATCTACGTATATTTTGTTTCGGTCTTTTGTACACTAAAACAGGAAAACTAAAAGATTTGAAGATAAAATAAGTAAAAACAACTCTTTAAGCATAAGCAATTAAGGAAATGTTAAATAACACGCTAATATAATACGAAAAGTAAAGATTATAACGAAATTTCTGCATTTAATTACATTTAAATTCTGGATTGCTTGAAACATTGAGGATTATGATTATGAAATATACAATTTTTTTTAATAATATTTACTAGTTTCAAAATATTAAGAAAATTAAAAAAAAAAAAAAAAAAAAAAAAAAAAAAAAAAAAAAAAAAAAAAAACTTTTCAAAAACCAAACACTTCTTAAATCAAGATGACTTTTTAAATATTTATTTTTGCACAAGATTTCTATTAGAAAAAATATATGCATAAAATTGATAGTGGACAACATTGAAACAACTAAAATGAAATGTACAGGGAAATAATATAATAATATTAATAATCAAAGATTTTTATCATGTTGAGAAAAAAAAAACAGAGAATTTATTAAATTAAATATTTTAATTTTAGGCAGTTATAGTATAAGAAATATAATTGAAGAAAAGTTTGCATAATATCTATATTATAAAGGCCAAACGTATCTGTGCGTGACGCATACGTTATTTTCTGAATAACAACACTTTCCCCTCCAATTTCGGTTTTGCAATTTTCGCTATTGCAAATTTTACACTTCTAAAACTCACACCCGTATACTTTTCACCGCCGGTGCCGTATAGAGAAAAAAAATGCACTTTTAAATGCAATTTGTTTGAAAGCTGTATCCCTATTTATTTTTGAGACATTAATTTTTTATAGTTTTTTATACCAATTTCATAATTGTGGCAACGGAATCGCTCTATTTTCGCTTAAAAAAAAAAAAAAAAAAAAAAAAAAAAAAAAAAAAAAAATAGAAATTATAATGCCCAACATTTTTGCATGCAATTTCGGTTTTGCAATTTTCGGTAGTGCAAATTTTACACTTTTAAATATGATACATTTTAAATTTTTGCACTGTTTTACAGAGAAAAAAGTTTACTTTTAAATGCAATTTGTTTCAAAGCAGTATCTCAATTTATTTTTGAGATATTATTATTATTATTATTATTATTGTACCAATTTTGTAATTGTGGCAACACAATCACTTTCTTTTCTATTAAAATTGAAAAAAAAGTAAGAAATTGAAATGCGTATACTATTTTAAAAGTATCGTATGTTATAAAATCCGGTGAATTTTGGTTTTATTTCTTTTAATAATTTGGATAATTGAGTTTTATAGTATTTTGTTAATTTTAGCTTAAAATAAAATTTTTTTGAAAGTTAGACTGAGCAATATAAGATGTATTTTTTAGTGTTACTAATTTTGTAGATTTATTATAAATCAATGAAACAGTTCTTTATTAAAGATTTTCTATCGTTCAATTTTGACGGGTTCCACCTCGTTTAGATAATAAGCAAGTTCGCCAGTATCCGGCAACCAAACTCATAACGAAATATTTTTTTTCGAAAAATAGATTATTATTTCATGATTCTTAATTAATTAATATATAAGAACTGCAATATATAAACATTGCAAACATTTTTCATTAATATGGCTGTATTCCGAGCTCACTAAATAATAACACAAAACACACACAAAATTAAAACCAAAAAAAATCGAGAAAAATTTACGAATCACTTCACAAATTTTGATCGCAAAAAGTTTCCGATCAGTGTTATCAAGTTTATGATTTTTGCGTTTCGAAGCAGTTATTTCTTGATACATGACCATAAATGCGTTTTACAATATGCCAAATAAAAGAACACGCATTAAAATGTAAATAAAAAGTGAAGACAATATAACACACATATAATTTATAATTCTGGTAAAAAGTGTCCTCCAGAGAAAAAACTATCCGATCAAGCCGGAAGTTGGAAAATAACAATCAATTACTAAGGAAACAAGTTCGAAATTTGTATATTTAAGTCAGATAAGAGTATTTGCGCTTGTGTACAATATCTGAATTATATTTAAAAGAAGAAATCTTCCAGCTACGAGATCAAAAGCAGTTGTGAAGTGCAAGACAATAGCTTTAATGAAAAATTTCTTTCACGCTTTAAAAATGCACATGATTAAATTCTTGCAACAGGAAAATTCACAAAAGAAAGTGGCTGTTTTACTAAATTGTGCTCCAAATACGGTATGGGATATTTGGAAAAAATATCATTTGACTAAAAGCGTGGAAAATGTACCTCCAAGTTGCCGTCAACGAATGATAACGTCAAGGGAGAACAAAAAATTAGAGGAAATAGCGAAAAGAAAGTGGCGAGCAAATTCATAACAAGTCATCGCCGAATGATCTAAGAATAATGTAAATATATGTGACCGCTCTGTACGTATTCATCTAAATATCACAGGATTTTAATTATGTAAAGCTAAAACGAAACCTTACTTGACAAAGAAGCAGAAAAATGAGCACTTTCAATAGAGTAAAAAACGTGTACACTGCCTACTTGATAAATAGATTGAAACTCGCATATATCTCGGAACAGGTGATAACTATGCAACATTTCTTTGGAGGAGAGTTGGTGAAAATTTCCGTGATAAGTGTGTCAATACGATGACTGAATTTTCACCTGCATTTACAGATTGGAAATGTATGACATCACAAGGCGTCGGAAAGTTATGTATTGTAAAGCGTACAGTAGAATCTTATATATAGGTTGGTATTTTAGAGAATTGTTTGACTTCTAGCATCGATCAATGGTTCGGGGATTAAAGTGACTTCTTATTTCAAGATGACAACGCAGCACGCCATCGCACTAAATCAGTGATGTTATTTCTACAAAATGTAGTTAATATGCCATTTAAAACAGTGACTTGGCTGCCCAATAGTCCAAATCTTAATCCCATTGAAAAGCTGTGGACCCATTTAAATTTTCGTAAGAAAATATGTAAAATAAATAAGAATTCTGGATTTAAAGATTTTTCTTTTAAAGTTTGTAGATGAACTGTGTATAAACGTTGAGAATAAAACTTTCTAATGTGAAACAAATGTACACAAATTACAAAAAAAAAATTATAAAAAAATTGCATAAAAAAGTTGAAAATTTAAGCATAACAAGAACCAAACTCTATCACAGTCATTATTGCAATCTGAATTCGTTCACGGTGTCAAAAATTTGAACAGAATTCGAAAAGAAAATCACCAAGAATTGCTCAGTATATCGAAGAAATTAGACGCGAATTCTTTTTTACAAAAGCTAAAAAATTGCTGCTGAGCATGAAAAAATTCTAAAAATAGCAAAAACTTCGAAAAATGTAAAAAATTGTAATTTTCATACCAGGATAAAAGTTTGCAATGGAATATCTTTTGCGAAATTATTTCCTTTATGTCAAAAATCGCCATGGAATGCTACAAAACTATAAATATCTCAATTAAAAGCATAAAACAATAATAGTAATAAAATCTGCTCACAGATAAATCATAGGCCTGGGCCCTGTGATCTATTTAAACTTAAGAAAATTACAGATTTGTGTTTGGTATCTAAGCCATTTTCTAACTCTTTTTTAGCCATTTATCATGAATTTTGTAATGAAAATTGAATTATTTGCCATTTCCTTAGGGAAATGATTAAATAATTTCCAGTAATACCTGGATGTATATAGAAACGTGCACAAAAATTTATGTTCGCGCATGAACTTGCTGCTGTTCGGATTTTATTTTTCTTTGATTCCACATAAACAACGGAAAAGGAATGTTTGCCGGTCTTATTAGAATATAACCATTATGAGTAGTAACTTTTATTGGTATTCATTGTGTGGTTCAGACCAGAGCTGGTCAGGTCTTTTTTTACAAATAATAAATCCAATAGTTCTATTCATCCTGTTTAAAATTACATATTATATATTTAAATAGGAATGTCACAATTCGTGTTTTTTTCATAAATAAAGTTGTGGATTCACAAGATAATCTGAGAAAAAACGTTTTGATGATCATTTTCGTTACAATTAAAACTTAATAACTAGCCAAAAAATATTTATATAAAAATGCTTGTAAAAAATAAATTTGTGAAATTTGCTATGATGCATCGAAATTTACCGTAATCCGCCAATCATTTTTTTCTTTAAATTTAAATTCTCTACTGACATTCATCAAATCAAAAGTTTCGAAAGTGATTTCATTTTCCAACATTTTCAAAATAAAAAAAATGTATAAATACGTTTAAGTTACACGCATTTACATTTTGCTAACTCGTATCTTATGTATATTATCCTCTCAAATGTACGTGTTTATTGTTGTATTCGGAAATAGAACTTGCGAAATTCAATTAGGTATTGTTGAAACTAAATCTGCATCACAATCTGAAGTAAACGTTAGCTGGAAGTACATTTCTACATCTAGATGATGCAATCCAAACGTAAATGCGGGCTAGAGCGCAATTGTCAAAGCAGTATTAGTGAACTTATAACCTAACTGTAATTATTATTATTACAATGCTAAACGCATTTACTGTATTCTAATCTCATTATTGAAAGCTATCATTTCCTAAGCATATTAAGATTTTCTGAGGGTGGTTGACAGTATTTAGTGATATGTTTTGCCTCACTGCTAAACACAAAGCATTCCAATTCAAACTTGGGTACTGTCTAACAATAGATATTCGCATATCTAATCAAATACTCTGTAATTACTATTTAAATATGCATTTCACTCCAAGTTTCGCTCACAATGACGTTATTTTAAATTACGATAATTTTAGAGCTTTTTAAGCTTGATGAAAAGTTTTTTATGAATTCCGTTTCACTGTTTCAATGTATATCCGTGTTCAAACTCTTGTAAATATATTTGGATTGCCGTGTGATTTTTTATATGTTATTAAGATTTAGTATGGTATGTTTGACAGTAAAAATGAAATATTAGGCTTTATAGTTACCGAGGTGTGAAAATTATTAGAATAATTGGGATTTTTTCAGTTTTTCTTCATTAATATTATATATACTTGCAATGTTTAATGAAAAGTAGTTTTATTTGTTGATCTAGTCAATTTTTCAATCCTTTAGAACAGTTCTGGAGATATAATTTTGTCCAATGTTGCCATTTCTTAAAAAAGAAAAATATCTGATCCAAAGTAAACAAATTGTTTGCATTTTATAACGAATTTGTTTGATTAACAAACAAATTTAAAATTAATTTTTAAATTTTCTGATTGTATTTTCTTTCTTTTCTTAAGTTGGAATCAGTATTTTTTTGTTCTTAAAACAAATCTTTATTCTGTTTTGCTTAGTTTATACTAATTAGTGGCTTATTTTCACCTGTCAAAGGATTATTGTGTGATTATGGGTATAAAAATTGATATTTCATCTAGAAAACTTGCTGTGATAAAGTGTCTCATCCAAGAAAATAATTATACACAGCACAAAATCACTAAAAAATCAAAAGTTATTGCAAGAATATGTGAAAATCTTTGGCCTTCAAATGTTAATATGAAAATTCTAGAGTAGGAAAATGCGTAAATTTATTGCAAGAACATAGAGGAAATTAATTCAGAATGCTCACACTGGCAGAAAAGCAATCATGAACTAAAAATCTCTTTCCAAGCGCATGGAGTAAATGTATCTGATTGTTCTATTCGAAGGAAACTTATCTCAGGGGGATTCAGTGCTTACCATTCTCGAAAAAAGTCTAAAATCATATCTACTATGGCAAAGAAGGGACTTGTCTGGGCAAAAGTTGCACAAAAACAATTTGGAATTCGCAGGAGCAAGAAGAGAAATACTAATTTTCCCTTAATTAATCAGTTAAAATTAAGTTGTTCATTTCTTTTCTTGAAATCATGTTCTTTGCATACTGACTAAAGATACAGAACTGTTTATAAATTTGATTAAAACTTTCTTTATAAGAAAATTTTTCTACAAATTACATCCTTTAAAGAATTTTTTATCTTTTAGGTATGTTTTTCTCATGAATCAATCTTTACGATATCAGGAGAAAACAGACAATATGTCAGAAAAAGCACCAATGAAGAATTTTTCATAAATCGATTACAAGGAAGGTCTCCATACAGAGCATACTCAGAATTAAAAAAAAATACTAATTAAAGTACTCATATATATAATAAAGGATCAGTCAAAATTAGCGGCGGAATTACATTAGAAAATATGTAAAAATTAAAATATTTTCGAATACTTGGCGTGAAAAGACGAAAGAGTCACTCGATTTGGCGAGCAGCCGTTTTCCTCGCCAAAAGCAAACGATTTTAATGCAATTTAAAACTGTTGGATATTTAGAATTCGTGTAAATGGTATTTAATGAATTTACACATAAACAATGAGAGACTTTAATATATTATATACGTATATATGCATATTGTATTACCTATATATATATTACTTGTTGAAGTAATTATTTTATTAGTCACTGGAAAAAATGTTTTCACAGATGAAAAAAAATCATATTGAGAAAAATTATCTTCATACATTTAAGTGCATTCAAAAATAAAAGACAGATGTTTCCATGGCAACAAAATTTAATTGACAATTCTCATTGGACTTGAACTGAGCTTGAAACAAATTTAATTAATTTAAATTAAAATTTCGTTTTAAATCTAAAATTTTGATGATTAAATTTGAATATAAATGCATATAAATATCGATATAACAAAATTATACTTAAAACAAAATAAATCTTACAAAACTAAAGTTATTTAAATAAAATTTATCAAAACAAGTTCAACATGAAACTTTTTTTTTTCTTGAAGTGTATTTGTCATAAAATATTTTTTGAAATTACATTCCATCGCCAAACGGCAATAAACCGCTAAATAACAAAATTTTCATTATTTTTTTACGGTTACTGAATTGAGATTCTGCTGAATTTTTTTTATAAACATATATAACCACACAAGAAGAACATTCTGTAATTTTTTCAGATTTTTTCGGGTGTGCCGTATGGAGACCTTCCTTGTTAGTACAAACAGTTAAACATCCTACTGAAGTAATTTTTTTGACACTTGATGTCTTCTGAAGGTGCTAGACACTTATACATTGTAAAAGGAATAATGGACCAGTATCAGTATAAAAAAGTGCTTGAACAAAGAGTAATTCTACAATTAGAAGACCGTTTCCCAAATGAAGACTTTATAATCATTCATGATGAAGCTCCGTCCCATAAAAATTCATCTGTAGCTAAATTTTTGGGTGAAAAAAAAAGATATCCTGGAAACAGTTTAGATATGAATCTCCTAATGAATCTTGGGGCATTGTAAAGAAAAAATTAAAGAAATGCATCATCACGAACAAGAATGATCTGATACAAAGACTCATTGGAATTTCGCAACATGACATCGAAATGCAAATTAATTGCCAAAAACCCATACAAAGTTCACCAACACGTACCAAATCTTTAAAAAAAAATCAACGGAATGCACACTAAATATTAAATCTACATTATTTTTTAAATAATGTGTTATTTCTATAATATAACAAGATTTTATTGTAAATTTCACAATTATTCTAATAATTTTCACACCTCTGTATTTTAGTGGTATAAAATTTAAAAAATCATTACATCATCATGTATGAAATACCTGAAAAGGAAAATATATGAGTTATTCCATCAATAAATGCCATAAGTTTGTTTATATCTTCGTTATTTTATAAGTTATTAAACATCAAAATAGGTCCGGGGCTTTATAAACACCCTGTATATTAATAATAAAATACGCATCTAAATATATACGTAAATATGTATTACATGTATATACATATGGTTAAAACTTTGTGTTACGTATGTATGGTACGTAATGTTACATATATGTATATATATGTACATAAAATTATTTCCTATACTTTATTAAATTATTTTAAATTTCCATCATATTTACTATTTTTTTTTGTTTCTTAGTAATATCATTATTATTATTTATATGCAAATTCTTTTCTTTTAAAAAGTGCATTGTAACATTTAACTTATTTAAATTTGTAATCTAAAAAGAATTTTCCATTCTTAAAAATTCTCCTTAAAGCAACTCAAAGCTTCTTTTTTTTAGTATTGCGAAACGTTCCGTTTCGAAATGTTAAAACCACAAGGCTCCTAATCATTTCGAATATTCTTCAGAACATTTTCATTTTAAATTATTACTTAATTCTAAAGTTTTCTTTTTGTTTGTTTTTCATTGACACGATATTTTGCAACAAATTTTGTCCTGTAGTTGGAAATGAGTACAAACGCTTTGCTCGTATTCTTATCTTGGCGTAGGCTTCTGATTTGTCAAGAATTTAAGATAATGTGTTAATAACGTTCCGCGATGTCCCTGCTTAATTTGGCTTGCATGAGCTCGGAAGCCAGAATTTTTAGTATTTTGTATTTCCTAAATAAAGACTAGCGATTTAAAAGAGAGCATCGATTTTCTGTAATTAAAGGGCTGAAGTTAACCCTTTAAATTTTATAATCGCATTTCTCAGGACTGTATTGTGGAAAGAGTTCGTATGTTACGACAGTTGAAAACTAACAATTCTTGTAGTCTGCAATGTGCTTTTATCTAAGAAACATTTTGTGGATTTTTTTTTTTTTGTTATTGGCTGATTGTGTTTAGTATGCTGAAGTCGTGGTTCATATATATATTAAAAAGAAAAACAGTTTACTACATGGGATCAGGTTTATTATTTAATTTCATACACGGTGTCTTTTTGAAAACCATGTCCACGATCAATAGCTGAACATCATGTTGTTTAACAAGCTTCGGGGACAAAAAAACCGCAGAAAATGTCGGTGCTGCTAACTATTTAAGTGCAGCAATTATAACTATTTCCGCACGATTACGAAGATACAACAATGGGGCGTGATTTATTTTCATTTGTTGAAGAGGATCTGGGCAATCTGAAGTTAGAAAGGCGCGGCAATCTGGGGCTTATTTTTGCTAACCACAAAAAGTTGGGATCTCGCTAATATCAGCTTTTTGATCTTAAAGATTGTCCAATAATAATATTTAAAAATTATAAGTTGAATTGCTGGAAATAAAGCTATCAGGGGTAAAATGCATCGGAATTAAAGTTAAAGAATAAGTTTAAGTTTTAAAAAAGATTTTAGTTCTATCTGTTCATATCTATCTATCTCTTTATCTATCCATCCATCCATCTATCTATCTATCTATCTATCTATCTATCTATCTATATATATATATATATCCAATATGTAAAACAGTCAACAATAAACAATACAAATTCATGTGAATTGCGCCGAAACGCTGCACTAAAATACATAAATTAAAAATATAATTTCAAATTTATCAATTTAGCAAGAACCAGCACACCCCCCTCACAAAACAAAACTCCCTTAAAATTTAAAATTCAACAATCAAAATACAAAAACAATAGGGTGCCATCCTCGTCAGCGATGGGTTTTATTAGACAAAAGCAGCCGAACATTCGAGTTTACAAAAACAAAATATATTTAAGTGGCAGTGGGTTTCGGCAAGAGCGGTGAATAGCAAAAAAATCAGATGTTAAACACCCGATGGCTATAATTCACGTCCTCCCCCACTGGACCCTACTCCACATTAGTAAACTAATGTCTCACCTGGAACATCCTGACTCCTTAACGTTTAAAAAAAAACTAATGAAAATAGTTCGGAGGCTGATTATCTAGATTTAAAAATAAGAATTTTAATAGATAACAAAATGCAAATTTCTATTTATGATAAGCGTAAAAGCTTTTCTTTTACAGTTAATCAGCTCGTACACTGGTCCTCCAATATTTCAAAACGAATCTACATTAACATTATAATCAGCCAAATTTTCCGATTTTATAGAATCTGTTCAGAAAAATATCTATTTCATAGTGAGCTTTTTCAATTTAAAAGTAAACTTGATTATAAAAACAATATTCCTCTCAAGTTCATAAAAAAGTACTCTGATTTTGCAGATTCTCTACATTTTTGATCGTTTGCTACTCAGATCGACAGCTAAATGACTTGTATTACCTAAAGCCTGCTTAAGGACAGTTTTATGATGATGAGCTGCATTGGGTGGCAACAGACCTGGATTTAGATGAAGAGTTAAATTTCTGTTAAGAAAAACTTCAGATTTAAAGACGTTGTGTACTGACTTTACATCATGCGTTTGCTAAAATATGTATGTTAGCGCCCAGGTGTCTTTTGGACTGTGTTTCTTTAAAACGAGTTCAACGAGCTTGTTGCTTCTAAAACTAGCTTATATCAGCGTGTAAATGCCCTCTGCAAGAATACTTTAAAGAGAGATTAAAGAATTTTGAGTATTAATTCTAAGAGGAACACAAGTATTTGCTTCTATTCACTTGTAAATTAAATTTACTTCATTTAAGTAAACTATTCCCGTAAAGCATACATTTACTTAATATAATGTCCTAATGTATTCGAATACACGAGTAATTAAACAATATTTTTGGGTGTAGCAAAGTTAATATATGAAATTTTAATCAGGAAATAAACAAGTGTAGTATTTTTATTAATTGAAAATATTTTACAATGAATTACTAACACTCTTAGATTTTTTTTATTCTAACAAATTCTCTATTAACCATAATACAAGAATTTCTAAGCATTTTTTTGTTTCTTCTTTATTACAAAAAATTACTGAGATATAGAAGTTTGAATTTCTAAGTTTTGTTCATTTCGAGATATTCTGATTTTTATCATACGGTAGTACGTGGTTATTTATTTAACTGATTTATATGTGACTAAGCATGTGTATAAAAAATCTGGACCGCGTATAACAGCAATTTTCAGATGCTATTTGTTTTAAATAGTAGACATTAAAAAATATATTTTTAAAATTGAAAAAATAACTCAATAATTGTCAATATTTTAAATATTTCTCCTTAATACAAATTTTTTAAAACATTTTTTTATTATTATTTTGATTACATTTAAAATTGGCTGTGACGTACCAATTTCAATTTCTAGAAAAAGAGATTCTGACACAATGTTATATTTGTCAAGCGACATCACTTGTCTAGATTAAGCAATTTATATTTGACTCAGCATGTGTTTAGACTTACAAATATCTGGACCAGGTTCACTGATTACCTTCACCCACGATGTTGTTTGAAATGGCGACCTTTCAAGTTATCTCCAAATTAGGTGAAAAAAATATTGCTTTAAATGAAGCCAACTTGGTAATTGCTGGCTAGATTTCAAAATTCTGTTAAAAATTCAGCATTGAAGAAAATGGCTGTGAAAGAGCAGTTTCAAATTCTAGAAGAAAATATTCTGAACCAATGTAATATTTGACATGCGATATCACGCTTATAGTTTATGCGATTTCGACTTGATTCAGCATGTGTGTAGACTTACAGTGTCTGTCATTCATTAGTTTTATCCAGTCACTGAATACTTTCATGTTTGCGAATAACATAACTAAAGAACAATTGAATAACATAGCTAAAAGTGCTGATTAAAAAAGTCGTATTAAAAATATATTTAAATTTAAAATATATATTTATTTTGTACTTTTTAATATAAAATAGTGCGTTACTTAAGTTGTAATTTTGAATGGTTCCATTTTTTTGTAACTATTGAAGTTACTCTGTAGCTTGCACTGTAAAGAAACTCCCTAGAAGATTTTTAATTGAAATTAAACTATAAAAAGGATTTATTTTTTTAAATGTCAAATGCAGACACATAAACAAATAAACTGCTATGATTTTCTAAATCATTCATATATGATTTTTGACTGATATGATTTCTAAATCAATTCATTAGAAAGGTGCGACCAGATGACTGAAAAAACATTCATATGTTTATCATATTTATTTCGTTCATGGATATGTATTTATTTTATGTTTTCGTGACAAAAATCGCTATTTAAGGAGATGTGTAATTAAATATTTTACATGGTAATTCGCTAAATGATCATTAACAGGTAATTTCAGACCTGACGTTCATTATATTAGAATAATCGAAAAACAACACATCAAAAGAAAAAAAATTTCGAAAAGAAAAAAAATATTGTATTAAAAAAATTCAAATGTAGTGAAGTATAAAATTTCAAGAATAGATAATAAAAGTGCAAAAAAAAAAATAGCTTTAACTTTCAAATATTTATTATAGTTTTATTGCTCGTGCCACAGTTTTAACAACCTGTAGTCTACCAGCAATAATAAAATGCTTATCATGCGGAGTTGCCAAGTCTCCGGCTTTTTTCCTAAAACGCAATCTCCAAGTAAAATTACTTGCTAAATTTTTTAATATGCATTTTCTTATAATATTTATTAAATTTTACTAAAACCAGCATTATGGTAGATTTCACAATAAAAAGATATTAAACTTATGTATTTGAGAATGACAAAGTCATTGAAATCACACCATTTTATGTAATTGATATAAAATGTAAATATTTTCTGAAAGAAAACTGGTTAATTGTTTCAAATATGATGACGTTTGCACCAGATTAGTTTTTCCTATGGAATAATACTTGTTGGAATTGAAAAAATCATTCATGAATCATGTAAAACTATACATTTTAATTTAAATAAAATAGGTAAACCCTTAATGAAATATAATGCAAATGTATATTAAAATAAACAGTAAGATAATAATTTTATAAAAAACTAAATTTCAAATAACAAAATGTATTTATAATGTAAGCGAAATTAAATTTTGAAAGTCGGAGACTTTTGATAAAAAACATTTCTGAGAAGTAAATTGTTATTTTAAGATTTCTTTTCTATTTTCAATGCTGGTGAAGGAAAAATGTCATCAATTTGATGAAATTAAAATTAATATATATATATATAAATATTTTCAATTAAAATGATTATTTTAGATGAGAAAAATATTACATAATTTTTAACCGATAAAACTTTTTATTAAAAGCAATTTTGTGAAAGAGTGAAGCGTTTAAATTGCCAAAATTGAATAACAATTAATTAAAATTGTATATACTTTTTAAAATTAAATTCACATGAACAGGGGACCATAACTGTCTGCTTAAATGCTCGAAAATTAAGCTTACTCTCTTCGTTATAAATTTCAACTTAATATATTGGCGAACGATTTTCTCTTTTGTAGAAAAAATTGATTCAAGAAGCTTAATCGTTTTTATTTTCTCCTTTATTTCCCATACAAATGTATGATAATCGTAAAGTGAATTTTGAATGTAAACTTTCATTTGTGTGAAAATTATATTCGCATTTTTTAATAATTATCAGTAAAAAGTTCTTTTATTGTTCATTTCACATATGATGCCATACGTCTATTTTCGTATGTGAGCGATATTCATGTTCCATGTATTTTTATCGAATATTTAATAAAACTTAATCATATTTTTTAAGAATTTTTCTTAATAATATAATTAGTTTTCAATATATTTTTTACCGATTTGTATGCCATGTTTGACAGAAAACCTCTCATTAACATAACATATATTCATTCTTCATTTATATAAAAAATCCCTCTTTTTTGTTTCATATACGGCGTCATATTTATTCTCTTTTGAATTTTTACATTTTCATTTTTCGCGTGGAATGTGTCCTTTTGAAAATTAAAAGCGTTATTCTGGGTTTAGATTTTTTTGGCAACGAAAAAAGAAAGATTTTTAAATTTAATAGTAAATTTGTCAGTTGATTCTGAACAAAAAATAATGAAATTTTGAATTATTAGGAAACAGAATTGAATAAAATAATTTAATTCCGGTATTGTACTCCATTTACACCTAAAGACACAAATTCATTAATTCACTCGTTTTGAATTTGACTTTATTCCAACTTTTGGACACATATTCACATTTATAATATTATAAGCATAAATAATAAAATTCAATGCTTTGAATTATTATGTTTTATTTAGATGGTAAAAATATTAAACGCGAATCATATATGTAATATTTTCTATTAGGTTACTTCTAAAGTATAGCTGCGTTGCAGTAACAGAAATTTATGCGTAATCATACAGTTGGTGGTTGTATTTTATGAAACATAATTATACTACGGATGATGATCCCCTTTGTAAAATGTGCGTGAGAATGTATATGCAATTTCTGCTAGTGTTGTGAACTTAAATCTAATCTAAATTACATTAAATGTATTTTGAGTAAAGCCTATTTGCATAATTTGACATTTAGTATGATTTCATTTCAAATTGTATATTGATGTTAAAAAAAAACTGGTTTTTATAGTACAAAAATGGTTTTTATAGTACTTAAAATTTACTACAGTGAATTTAATACTTTAGAAATTCCCTTATTGTATTGTAAATATCTAGGTATTTTTTTACGTTTTTTCATTTTCGCCTGACGTTTTAATTCTTCAGGACTTACTTAAAAAAATTACGAAAAAAATTATGATATCTTTTCAAAACTTTGTAAACTATATCCGTAGTATTTGTTTTCAATATTTATTCAAAAATGGCGGAGCATTGTCAAGAATAAAAAGGTGAAACAAATGTTTGTTTTCGCATGAAATTTGCATTTTTTGGAAATAAAATGGCGCTTAAGGTAAAAGATATATACATTTTTTTATATATACAATTATTATATAACAAAACTTTCACTTTGTTTTTCCCTCTACCTAGGGTATTGTTGTTCATTTACTTGTTTTAACCAGTTCAGTTTGTAGATCTCGACAAGGTGTATTGTATTCCCTAAGAAGATATTTTGTGTACGAAATATTTAATTAAATAGTGTGAATAGTAAAAAATAATATATTGCCGCTCAAGTAAAGAAGAGAAAAAATAAAACTTTATGATTGAACTAATGGTAAAAAAGTCAGGTTTTATAATTAATAAAATTTTCAAAGTTCTAATTAAAAATAATTTAAATATAAAATAAAGAAATAATCTCATTTAAAAATTATCATGCATAACACAATAAAGCAGACAAATATACAAAACTATACAGTAAAAAAATTGCAGCTCCCTATAATTTTTGCACTGCAGTGCAAGAACAAGCGAAATTATTAGTACTGCAGCGATAACAAAGCTTCTAAAATACGGTACTTCCGAAACGTGAAGATTTTACAATCTATACATATAATAAAACAGTAGGACCCGGTGTGTCTGTACATTGAAGATAATTGACAAAAATGGAGTCAGGGCGATAAAAGAAAACCAATGAAACACAAAAAAAAATTTTTTTGAATTTTTTGTCTGTCTGTCTGTCTGTCTGTTTGTTCGAGGTTATCTTCGTAACTACTGAATGGATTTTTATGCGGTTTTCACTAATGAAGAATGCACACTCCCGGGCAGTGTATAGGCTTTGTTTCATCAAAATCGGACAACAGACAAAAAAGTAACAAAAAGAAACAAAAGAAACTATTAGGTGCGCTGCTCACGTTTTTTAGTACATAACGTTTTTTAGTACATATAAAATCCAATAGATGTCACTGTGCGATTTTAAAACGCGCTATCGTTATGTTTTCGCCAGTCTACTTAAGTATGAGAAAGTTTCAAGCTGGCTGTCGTTCCATGTGGTTTAGTCGGTAGAACGTCAGTGCGCCATACTGATGGCCCGGGTTCGATTCCCAGCATGGAATTTTTTTTCACTATGTTGGCATTAACGCCTATAAGCAATTAAAAGAATTTGAAATATTGTATTCAAGGCGAACTTTCTCTCTGGGAAAATTTCCTTGCATTAATATGTCAGTGTAATTTTTTTTTTCGATTTAATTTTTTTTTTCGAAACTTTGTTTTTCTTAAAAAATTACAGTAAATATTTGATATTTCCCAACGTTTTTTGAATGATCGACTTGCTTTTTTTTTTTAATGTATGTCTGAACCTTATCTAACTACTTCTTCAAGATTTCTTTAGATAAACCGACCAGCGTAGCGGGCGAAGGCCGCTAGTTTATTAACTAAATTCTGAAATATCAAAGTACATTATATTACTGTATAAAACGTTCTTATAGCCAAGAGTACATACATAATAATAACCTTTGTGAAAATGAGAGAAATTTTATTATAAAATTTTATGAATGCACAGGATTAAAATGAGAGACTGTGTAAACAAACAAAAATATCCTTGTAAAATTAATACTTCAAACGGAAAATAGTGAAATATATTAACAAGTTAAGTCTCAAAATGAAACGCAGTATATTATTATTGGTATAGGGTAAGAGACTTTTTATTATGTATTATTCAAAAGTAGTAAAGTAAAATTGGCAGTAATGCTGAGGCACTATTACTCGGAAAACAAGATTTACGGAGGAAAACGAAACATGAGAAATATTCCTGAGCATTCTATATTTTATGCACTCAAATACGTGTACATACTTCAAAACAAATATTTTATGTACACACAATGTATATTTCTGATATGAAATATATGAAGAACAAATACTTAGCTTTCCTTAGGTTTTCCAATTGCAATCCTTATTTCAAACCATAAAATTTCTTATCTAAAATGGCGGCTGTTGCCTACTCAAAAGCAGCAAAATAATGCTGGCAACGCAAAATATACACCAATTCTGGGGTATGTATTCGATTTTTTTTAAAGGTATATAAGTATTAGCTATAAAAAAATTTCAGAAAATTATAGCACTTATTTTGGTGTTACATTGAATTAGGAAATATTTAGGCCTCTTTGGGCTTTCATAAACCTCAATTTAGCGCATTAATACTCCCATTGTTTTTTTCTTTCAAAGTATCAACAGAGCTATACCCATATATAATGGGATGTCATTGATCATTAAAACAATAGTTAGCATACGTTAGTGTTATACATAATTTCAGTGAAGATTCTGATTATATGTATGAAATTATAAGTGTTTTTTTTTTTAATTTTACTATTTTCCAACGCTGCAATTTTTGAACGTTTATTTGTTTATTTACATAAAAACATTCGTTCTTTTATTTTAAAAAAACTTTTTTTTTTTATAAAACTTATAAAATACATACTACATAATATAATATTTATATTTATCAAGTTAAAATCAAAACTGATTATATTTCTATTTAAATATAATTTAAAACGAATATGTACAAATATATATTTTTAAAATACGTTTGTGGTAAATAAATATACATAAAATCAGTAAAAACTTTTAAAACACATATTTTTTTGTTTTGCTTTGTTAGAACTTTCAAAGCATTTTCACAATATTTCCAAGAAAATATTCTAATAAAAAGAATTTAAGAAAGAATTCGAAAAAAAAAGAAAAAGTTTTATAACCTTCATTATATAAAACATGTCATCTAATGACAAACTTGGTTTTTTTTCGAAGAAATAAGCAGTTAAGTGTTGAAATGGTTAGTTATGTCAGATTTTAATAACAAACCAGAATAAAATATGATAACGAGCGTCATTTATAATTTATCACAGAAAAATTAGTTGTAATACTTTATATACCTCAAAAGTATGAATTGCATAAATATTTTTCTGTAATTAATAATTTCAGTGCATTTTATCTGAAATTCTACTTTTTGTAAGCAGTTTTTATGAAAGTTTACTTTACTTTTAATTATATTTTTGAATTTAATTAATGCATTTATTGAAAGCAGGATTTTATTTAAATTAAATATATTGTTAGACGTTTTCTATTAAATAAATATAACATTTCAAAATAGGTTTATATGATGCATGTTAATTTATATATAGTCAAATGATAATTTTAATAGATTTAACTAATTAAATTGTTCTAAACATGCATCTGAAACTTTCTAATTAAGTGCTACTTTTACTATGGTTTATCTTGCGTGTTAAAAATCGATAATTTTTGCAACTTGTTATTTATTTTATATCAACGTTATATATTTTTATTCTGTTAAAGCTTGTATTAAAAATAATTTGTTTTTAATTTAAACAAAGGAAAATCATGTACTTCCTTTTACAGAGAGAATCAAATGAGAAAAAAAAGCATGAAAATAACCAAATAAGAAAGAAAAAATTGTGATACATATTTTTTATGCTATTTAAAAAAAAAAAAATCAAATGTCTTTAAATCAAATTCTTTACTTTCTTGTTAGAAAAAACAAACAGATTTGAATATAGAAAAAAAGAGTAATACTGGTAAGGCAATTTTATAACCTGTAAATAATTTTTAAAATGTAATATTTCTTTCATTTTTTTAAAAATATGATAGTTGTTATATGTACCTTTTTTTTTTAATCTGAAAAATATTTAGATCTGAATGAGCACGCAGTTTAATCTTTTTGACTTCAATGTAATTATTTTCATATTTATTTTATACATGAATATAAAATAATTGATCAAAAGCAAACTTTGATACTCATGAGGGTGCAATATAAAAAAAAAAAACAGCATTAATCACATAAAATAATTTCAAAAGTTTTTCTTTTAAAATATTAAACCAAATATTAGGAACTTGAAATGACACATTGTCATAACACAACTCCTCCTTCCTTAAACCAGTTTCTATCGATTCCCTTATAAGAGGTTTTTGAGGAAAATAAACAACTACAAACATTCTTTACGTCATCAAATTTAACAGTTTTTACTCCCCTTCAATGATAATCTGGACACAGCATCATGTTTAGCCTTGTTTTTCTATTTTCTTTGGTTTTTCAATTAGTCGGTAGTGTGCGTAACAGATCCAATTTCTGAGCTTAGAGCTTGATATATTGCAAAAACTGACTGGTTTTTTGGTTATATTTGAAAATTATGTACCCCTGAGAGATTTACAAAATAATTTTTCTGTTGATTTTATCGAATTGCTTTTCATTTGTTTGTTAATAATCATTTCATAGAACTTCATAATTATAATAGTCATCTAAATTGCTTGTTTTAATTAGGAAATTCCTGTTTATCTTTTAATTATACATGTTTAAATAAAGTTTATCAGTTGATCTTTGCTGAATATTTAATTATTAAAAAATATCTATGCTGCAATGTATTTATTTGCATATGAGTATATTTGTATTAAAGTGTTGTCTTTTAGACACTTATAGCAATCTGCGGAAATACGAAATATTTTCACTTCAGTATTTGTTTTATTTACTTTTAAATTATAAAGAAGCATGCTTTAATTATCAAAAATAATCTCGACTATACGCCTACCCCCACTCCCAAAGTTTATCTGCTTTTGCCTTTGAAAGGGGGCCAAGTGTCACAATCAGGATTTTACGAAAGTTAACAGTTTAAAAATTTTACTTTCTTAAAATATTATTGATGTCCATTTTCACTCAGAAGTAATCATAAACAAAACTGTTCTTGTGATGAAAGAAAGCCATCATTGCACGTTTGGAGCAATTGAAGTAGAGCATTTTGCAAAGTTGTATATGTAACACTCTTATATTAACAATGAATAAAAAATATTGTTGTAAACCGTTTAGTAAAACAATACATAATACTTATTATGTGTTAAAAACATTAAATTTTTAACACTAATACAATTGATATTAAATGATTTTTTTTGTTTTTTATATACTTGCTAAAAGGTGTGTTCGTAGAAATTTCAATACAAAATCAACTTTGTATGAGAAACATATTTCCTATCTCAGAAAAGTTATACTAATTGGAACTGATATTATTTCTCATGAAGTTACCTTAAATAAACAATTACAGAATGATTATTGAGGTACTTATAAGTTATTCATATTTGCTCCACATGTAAACCATTAGTATTTTTCAATTTAAGAAAAAAAAGCTTTACCAAATATATTTATTATTATTCATAACATAAGTCAAAACACTCAAATTCAAATAAATGAATAAAAAATAAAGTCATTTGCTTATCAACCTGGAGCTAGGATTTTACTTTTGAGATCTATGAACAGTGTTTTTGCTACAGAATTCAAACAAAATGTCAGAGAGCTTCAAAACTTTTTACCATATACCTACAGATAATATCATTTTTTAGTACTTTTTTAAGGGTTTATAATAATTATAAACAAATAATGATGTTCATATCTGCCCATGCTCAAAAGTTCTTCAGTCACACCGACAGAAAAAAGAATGACTGTTAGTACATTCATATCGATAAATTATATCGTCTTACTTCATAATTCAAATAATTAAAGAAAGATTTTTACATAATCTCTTACCATGCTAAACATATAAGGTACCCTGGGGTAATAACGCCAAGTGCTAATATTTTGCATAATTATGAAATAATTTGGTAAATGACACCCATTTGTTCTGCGCAGAAGCGTTTTGAGTCATATAAATCGCAAAAAACAGCTTCAAGTTAATTTGTTCCATTTTTAGGTCTTATTGTTTTTACAAGCAGCTAAAATTAACGCTTGATCTAAAATTTGCGAGATACGTTTTGTGATGTGAAGACTATTTTTTTTATCCGGAAATACTTTGTTAATTACATAAATTTGTAGTACATTTCATGGACTTTCAAAATGTTGTTGAAGATTTTGGATATCTTCTCGAGATAATTTGTAATTTAAAATGTACAGCGCAATAACTATAACGGGGTAATAACGCCAAGCCTTGCAATTTTTACCACGATTGATTCCCTACTGTGGCCGAGCTACATCCTAAATACTGATTCAAATAAACACAGTTAAAACTGTGCAATGTTTCTAATAATTCTATTTAAGCGGTTTTTTAAGCAAAAAGAAGTCACGGTCTGATATTCTTTTGCCCCCTCTCCCCCTCCCCACACCTCACCTTTATTTTTATTACACTTTCACAAAAAAATGAACATTTTCAATAACTTAGGATGCAATTTGTCAATTTCTAGAGCTGAGAGTTTGTATTTTTAGAATTGGGCAATCTACATGCAATTATTCCAACTTATTTCATAGTTTTGTTTGCATGGCGTCATTACCCATATAGGTGGGTAATAACGCCAAATAGCATTGGTCAACAAATCACGCCACTACATTTTATGTATTCATATCTGTTAAACTATTTTATTTTATATAGATAGTCAATGAGTTGCTGTATCAAATCATATATTTGTTTGAAAAATACAAACTAAAACTGAGCCGTGAAAATTGCTAGAACCTTAATGTGGCGTTATTACCCCAGGGTACCTTATTATTTTTTTTAAATATTATTAAATAGTGAATAAAGGGCCACAAATAAAAAAAAAACTAATGCATTTTACACTAATGCGTTCTTTAACCTTTCAAAAAAGTCATCAACACAGAATTACTTGTCTGGAATTTTATTAGAAATAACGGCTTTAATTGATAACACTTGACCTCTAACATAGGCACGCTTCATTTAATCCGATTCTGTGAAGATCGAAAAGAAAAACTCATAGCTTTAGAAAGCACAACATAAACATAAAGTATATCTAATACTTAAGCATGTAAAAGAATTTCTGAAATTTTTTTATCTTACCAATTTATAATATAAGGCAAAAATGAATGTTTAGAATATTTACTTAATATTATGGCATTCTAAATGTTAATTATTATGGTAATTGGAAGATATTTGATATATATATATTACTTGCATAAAGCAAAGATTGCTTTTAATAATGAAATCTCAAACATATGAACAAGCTCTTAATATTATAGAAATGAAAAAATATAAACAGTGGACACCAGACATGTATAATAAGAAACTATTAATAAATTACAAAGTCATCAGAGGATCTTTCAGATATAATTCATACTGAAGATATTTTCTTTCATATATTTTTTTCAGCATATGCCTAAAATGATAAGCTAAAATAGGCCTTAGTTCATAAAAACATATCAAAATGATCACATTTTTTTTAACGATGTTTCCTAGACAATACTGTGGGTGCTAATAGCTTTGTGATATAATTGTTCACAATATTTTTAAAAATATTTATTCTTTACAGTATTCTTTATCTTACGTGAATATAAAGTTATTGTTTTTTTTAAATATAAAAACGTAAAGTTTAAACGAGCATTTGACGCAAAAAAACTTGCTATTAATAGTATAAGTCTCGGAAACTAATTAAAAATCTGTTTTTTATAAATACCAAAAACGTTTTATTTATTCCATCTAACCTTTACGTTTCTGTGCTTAGAATGAAGGAATTACTTTACATCCACATATATATCTATATAAAGACTTGTAATACCTATGGAAAATTTGTGATGTTCTCACGTAATTCATATTAACATGTTCCCCAGCCTCCAAGACTCAAAGAAAAATGGCTGTAAGTTCATGCATTTTGATAAATTATATTTTTTACTTTATTTTTCAATTAATAGAAGAAAATTATTTGCGTTATTTTTGACCATGCTAAAGATATATTTATAAACATATGCTATATATATACAGGGTGATTCAGCTCGTCGGTGACAAACTTTAAGGATCGATAGAGCACACCTAGACGAACATTTTTGAATAGGGAATGTAGGTTCCCTGACGCGATGGTAAGGCGCTAGGCGCTTTCGAAAATTTGGGTGCCGAAATTCGAAACGTCATAAAAACTAGGGAAATGGTTAGATTTTCTTGCTTGTTGCGTCGAAATGATTCTGTTTGTTTAGACTTTCTTCAGTACCAATTTGATAAGCGTATCTCTTAAAACATGGATAGGGGGCGCTGCAGACTTTGGAGAGCTAGACAACAACTTTAAGCCCGTTATTTTGATAATTTAACACATGCTCGCCAAAGTTTATACTCTAACTTAAAGTTTGAACCCAAAAGTAGAGCCCTGCAAAAAGCGTAAGAGCCGGAATAAAATGTCAAAGTACAGGGTGGTCGAAACTCGAAGGCTCCTAAGAGATAAACAAACAGATTTCTTGACTTATGGCATGCATTTTCATGATTCTGTTTGCTGGGGCTCTCTGAAACTCAGTTGAACGGTACAAAAAGAAACATCGATAGGGGGCGCTTTGGGCAAAAAACATAATTCGTTGACATTTCGGACGCTAACTGGAAACGGGGCGCTACGATCAGTTAGAAACAAAACAAGAGAGTAATTTACTTATCATAAGAAGCTATTAAAACTGCAGTTTGTTTGTTTTTTTTAACAAACATAGCTGGTTTCAATCATGCACAATGCGCGCAATAAAATTTACATAAGGTGCTTTTTGCTGATTTATGCAAAAGATATCGTACCATATCGATATGCAAAAGATACGTAATGCGTAGACGACAACGCGAGATGACGTAGTTGTATGCGCAGACACGTCTTTTGAACGTGCGATACCTACTTAAGCTTCGGGTTACTTGTCTGCAGATCGGTAGTAGGATGGAACGGTACACAAACTCTGAATTGGCTGACATGCATTTGGCGTATGGCGCTGCTGGTTGTAATGGACGAGCCGCTCAGCGGTTGTACGCCGAGCGTTACCCCAACAGGCAAATCCCCTGTCATGCCTTCTTCGCTCGAGTACACCAGAGGTTGTCCACAACGGGATCTTTCGACGGAGGCAGGCCTGAACGGGAGCGATCAGTGAGCACCCCCGACAACGAAGAGGCTGTGCTTAACCTGGTTGAGGACAACCCAGGTCTTAGCACGAGAGATATCGCCAGACATGTTGGCATTTCGCAAGCAACTGCGTGGCGCATCTTACGTTCCCGGAATCTGCACCCCTACCACATCCAGCGGGTGCAGTTGCTCAGAGAGCAGGATTTTGGCCCTCGAGTGGAATTCTCAAGATGGTACTTGGCGATGAGATCCAGGGATCCCCGTTTTGTAAACAGCATTTTGTTTACGGACGAGTCCACCTTCAGCCGGGAGGGAATGTGGAACGCCCACAACAGTCATGTGTGGTGTGATGAAAATCCACATGAAACCAGAAGCCGAGCAGCCCAGGAGCGTTTCTCAGTAAATGTGTGGGCCGGCATTCTTGGGGATTGCCTCATTGGCCCTTATTTGTTACCTGAACGGCTGACAGGTGGAAATTACCTGATTTTCCTGGATCAAGTGCTGCTGCAGCTTCTGGAGGAGGCGCACGTACCCGAAGGTTCGCGTCGCCAGATGTGGTTCCAGCACGATGGAGCTCCGGCCCATTACACGAACGACGTGCGTCTCCATCTAAACGCAAGGTATGGCCAGCGGTGGATCGGGCGTGGGGGTCCAGTTCACTGGCCTGCCCGATCACCAGACCTCACCTGCTTGGATTTCTTCCTTTGGGGTTACCTGAAGGCCGAGGTATACCATACACCTGTCAGCAGTGCTGAAGAACTTGTGGCGCGCATTGTGGCAGCTGCAGGGCAGATCAGAGATATTCCTGGCATTGTTGGAAACACACACTCCTCAATGCGACGGAGGTGCGAAGCCTGCATCATGGCCCAAGGTCGAAATTTCGAGCATCTTTTGTAGTGTTATTTTTTGTAAATAAATTTCCAGTATCATTGATGTTTTTGGTCTAAATTTATTCAGAAGTGTTGAGCAGAGGTAGAAAATGTGTTTTCATTATTACTAACTGATCGTAGCGCCCCGTTTCCAGTTAGCGTCCGAAATGTCAACGAATTATGTTTTTTGCCCAAAGCGCCCCCTATCGATGTTTCTTTTTGTACCGTTCAACTGAGTTTCAGAGAGCCCCAGCAAACAGAATCATGAAAATGCATGCCATAAGTCAAGAAATCTGTTTGTTTATCTCTTAGGAGCCTTCGAGTTTCGATCACCCTGTACTTTGACATTTTATTCCGGCTCTTACGCTTTTTGCAGGGCTCTACTTTTGGGTTCAAACTTTAAGTTAGAGTATAAACTTTGGCGAGCATGTGTTAAATTATCAAAATAACGGGCTTAAAGTTGTTGTCTAGCTCTCCAAAGTCTGCAGCGCCCCCTATCCATGTTTTAAGAGATACGCTTATCAAATTGGTACTGAAGAAAGTCTAAACAAACAGAATCATTTCGACGCAACAAGCAAGAAAATCTAACCATTTCCCTAGTTTTTATGACGTTTCGAATTTCGGCACCCAAATTTTCGAAAGCGCCTAGCGCCTTACCATCGCGTCAGGGACCCTACATTCCCTATTCAAAAATGTTCGTCTAGGTGTGCTCTATCGATCCTTAAAGTTTGTCACCGACGAGCTGAATCACCCTGTATATATATATATATATATACATATGTCTTAAATATTATCATATAGTAAATAAAGGATCACAAATTTACAAAAAACTAAAGTATATTACACTAATGCGTTCTTTAACCTTTCATAAAAGGCATCAACACAGAATTACTTGTCTGGAATTTTATTAGAAGTAGCGACTTTAATTGATAACACTTGACCTCTAACATAGGCACTCTTCAATTAATCAGATTCTGGAAAAATCGAAAAGAAAAACTTATAGCTTTAGAAAGCACGTCATAAACATAAAGTATATCTAATACTTAAGCACGTAATGGAATTTCTGAAAAAACTTATCTTACCAGTTTATAATATACGACAAAAATGAATGTTTCAAATGTTTATTTAATACTATGACATTCTAAATGTTAGTTCTTATTTCACTTGGAAGAATGAAAAATGTTTTTTTTATTTCCTATTTTATTATTTGCATAAAGGAAAGATTGCTTTTGAAAATGTAATCACAAACATATGGACAAGCTGGCAATATTCTAAAGATGAGCAAAATATGAACAGTGGAAACCAGAAATGTATAATAAAAAACTGTGAATAACTTAAAAAGTCATCAGAAAAGCTTGCAGATATAATTCATGCTGTTATTTCATCTAATGTATTACGACATAGGCCTAAAAAAAAAAAAAAAAAATTCAACATAACACATCAAAATAATCACGTTTTCTAACCATGTTTCCTAGACAGTACTACTGGTGTTAATAGCTTTGTGGCATAACTGTTTACAGCATTCTTTACAAATAATATAAATTTTCAAATTTTGTGTATGTATATATATTAGTTTCCTCGTCGATTTTATGTAATTTTTTTTTTCGTTGAAACATTTTAAATTGTTTGATCATCGATATATCTCTGATTGTGTGATTTTTATTTTAAGATTTATGATTATTCTATCATGGAAGTATTCTAGGAGCATAACAAGTCCAACCACATAATATACATAAAATTATATATTTTAAATAATATTACATTCATTTATACCTGAAGAGATATATGTAACATTTTTATATAAAATGCAAAAGTTTTAGTGCAAATGTTTATTGAATTTGTACCATACAGTTGCTAAAATATATGTGTAAGTGCTCAGGTGCCGTTTGGTCTATATTTCTCTAAAATGAGATAAACAAGTTTACAGCTTCTATATTTCAAAAGAGCATGTAAATATCAGCTGCAAGTATACTTTAACGTAAGATTAAACTAATTTTGAGTGCTAGTTCCCAGAGGAAGACACAACTATTCACTTCTTTTCACTTGTAATTTGAATTTAAATTAGCTGCATAAACTGCTTTCAGTGATGCGTAAAATAGTTTAAGAACCTGAAGGAATATTTCTATAAAGGCATATATTCTAATACACAATTAATTATCTAAAATACGTAACATTGCCTGTGATTTAAAGAATAATTGATTTGAAAAATTAATCTCAAAATTCCAAAAAATTTATTATTTGGATAATTTTTCCATAACTAAAAAGAAATGGCGATTTTTTAATTTAATATTTCTTTAACCTAAACTTTTGTTAAAATTTTAATATACACATATATATACACGTATATAAGTGATATAGATACAAAAGAATGAAAAGAAATTCAGAGAAACCTAAAATATTCTTTATATACCATAAATGTTTTTTTATCATGTTTCAATGTATTTTTTCAGACTCATATAACATTACATATATACCGGGTGTCCCAAAAATGACTGATGGATTTTAAAATTCAATAACTTGCAAACGGTGACAGCTATTAAAAAAAATTGCAGGAGGGTTATGTATAATGTCAGGAGTTTTTTTTTTACCGTAATTTTTTATTTTAGTTCGCATCTCAAACAATAGGTGGCACTGACGGCGATTGAAGGTCAGGTGATCAGTGCTGAGAGAAGCGACATGGCCTTCAATTGCTATCAGCGTCACCTATTGTTTGAGATGCGAACAAAAATAAAAAATTACGGTAAAAAAACGCCTGACATTATACATAACCATTTTGCAAAATTTTTTTAACTAGCTGTCACCGTTCGCAAGTTATTGCATTTTTAAATCCATCAGTCATTTTTGAGACACCCGGTACCTGCTGACGTCCATTATATTATATTTTCAACATGACGAAATATTCACTTTAAACAAAATCATGCAAATATTTATTTAATTTTAAATTTTTACATGGAAATATAGCGATAAAAAAATATTGATTGGTACGAATTTTGTTGTGGATTTATAAATCTTGGCAACTACTATAACGAAAGATGTAAAAATTTTATAGGAAATAGCTCTTAAATTGCTGACTTTTATTAATTAAAAATAACTATAAATTAGTTCGATTTTATATTATTTTTTTGCCTAAGTCTTGTTTTCATACACAAGTACATAATAAAACACAATTATGGCCTCTAAATTGTAAATTTGTGTAGAATAATTAACATACTAATTTTCATTTTTGTATTTTAGATTCGTAGGTTTTCCAAACCTAAAGCGAAAACAAAATAAAGAGTGTTCAAAATCATGAATCCACTCATTATTTTTCCAGGTCAAAAATTGATCGAAGAATTCAATAAGTTTCATTAAACTTGTCAGAAGAAAAAAAATGTATCATATTTATTCAATAAATTTTTTTAAACTGTTTTGTAATATATATATATATATATATATATATATATAATAAAACGACGACGATGTTCTATAATAGTGTATAATCACTAATAGAATACCATGTTGGTTGTAGAATACTACTATTCACTAAGATTCAATAGTGGGATGAGCAGTCGTTCTGGTAAGTGGATAAGCCATGGATTTGTTCTCGTAGGAGTTTCTCCAATAACAATGCAAGAAAATCAGTGTTTTAGTTCTTTATTATTTAGAGCACGAACTTAAGTTACTCCACAGATCACCGTTCCACACATCTATCACTACGGCCTTCGCTCACTAAGCTGCAACATTCCGGCGTTCTACAATCTCGGAAAAAATGACATTTCTAATTCAGCGGAGAAATAAAACGCGCGTCTTGATAGTTTAAAGAAAAGGTGCATTCTACTCTCCTGAAAAACCAAATGAAAAAATCATTTTCACGACAAAACTAGCGCCCTCCTACTCCGCGTCAATCATTTTAAAAATCCAATCAGGATGGACTCGCGCCTCTAACGGACAAAATGATCAATTCTAATTGGCCGTAATAGGCGGTCTACTGGCAAGAACTATATTTTTTCCTCGGAACACTAAACCCTTTAGCAACGCGTAGTAACACTTGTCACGCGATGTTAAAAAATAAAAAATAAAATTAAAATCGCAGGAATATGCCAGAAAGTAAAAAGCTTACGAAATACTTCCCGCCTTTTTGAGAAGCAAGAAATAATTTATTAATAACTAAAGTAAGAAAAGAAATTTAGCTGTTACAAGTTACGAAACTAAGATTGGAATATGTTCCACAAATTTAGAATTGAAGCTAAGAGAGAACAAAAATAAAAATGGCGCAATTTTTTTTTTTTATTTTATTACATATATATATATATATATCCAATGTATAAAATAACCAACAGTAAATAATATACAATCATGTGAATTGTGCTGAAACACGGCAGTAAAACACATAAATTAAAATACACCTTCAAAAATATTAATTTAGTAAGAACTAGCACCCCCCCTCACAAAACAAACTCCCTTAAAAATTAAAAATTCAACAACCAAAAATACAAAACAATAGGCTGCAAGCCTCGTCAGCGATGGGTTTTACTACAAAAAAGGAGACGAGCATTCAAATTTACAAAAGGAAATTTATTTAAGTAGCAGTGGGTTTCGGCCAGAACGGTGAATAGCAAAAATCAGATGTTAAAACACCAGATGGCTATATTTCACATGCTCTCCCACCGGACCCGACACCACAGCAGTAAATGAATGTCTCAACTGGAACATAGTAAACGATGCAAAAATATGCTCGTTGAATAAAAACTCGCATCCCCAACTTAGCCGCATTGCCACAACCCAGAAACAAAATAAAATTGAACAAAGTAGAAACCTATAAAGTATTCTGATTTTGCGGATTCTCTACATTATTGATCGTTTGCTTCTCGATGACAGTGAATGACTTGTATTACTTAAAACCTGTTTAAGGACTGTTTTATGATGATGGAATGCATCGGGTGGCAACAGACTTCGATTGTTTTTGGAATGATTTTGGAAATTGCTTTTTATTTTGTTCAGTTTTATTTTATTTTTGTGTTGTGGCGATGCAGCTAAGTTGGGGATGTGAGTTTTAATTCAACGAACATATTTTTGCATCGTTTACTGTGTTCCAGTTGAGACATTCATTTACTGCTGTGGCGTCGGGTCCGGTGAGGTAGCATATGAAATAAAGCCATCGGGTGTTTTAACATCTCATTTTTGCTATTCACCGTTCTGGCGGAAACCCACTGGCACTTAAATAAATTTCCTTTTGTAAATCTGAATGCTCGGATTCTTTTTTGTAGTAAAACTCATTGCTGGCGAGGCTTGCAGCCTATTGTTTTGTATTTTTGGTTGTTGAATTTTTAATTTTTAAGGGAGTTTGTTTTGTGAGAGGTGTGTGCTAGTTCTTGTTAAATTAATATTTTTGAAGGTGTATATATATGTATATATATATATATATATATATATATATATATATATATATATATATATATATATATATATATATATATATATATATATACTCCTTACCGTAAAAATTTGCCCACCGAGAAATAATTGTGGAATCGTAACGAAATTAGGTATGAATGTACATATCCTGCATATATACAAATGATTAAATATGCAACGGCATGGCACATTGCGTAATGCCACTAGAGGGCGTTGAGCTTCGTCCTGTTTGGAGAATAAAACTGGTAAGCAGAACTTGTCAGAGTGTACCTTTTCTTTTGCAAAGGAAACCTTGAGGTAGACATGCTATTATGCAGCCATCGAAGACCATATTAGCAAATGTCAGAGCTGGAGAGTGGGAGAATCATCGAAATGATGAAAGCTGGGTTGTCAGCTCGGCGAGTAGTTCGCCAAGTAGGACAATCTGATTTTACTGTGAGGAGGTGTTGGGACCAGTGGACTGAAGAGATGTCATTTACACGGTGACCAGGCTCGGGACGCCGTCTACAGACCATTCGTCAAGAAGACAATCAGATCATACAAAACCCACGCGTAGAGACAACTACCTCATTGGCTACTATTTAGACATAAGCAACACCTTCACTATGGCTCCCTGTGTCTTCTCAAACCATCCCAAGGCGCCTGGCTGAAGGACATCTGGTATCACGGCGCCCATTACGTGTTCTGTCAATGACACCCACCACAGACACCTCCGTTTAGAGTAGTGTCGTGCAAGGTGGGATTGAACTGCAACGGAATGGAACCAGATCGTCTTCAGCGATGAGTCTAGATTCAATTTGAGCAGCGATGACAATCGTGTTCGTGTGTGGAGGCCCCGTGGTCAACATAAAAATTCTGCCTTCGTTTACTGCGGCACACCGCTCCCACAGCTGGTGTGATGGTACAGGGTGCCATTGCTTACGATATACGATCACCCCTAATATTGATCCGTGGTACAATGACAGCCCAGCGGTACATCCAGGACATCATTTAGCCACATGTGTTGCCACTCGTGTCAAGGCTCCCAGGAACAATTTTTAATTAAGACAATGCTCGGACACATACAACAAGGAAGTCACACGCCTGCCACCGCCACATCACTACCCTTCCCCGGCCTGCTCGATCTCCAGATTTGTCACCAATCGAGCATAACTGGGATCATTTGGGACGGCAAGTTGGATACCCTACGAGTTTGGTTGAACTCTAGCCGCATTTACAGCAACTGGGGAACAAGATATCTCAGGACATTATACGGAACTTGTATGCCTCAATACTCGCTCGTATTCCATCGTGAATTCGCGCTACAGGTTGTCCAACAGAGTACTAAAATTTCCGTTCATCTGTACTTTTCTCTGCAATAAATGATCATTTTACTTAGGTTTACTAATCATTTACTTATATCACAGTAGTACTTACGCGTGTAAAATTTCGTTTCATTTGGACGTTTTTTTCTTCGTGCGCAATTTTTTATGCCAATGAGTATATAAGGTACCCTGGGGTAATAACGCCACGTTACGGTTCTACCAATTTTCACGGCTCAGTTTTAGTTTGTATTTTTCAAACAAATATATATTTGATACAGCAACTCATTGACTATCTATATAAAAAAAATAATTTAGCAGATATGTATTCATAAAATGTAATGGCGTGATTTCTTGACTAATGCTATTTGGCGTTATTACCCACCTATTTGGGTAATAACGCCGTGCAAACAAAACTGTGAAATAAAATGGATTAATTGCATGTAGATTGCTCAATTCTAAAAATACAAACTCAACAAACTTAGAAATTGACAAATTGCATTCTAAGCTATTGAAAATGTTCAATTTTTTGTGAAAGTGTAAAAAAAATAAAAGTGTGGTGTGTGGGGGGGGGGGGAGGATGAGGCAAAAGAATATCAGACCGTGAGCTTCTTTTTGCTTAAAAAGGACCGCTTAAATAGAATTATTAAAAACATTGCACAGTTTTAACTGTGTTTATTTGAATCAGTATTTAGGATGTAGCTCGGCCACTATAGGGAGTCAACCGGGGTATTAATACCAAGCATTGGCGTTATTACCCCGTTATAGCTATTGCGCTGTACATATTAAATTACAAATTATCTCGAGAAGATATCCAAAATCCTCAACAACATTTAGAAAGTCCATGAAATGTACTACACATTTATGTAATTAACAAAGTATTTCCGGATTAAAAAATAGTCTTCACATCACAAAACGCATCTCGCAAATTTTAGATCAAGCGTTAATTTTAGTTGCTTGTAAAAACAATAAGACCTAAAAATGAAACAAATTAACTTGAAGCTGTTTTTTGCGATTTATATGACTCAAAACCCTTCTGCGCAGAGCACTTGGGTGTCATTTACCAGAATATTTCATAATTATGCAAAATATCAGAACTTGGCGTTATTACCCAGCCTGGCGTTATTACCCCAGACCACCTTATATATAAGCTGTTGATTCTTTAAATTGAATAAATATTTAGATTAATATTAAGATAAGAATTCCAGGGCATTTTTTGTTTCGTGTTTATCTTAAAAATGGCTCTCATTTAGATGTTTGAATTTATATTGTGACTGTTATTTTGGCACATTCCATATTTAATTGATATTAATATAAGAATTCCGGAGCATTTTCTGTTTCGTGTTTATCTTAAAAAATGGCTCTGATTTAGAATTTTGAATTTTTATGTCGACTGTTATTTTAGCACATTCTAATTTTTACAATTTTTTACTTTATACCTGTATTGTTTAACCGATTTCAATGCGACCAACAAGCGCACGGGAAATATCAAATTATGAATCTGGTTCTTTAGCCAGCTTCACCCATCACATTATTACAAAATATCTGTACTTTAAAAATTAAAATTCAGATTGTACAAAAGACAAAAATAATAATTTTAAAAAATCACAAAATGACTTTTTTACAAGGAATCGTGGGCATTTTTTATTTCGCCTTTATTTTTTCTAAAAGCTGAGACAGAGGAATATGAAATTTTACTGTGGCTGAAAATTTCAAAATTATTTAATTTTTATCAAGCAATAGCATGTGTATTTGTTAAGTTAAATTTCAATTTTGATGTCGAATTGGAAATGAAAACAAACTGTACAGAATATACGAAAGTATAAATGAAGTACGTTAGCAAGATTCATCCACCATTTTGTTTCCAAACAAATGTCCAAAAAATATATACATAAAGATAGAAATTGACATAAAAAGTTTTTGACATGCTATACGGATTTTGGAGTTTTTTTTTCTTTTTGCTTAGTCTAAATCTTAAAATGTAGCTGAGACAAAGCAGCTTAAAATTCAAAGAGGGAAAGTGGGGGAGACATTTTGAAACTATCAGATTATTGTCATGTGATAGCATTCATTATTTATTGACAGATTTGGATGTGGCTAAGAAGGAGTACACAAGATAATAATATATCGAACGTGTTCTTAAAGCAGCTTTAACAGCCATCTCGTTTCGACATGATGATGATTAAAAAAAATGTTTGAATTCAAAAACGGGTACAAAAATTTAAAAAATGGTAAAAATTTGTATTATAATATGGATAATTATTTGTATATATTTAATATAATTTGTATTTTAATATATATGATAGAGATTTGTATTATGATTATGTATTCAAGCCTTAATACAAGGATTTCATGAATTTTTGCTTTAGTATACATTTAATAATAGCTGTGGCATTTGAATTTGAAATTTTGCGATTGATGACATTTTAAAACAATTTTATTTTTATCATGTCAGAACACTTCTATTTATTAACCGATTTCAATGTGACCTAGAAAGTGTGCATTTCTTAGAAATATCTTGAGTAGATTCATTGATAATTTTCATCTCCGATAATGTCTTAAAACGGCAGTAATGCAAGATATTGACAAATTTTGCGCCTAAAAATATACGTATATCTCTAGGTGAAGCCAACTTGAATATAGTTTAATAATTTGCCGAAATTTCTTAAAATAAATAATAATAAAATTAAAGTTATAATAAATTTAAATTCTTTATAATAAATTATAATAACATAAAAATTTAAATTTAAATTAAATTCTTTAAAAGAAATAATAATAAAATAAAAATAACAATAAAAATTTTAAAAAAGATAAATAATCTAAACAACTCTAAATGAAGCCAACATGAATGTAGCTGGCTAATTTAGTGAAATTTTTATAGAAATTCATTTGTGAAGAAAACAATCATTCAATCTTCTCTAATCGGGGTCCACACATTTTAGATTCGTATATTTCTGCAATAAAAGTCTAGAAGTTTTAAACAAGGAATATCAAAGCTAACTTTTCTTCCTCGTACGCGACGGAAGGACCTTTTAACAAATATTTCTTTTCTTTAATAATGTAGTGTAACAAAACATTTGTCTCATTTAATATATATATATGTATATATATATATATATATGTGTATGTGAGTGTGAATAAAGGATGAAGTGTTCAACAATAAAAGGTAATAAACTCAAGGTTTCAATGAGCGTGATATCCCAAGCGAGACTCGTGTGATAATCCGTAAAAGCAGCGAGGTGTTCCATAGATTTCAGCCATGCCGAGTTCTGAGATTTTTAATCCAAAATTCAGGGAAGCTTGATTAAACTATCTATTATTCGGTTATACGGTTATATTTGAATGTTACGCATATATTTTATGTCTATTAAAGCTTCTTTATATTTTAAAGAATATTAGTTTTGCTTAAGTCATAAGTTATTCACTTAAAATCCCACATTTATATTAACCGAGTATTTCTCCGTCTAAGTGTCTCGAACGTAATATTCCGATCTTTAAGCTCCAGATTTTACTGTAATATAAGCAATAATTAAAATAATATAATTCTATAGATTTAATGAGTTTTCATTAAATTTTAGAAATATCATTACTCTCAAGGATTACATGCATATTTGCAATTATTATTATTATTTTTTTATAATGTTGATAAATTCCTATTTTCTCAGCATTTAAAACAAATTTCAAAGAAAACTACATTACAATTAATATATGTATATATTCTCTACATGAATACATGATCTACATAAAAAATCATAACATACATGAAAACAATTCAGATAAAAATATTCTATGCTGTAACATCATGACACGCTTCTGAAAATTTCACAATTCTTTCAAAAATTATCAGCTGCAACCAGAGTTAGTTAAAAACTTGATGCAAAAAACTTTAATATATGCAGTATAAGTAGGATTAAAGTTTCTCTGAAATTAGGAGATAAGGCAGCTCAAACATTTTATGAAAATGTGCTGTTTTTCACATTATCAGCATTTCATTAAAGAATACGAAAACTTTTTTTTCGGTTAGAAAGTTATGTATAATATATTGATCGTGTTTTGTTTTTGTTTTATTTTACATGGCAATCATTTCTTTTTAGGTTGTATTACTGTGAAACTTACGCCCAAACAGAGATAAACGTGCTTTCATAAACAGGAATAATGACACATGTATTTTTTAAGTATTTAAACATTAAAATATAATAAAAATTAGAGATATACTTAAGTTTCGATTTTTTATATTTATTAGAATGTGCTTTTAGACTGGCAAAAAACTGATATAAGTAGAAAAGCAAATTATGTAAAAAATTGTAAAAGTTCCCAAATAACCCACTTATTGTATAAACTACTCCAGTAAAATTTTAACAATATCATTTCTCATACACTGTAAAAAATATCCGTTAATATACGTAAAATTTTACGGAATAGTTTCATTTTTTCGAGAAAACAGTAGTACTTCCCTATTTCTAATTTTAATATTAGAAATCCCGTACTGTTCCGTCAGTTTTCCGGAAACAGTAAAACTTCCGTTAAAAAAAGCACACGTTATTGGTATTTTTAACCGATAAGTGTCGTGGTGCCATCTGTATCAGAAAAATAGAGAAAAACGTTATAGCAACATTTCTCTATTTTTTCTGCTTTAATAGTAAAAAGATAGCATAATTTTACAATATTAAAATAATAATAATAATAATAAGATTTATTAATTCATTTTAAGTTTGAGATAGTAAAGGAAAGTTTTTTTATCAATGTGATTTTAAAATAATGTTTAATTTATTTATATCATAATATAAAAAGTGCGTAGGAGGGAAAAGTGGAAAATAATCTACTTTTATTTTTAATATATATATATTTTAATCTATTCAAATTAAGAAGTGCGCACATAAAATTTAAAATATATCGAAATATATTGCCGTAATTATTATTATTTTGGCGATCATTTAAGTCATAATAATCAATAAATGTAATTAATTTTAATAACCCATAGTAATTATCGTCATAGATATCGTATTAGATCGTCATACAAAATATTTGTTAAAATACATGTTTTTTTTTAAGTGTGTTAGTATCCTTTTATAAAATAAATAAATAAATAAATACGAATAATATTACAATAGAACTTTAAACTCTTCCAAAAAAGAAGGAAACAAAATTGTTTAATACTTTCATTCATGCATGTAATATTTTATAGGCCTATTTTTTTATAAAGCTAAACATTAGAAATTATAGAAAGAAAATTTGTAAAACATGTTTTAGAACTCTCCGCGGAATAAAAAAATATTATCTCTACAAAAATAAACCCGCGTTCAAAATCGTATCTTTACTTTATGAAATGCATCCGAAATAACTAAAGATATTTGAAAACATAGCATGCGTAATCCTGGTGAAATGGTTTTACACTAACAGCTAAGACAGAAGAGGTCCCGAGTTCGAACCCCAAGGAAGGTAAGTGACATTTCTTCACTGTTGTTTAAATTAAATATGTATAATGTGTCCTTGATGTTAACGTGTCTTTGTAAAATAAAGAATAAAAATTACAAAGATGTTAGTTTGTCCTTAAAAAAATCTTTTAACTTTTCAAACGAAAAGGGGAACATTAAACATTATTACATAGGGAAATATTAAAAAAATGGAACTATTTTATGAAAAAATGAAACGATTTCTGGAATTTATGGAATTTTTTGCCGTTAAAAAACGGAAGTAATATTGTCGTCTAGATTACTTTTCCATTTTTTAATGGAAATTTTTTTACAGTGTACACTGTTAAAAAAAATCTGAAATTCACGGATATATTTTTCTTGAATTTTACAGAAAAAGACCCTTTTCACAACAAAAGTGTATATTCCTTTAAAAATGAATAAACACTACCATTTTTCCTGAAACTAACAAAATGGATAAAAATAGCAAACAAAAAACGGAGGCACTCCGTTATCTGAGGGGGGGGGGGTCTCTATGACCGAGCCATCCAGGCACCACGCCGCTAATCGCCTTCGAGCGTAGATTCTGGGTTCGAATTCTACTGACGCCATGAAATAATGAAAACCTAAAAAATCCTTTTTAAATTACATTTTTTGCTATTTGTTTTTCTCTTATTTCTTTTTGAAGAAATCTTTCAACTAATTAGCCCCAATAAATAAATAAATAAATAAGTAGTGTGCGACAATTTCAAAAAATTGTCTATAACATTATTTTTGTAAGTGTTACAAAATGGTTAGGCAATGGTGTTCCCACTAATACAAAATAAATAAATAAATAAATAAATTTTATAATTATATATAATAAATAATAATATATAGTAATATATAATAAATAATAATATATAATAATATATAATAATATATAATAAATAAATAAATAAGAATATGTTAAATAATATAGCAGTGGAAAATCACTCGGAAAGTTCTAATTCTTTGATGATTGATCGATTCATTAATTAAAAAAATTAAATTATATTATTGTTATAAAAAATCAAACCATGTAGCGTGTAGTTCCGTTTCTTGAAACGGAGTTTTCCTTACTGTTATTTCCCAAAGCGGAAAATCTACTAACGAAACGATAAATGTCTGACAACTGTGATGCCAGCAGTTTTACCGTGAATTCACAGATTTTTTTCAACATTATACCTTAATGATGATACTCTTTGTTGTAGAATTGCGCCTATAGTGGCCTATTATTGGTTATGCTTATCAAAAAGATATAATATTATATTAAATGAAATTTCTCTTGATTGTATACGGAGGAGCAAAAAAATCACAACGTTCCCTATATTTTCAATGAACTATTCTGGATAAAGTTAAGAGTGCTTAATCAGGAGGGGGGGGGGTGGAATCTAACGGATGTTAGAAAGTCTGGGGAATATTACAAAATATACATTAATTTCTATCTAATGTGAAAGTCGATAATAAGATGTTTTGAAAAGGGCAGAATTCAATAGCCCAAAGGCTTAGAACGAGTAGCTCCAAATCTGGATGATTGTTGTGTTCTTTGTGATGTATCATTCTGAGTACTCATGGAAAGCGGATGAATGACGGTTAAACAATCGGTAAACGGTATAGTGTTGATAATCCACGTATTATCAAATGGAAAGGACGCTGGAGACTCTCTTGCTTATTAAAGAATATCAGTGACTACCTCAACAGAATTCTCAATATAAAATAGGACTTAGTACTATTGTTTAGGAGTACACATTTCAGATGACACTGTTGAAAATGAGTCTACACAGCATACGTCTTACATTGCTAAACATAAATCCATGAATTCACGGTAAAACTGCTGGCAGAAAAGTTGCCAGAAGTTTTCCGTTCCGTTAATAGATTTTCCATTTAGTGAAATAAAAGAAGGCGAAATTCCGTTTGAAAAAGTTGTAAATTTTCGTTAGAAAGTTTGATTTTTAGTTTTAATAATTTTATTTTTTTAAATAGTGATTCAATCAGTCGTCAGTGAGCTTCAACGAATTCGAACTTTCCGAATAATTTTAAACTGCTATATCATTTATTTTTTTGCGCAGTATACTTCAAGCCGTCCTGCGGTTTCGGCTCTTCACAGCTGAATGACTCCTTATTGACAGAGCATTAATTCCTTACTGAATTATATACCTGCTGATGCTATTTTGTGCAAAGTATGTCTTTTATGAGTCAGTGGAGAAAATCAGTTGCACTTTTCAAAGATTTCTCTTCAATATATTCGTTATAATATTCGTAAACGATTTATTTAAAACCGCTATACAATAGTTATTATTTTTTGTATCAATTTTATTTTTTTAATTAGTTTAAATAAAAAAAGCACAGTTTTTATATGTTTATTTATTTATTTATTTATTTATTTTATTAATATTATTATTATTTGAATGAATGAAAATATTAGAATCAAATTCTAGCTAATTAAAAAGAAAATATATTTTTTAAATACGATATAAGATAAAAATAAACAATTAAAAATGTAAATTAAAAAAGTTTTTTTCATTTATTTATTCATTTTACGTGATATGTTTTATATAAAGTTAATATATTTTTTATAACGCATTTACCAATGAAATGAAAATAATAATAATAGCATTGTAATAATTGTAACTCCTGTGAAGTAACACTACGAAATTATTTTTAACGTTATTATTTTTAGCTTTTGACGCCTGGTACATGAAACAATTGCAAACTGATTGGCATTGAAAATCTCCCACTAACTCCTAGAAGATGATTTTTCCATTTCTAAATTATTCTAAGTTTTAAAATTAAATTTAAAAAAAACTACATTTTCATCGTTACTATTCCTAATAAAATTGCAAAAGAATTTGAAATGCGTGTATTTTGCATTGTAAGTTTTAACAAAGTTAAAGATATCTTCAAATAAGGACAAGGAAATTCTTACAGGGATTTATATGTAAGATAAGGAAAATGTCTGCAAAATGATGACGTTTCGTTTACAGAATTCGTTTTTTCTGTGTTTAAAAAAAAGTTTTTATTTATAACTTTTTGGCTTGGTTTATTTTTTTTTAGCCGATTATCGACGCTAGGGATATAGGCCCAGGGGTTGAGTGCCCTTCGTGGGGGCCTTTCTAGGGGAACCTAACCCGTATTTATGCAAGGTTTGAAGAAAACCACGAAAACTCCGAACTGTTAGGCCGACGGCCGCGATTGGCTTCGAACCCAGCACCTGTCGTCTACCAGTTGAGAGGTCAGAACCTCTCGGCCACTGGTGGGCCTTATAATTATAACAGTGTAATAATACCATCGAATAGCGTGATTCCTATGATAATTTTCATACATCCGAATAGTGATTATGTTTTACTTTGTGCACGAGGAACATTACTGTTATTATTGAAAACTTAAAAAGACAAAAAGAAATTTGTAGGCCTTAAATGCAACTAAATGCTTCTTGTCAGAAGAAGAACATATCATAGGATTATTGCCTGATAACGCATTTAATTGTAAGTAAGAGTAATTTGTTAAGTTTAAGGCTGTAGATTTTGCATCTTTAGAATTGGACACTTTACATGCCATTCTTCTATCTTATGTGAGAGATATATTTCTATTGCGTTATTATCCACATAGAAGGGTAATTACGCCAAATACTACTGATTAAGTAATAACGCCATTGCATTTTTCAAGTAGAAATCTTCTAAAATATTCTTGCTTGGATGCATAGTCATTGAATTACTGATTCAAATACTATATTTGTTTGAAAAAAAAATCTAAAACTAATTTCGTAAAAAAAATGATAGAACCTGAAGATGGCGTTCTTACCTAAGATAACTTACGTAAATTTTATTAAATTGAATAATAATTTATATTTGTTCCACAAATTATAGCATTAATATGCATCGGTTTTCAATTCACGTTTTTGAATATTATTTCCATCGATAACATTATGTAATATTAGATTGTTGAAAATATATCAAATTATTCGATAGAAAAAACTGCATCTTCATTTGTATTATTTTTCTGTCATTTAATAACAGAAAATACAATTCCATTTTCCATGAATATATACATACATATCATATAAATATATAAACATATTTTCATTATACAAATTTTAATCATTTCATTTTTCTCGTTAAGAGCATTAAAATTATTAAAACGAAACAAATCATTAATTTTATCCAATTATAAATAAAAAAGACGCTCATCCGTTATACCTCATTCGATTCTGAATGCATTAATTAATTGATATTTTTAACCAGTAAGACTAAAAATAACCCACAAAAAATATTTTAAAAAATTGCATATTTCAGTTAAAAAACAATAAGTAAAAATAATTAAATTAAAATATTTGTTAGGGAAAATGTATGTCTCATTTGTTAGATTAAATAAATCAATTTTTCAAAAACTACCATTTCTTTACTCACTATGTAATCCTACCTAAAATCATATATATATATATATATATATATATATATATATGTGTGTGTATATATATATATATATATATATATATATCAAAAGTGCATCTCAAATATATGAAAATATTTCTTATAACATGTTTCATTAATGTAATTGGATTTGATTTTTTCCTACGTAAAAAAGGGTATGTGAATTAATAATGCATAAAAAAATAACGCAAATCGAAATTCTAAATTCTTAGGAAATATATCAAATATCTTATAATAACATAGATGCATTTCAATATTTTACGTGCACTTCTTTGAAATGTGATATTTATATTTTATTACAAATAATAATGATTTTTAAAAAATATATTCGAATTAGTGTTATAAATCTCTAAGAATCTTTAATTCTTAAAATAATATCATTGGTTAGTCTGTCAATGAAATTTTTTATGTGAAATCTGAATTTATGTAAACTTGGCATTTGAATTTTTTTACTAAATATTTCATTACAAAAATACAGACACGTGATCAAATAATTATTATTAAAAACTTTATTTACTATTTATTTTAAAATAAAAAAATGAAAATTATGTGTTTTAAGTTACTTATTTTAGAATTTTTTAATGTTTTTAAGGGCACAAAAATTTTCTATCAGTTTTAATAGTATTTATTATTAAATATCATTATTATTGCAAAAATTAAAGACCGATATTTTGATCGAAAATTGCATTTTAAATGTCTTCGGATACGTTAAAAATAAATAAAATAGCAAGGGATGCTCAATCTCTATTAAATAAACACTTTTGGTTTCAACTGAAGTCTACTTCAGTTGAAGTTTATGAAGTCTATTTCATAAAAATACCTTGATACTCCAGCATCATTATGAAAGAAGCTGCTGGATTCCTTTAAAATTAAAATCCAGCTGTAAAATTTCATTCATCTTTTAAATATGTTATATATAAAGTTAAATCTCTTTTAAATAGATTAACGCAGTGGACTTTTTCTTTAATTTTATGCAAAACGTATTTGCTACTCAGGGGTGACATTAAAAATTAGACGCAAATCAGCATAATAAAAGTCTCATTTGCATATCAATCACATACATCAAGAAGGATCTTTTTTTAAATTTTTGATTATTGCGTGATCCTGTCTTTTATTCAATCACCATTTACTCCCGTTTAAAAATGAAATACCTTTATTTGAATAAGTATTATTTTTTAATAAGTTTAAATAAGATCGCCGGATTATTTTTTAAAGTAAAAAAATAACTTAAATGACTAAAAATGAAAATTCTAGAAAAATTTGAATCCGTGTTTTAATAATAATAACCCGGGAGCAAATACTGTATGATACATTAAGATTATGTTTAAGAGAATAATAATATAATTTCTTACAGTAAGTATCTAGTTTGTAATGTCTAAATTTTAAAATTTTGTATGAGTTTAATCCCCTGAGATATAAATAGTGGTTTTATTTAATGAAATTAAAATTGCTTTGCAAGTAAATTAGTTTATAAGAAGTAAATTACCAAATGGTACAAATTGATTACAATCAAGTACTATTCATCTAGAAATTACTAGCTCTCATACTTTAAATGGCTTATATATGAAATAATGCATAATCATTTATTTCTACAGCTAGATGAAATATATATATATATATATATATTACTATTACTTTACAAAAGAGTAAATTCTAAATACAAAAAATAATTTCAAATGCTAATCATAATTGTCTTTGAATATTTTAATATAAAGGCTTTATTCAATGTTCAAAAAAATTAAAAATTAAAAAAAATTAAAATAATTAATAACTTCACCTTTTTAAAGTTACATATAGAATCCATTGAGTGAGAGGAATTTTCATTCAATATTTGTTTTGGGGTTAATTTCTTTCTGAAATTAAATTTCCAGTAATTATATTTTGTGGCATCATTTGTTCTTTAAAATTATTCAAAACTTATAAGAATTTCAGAATTTGACATTGAAAATCATTGGATGAAATCAACTTAATAAACGCCTAATTTGCATTTAAAGTACATTCATAAATTTGATTTCTTTTTTTGTTTCGTATGATTAAAGATTTCATGTCTTTCAGCATTTTAAAGTAATTCAATTAACTCGCATATAAGAATGAAATCATCGTCCTATTAGATTTTTATAAATTATATTTGCAGTTATTTTTATAATTATTACTAATTAAATAAATAGCTTTCAGTATTAAAATTTATTGGAAGAACGTTCCCCTTTCATATTTTATCATTTCTCAGAAAGAGATTTTTGTTCTTGCTGTGCTAAAGATCTCAATATCAATTTCCAAAACTTTTGCTTAAAATGTTTTTAGACATGTCATGTATATTTTGACTAGATTGCATAAACATATGGGAATCCCAGTACATAACAAATTTTTAACAAAAAAGTTCTGTTCCTGGTTTCTGTTTAATTGAGCCAAAACTATTTAGGAAAGAATATTTAAAACCCCGAAACTTCGCTTTTGTGTCTGCTTCATTGTATTTACATAGCTACCAATATTTTATTTATTATTATTTTGTTGCCACTTTTTTCACGAAATTTTTTCTAATGGAATATAATCGCCAAAAAGTTTTATTTGAATACTAATTATGATCTTTTTCATACTAGTTAAGTATTAATAAGGATTTGTCTTTAATTTTCAGCATAACCAAGCCGGTGAGAGTTTTCCCTGAACTGTTTCCTTAGTGATAATAAGCAAATTTCGACGTTTCATTACCCTTACCGCAAAAACAACGTTTTTACAAATAATGATAATAATAATAATAAATAAATAAATAAATAAAAATATTTTTTTCTCATGTATTTATGATAAAACCAATAAAAAATGATATTGGTTACTATGAAATAAAAAGGTGTTATTAATAAATAGAAAATGATTTTCACAACATGCATTTCCCCTTAAATAATAATGAATTTTTCTAAAATTCTTTTATCAGAAAGTCCATGTGTTAAAAGTACTAAAAATTAAACCGATACCTTCAACCAAGTTGCGTTTCACTAAAAAAAAAAATTAAATTTACATGTTATAAAGCTAATGAAAGAATTTCCGGATTGCTTCTAACTACGGCCGCTAATTCAATATTGATAAAAAAACAGGTGTTATTCCACGATAATCGATATATTATTGCAAGCAAACCTGTTAATTATTTCAAGTAAATTGATTTATTATTACACATATATATTTATACATGTAATAATAAATCAATTTACTTGAAATAATAAACAGGTTTGCTTGAAATAATATATCGATTATCGTGGAATAATACCTGTCTTTATTAATATTGAAAGCGGCCGTAGTTAGAAGCAATGGAGATGTGATCTATTTGAGTTTCTCCAGAAAAAGACCTGGCCTAAGATAGGGCTAAGATCGGTACTAAGATAGCCCCCCCCCAGCCCTCCCATACAACATATGCACTTCATATTTTTATACAACAAGCATATAGTACCACTATTATGCATACCATGTATGGTAAATTTCATACATTAGTTTTTTTATTATAATTTTTTTCTGCATTTTGGGACACATGGGGCTGTCGCGTAGATGGTAATACTACTGAAACGCTCTTGGCCATTGTTGTACATCATCATTACGTCACTAATGCTTTATATTTCAATACACTTAACTAAGTAAATTCTCCTAAGTCTCCTATAGGTCCTATATTGTTAAAATTTACTATATACCAAGCGGATGATGTCGATATGGATAATACAAAGTTTGGTACATTTTGGTTAGAGGTCTGCACGGGCCGGAATTTTCAGGCCCGGCCCGGCCCGGCCCGTTGTAAAACTGAAAAGTTCGGCCCGGGCCCGGCCCGGCCCGGCCCGTACAAAAATCAGCGAAAACAGGCCCGGCCCGTTTTGGCCCGTTACAATTTCTACGATTTCTAAAAAATTCAGATTTTTATCATATAACAAAGATTTCTTTAAAGAATACTGCATACATATCTATGGAATGATTTTACAGTATATTTTACAGCAAATACACATTAACAACATTAATGATTACTTAGATTCTTAGGCTTTCAACATTCGAATAAAGAAAGATTCATTAAAAAATTAATATGGCTTAGAATAAAAGAAAAAAGAAAGAAAGCTAAAAACATCGTTAATTTTGAAGCTGTTTAATTAAAGAAGATTTATAAATATATTTCTATATTATTTTATTATAGATTTCAAATCCAAATTCACTCTTAAATTCAAAGAAGCTCCTTTCTGATACATTTCTAAATTCATTTTTTTTCCTCAGAAACGCATAAGATTAGCAGATATCTTTATTCAGAAACTATATAATCGAATGGCGTTATCCAATTTTCGATACAAACAATTTAAGAATACTGTAAACAAATAAAATACTGTCTTAATTAGCGTTTTGAATAGAATATCCGGAAGCAATAGCAAGGGAAGGGAGAAAAACCTGCAATCATTTGAGAAACTATTATATCTCAACAAGGTTATACAAGTATTTTATTTACCAAAAATGAAAAACGCTATTCGATTCCAAATCCCTTCAATAGTTAGGCTTGTCACTTTTATACTTTTACAATTTAAAATTAATCAGAAAATGTGTCAAACTTTCGCATTATTGAGAAATTAATTTAAAAATCATCAAGAAGTATATATCCGAAGACTAAGCTAACATAAGTTCTTTATGGCCGTTAATAATTTTACAAATCATATTTTCTGCCAATAATTAAATCTAGCACCGGTTCGGCCAGTCTATTTGTAGAAAAATAATGTAAGCGTGATCTCGGACCGGCATGAGTCAGCTAAAAAAATATTAAAACGGGTTACACATAATGTGTAACCCGATGCCGATACACTGTGCATTTTTATACTGACGCTGTCAAACTAGTATGGCCACATTTATACTTATTCTCGTTAAAACCATTTTCGTTGAAAATAGCTCATATTTTATCGTTTCTGCTTAAATCTTCAGAACGGGCCGGCAGGCCCGAAATTTTTTTTATCGGCCCGGCCCAGCCCGTCTGGCCCGTTCAATTTTTTTGCCGGCCCGGCCCGTTTATGTTGTTTGTCGGCCCGGCCCGTTGAAAAAACTATTCTAAATCTGCCGGCCCGGCCCGGCCCGTGCAGACCTCTAATTTTGGTACACTTATTTAAAAGTTAATAGCATTTAGGGGCCTATTTTAGATCTTTATTCTTTTGAGCACTTCCGGCAGTTATTCCACATCTCTCCAGACTCCACAAATTCATAATAGACAACTTGTTATAAGCCTGCATCTCCAAAAACATTCCAAATTATTCCGAAGATGACACGGGAATCCCGGCACTTGACAGGTCAAAAGCATTCTAATGCTCTTCAAAGCCAAAATGACTTTCTCAAAATTCTAAGCTAATCTATCCCTTCCCCTTTTTACATAAGGCTTTTAAAAATCAATTAGGAGAGTTTTCAGCGTAAAGATAATCCACCCCGCTCTCCACCATTGGCCGATAGGCGTGACCAGAGGGATGAACTCTTTAACGAAACGCGTAATAGTGTAATTTGCCCACGCGAAAACCGTATGAATCCCTAGAAGACGATTAATTAAATAATAAAAAAAAATTAAAGTTTCGATAAATGTTTTTTTAATTCTAAAAAGAAAAATGGATTTGCGTAATGGATTTAAGATTTCACAATAAGATATTGGCATTCAAGAAACATTTCTTTTTAAGAAAATAATCAATAGATTAAATAAAATAAAAAGAACTTTAGCCGTTAAAAATATTAATACATTACGGAAACTGAGAATAAAAGTATGTTCCATAAAACGTTAGAATAAACTCAGGGCGGGCAAAATGGCGATTTTTTTTATTTATTACAACTCCCCCTCCCAAAAAGACGGGTGATAATGTAGGTCTGATACCTGCAAGTTCGCTGAAAGGGAGGTGATACAGATTTAGATCACGAAGTTGTCGATAGAAGTAATAATAACTATATAATAATAAGAAGAAAAATGAAACTAATTTTTTTATTATATTTCTGATAAATATGGAATTTAAATTTAGGAGCACTAATGTGATGAGTGGAATAACTTTAAAAGTTACTGATAAAAAATTGGAACCAACAAAAAAACAAGATATGATCTTGTTTAAAATACACATCGTAAAGTAATTCGAAAATATAAGCAAATACTCATAGTATATTTTTAACATAAAAATGAAAAACAATAACGTTGAATTCTTTCTTGAAAATTACGAACCTAGATAGGATGGAGAATTTTAATAGAGATTTCATCTAATCAAAATTTAAAGTTTGGTTCATAATGTCCGTCTAAAATGTCACATTTCGAATTGAAAAGTTCACTACCGAATTTCACGGATGCCTAATTATATCATTATAGACCATCCAATTTTCATCATCTAACATCATGATATTAGTTCAGTTTGTTTTTGTAATAAAGTCCTAGAACAATCATAATAATTCCATTTTTGGAACTTTTGTGAAAATATTTTTTATAATCATATTTTTATATAACACATTTTATAATATAGTAATACAGTAATAATAAATTTTAACAATGTAATAAACAAACAATATAATAAAAAACATAATAAGGAAAAATACCTGTATAAGTAAATATCATTATAAATATAAGTAAATCTCATAAGTATATCTCCTAATAAGTATAAATAAATATCACAAAGGGAATTTTTTTAATTAAAATTTTTGTACTTAATCCCGTTTATCTCATCTCATGTGTTTGTTAATTAAAAATGAAACTAATTATCGATTTGGCCATGTAGATTATCCCGAAGACAATAGTACACAAGCAGGAGTATTGGTGGCTTCATCTGTAGTGGACCTCTCGTAAAAGACCATTCCAGTCAGAATTGTTAACATCAGTGATAAGACGAGGACTATGAAGAAAGGAGAGGTGATAGCATCATGTGCTTCTGTGACGTGCATAAGTCAAAATTCCATTTACTCTCAGAAATCTTCAGATAATTTAGTCAAGGATTTGTTACAAAATACAGACTTAGATCCAAACCAGAGAGATGCTGCGGAAAGTTTAATTAGGGAATTCCAAAGTTTATTCTCCCAAACATCTGAAGACTTTGGACGAATCAAAATGGCACAACACCTAATTGATACTGGAGATCACTCACCTATTAAATAACACCCTAGACGATTACCTTTTGCCAAGCAAGAAGAGGTGCAAAATTTAATTACGAATATGGAAGAAAATGACATCATCGAACAATCGACAAGTCCATGGCCGTCTCCCATTGTGTTAGTAAGAAAGAAGGATGGTTCTACAAGATTTTGTGTAGACTACCACCAACTGAATGACGTCAACAAAAAGGATAGTTACCATCTACCAAGGATTGACGATACTCTAGACACACTTGCGGGCAACACTTGGTTCTCGATTTAGACCTGAAGAATGGTTACTGGCAGGTAGAGATCCATCCCGACGACCGCGAGAAGACTGCCTTCACAACTTGACACGGATTATGGCAATTCAAGGTAATGCCTTTTGGTCTATGTAATGCACCTGCAACTTTTGAACGCCTTATGGAAACGGTTCTCCGGGGGCTGTCATATGAGGCATGTCTTGTTTATTTAGATGATATCATAATCATACAAAAATCTTTTGATGAACATCTGAACAACCTCAGGCGGGTGCTACAAAAGTTAAAGGAAGCTAATTTGAAGCTAAGCCCTTTGAAGTGCAATTTGTTTCGCAATGAAGGCGCCTACCTTGGACACATAATTTCAGCGGAAGGAGTTAGGACTGATCCAGAGAAGATATCGGCTGTGAAAAATTGGAATCGTCCAGCAGATGTTCACCAGCTTCGGAGTTTTCTAGGATTATGCTCCTATTACTGAAAATTCGTCAAAGGCTTCCCGATGATTGCAAGACCACTTCATAAATTAACAGAAACCAATCAAAAATTTATGTGGACACAGGAATGCGACGCTGCTTTCAAAAAGCTTAAGGAGGCATTAACATCCACTCCAATTCTGTCATATCCTCAAATCGATAAACAATTTATACTTGATACGGATGCAAGTAACGATTGCATTGGCGGTGTACTGTCCCAGGAAATCGACGACCAGGAGCGTGTTATCGCCTATTTCAGCAAGTGCTTGTCAAAGGCAGAGCGAAACTACTGAGTAACAAGAAAAGAGCTTCTTGCTGTAGTGAAAGCCGTAGACCATTTTCATCACTATCTTTACGGTCGAAAATTCCTGATCCGAACTCATCATGCTTCTCTAACTTGGCTATTGAATTTTAAGAACTCTGAAGGCCAGATAGCCAGGTGGATACAAAAGCTTCAAGAGTACGATATGGAGATACGCCATTGAAAAGGCTCATCACATGGAAATGCAGATGTCCTCTGAAGAAGACCCTGCTCAGAGAATTGTAGATACCGTGACCGGGCTGAGAAAAAATTTAATGTCAAAGGTCCTATAGTAAGACAAGTTACAACTGGATCTACATCATAGCAAGATCAGTGGAGCGAAGAGAGCCTGCGTAAAGATCAACTTGCTGATCCTGAAATTAACCCCATTCTAGAGCTGAAAGAGGTGACCAACAGGAAGCCCAGCTGGCAAGACATGGCCCATTACCATCCTACGACTAAACGTTATTGGGCTCTTTGGGATTCCCTACATTTGAAGAACGGTATCTTGTACCAAAAATGGGAGTCTGACGATGGAAAGACATGTAGATGGCAACTACTACTTCCTAAGTCGCGAATTTCTATGGTCCTTCAAGAACTTCATGGTAATCCCACAGGAGGTCATTTCGTTGTAATGAAGACCCTGCAGAAGGTTTGAGAGCGTTTCTACTGGAATAATGTTCGCAGTGATGTGGAGAAGTGGTGTCGAACTTGTGACACCTGTGTAGCACGTAAAGGTCCAAAAGTGGTCCAAAAGGATCGAACCCGTGGACGATTGCAGCGTTATAATGTAGGAGCTCCTTTCAAACGAATTGCTCTAGACATCCTGGGTCCTCTTCCTAGAACATCTGATGGCAACAAGTACATCCTCGTTGCCATGGATTACTTCACCAAATGGCCTGAAGCCTACGCTATACTTAATCAAGAGGCGGTAACCGTAGCAGAGATACTGGTTCAATACTGGGTTTCCAGATTCGGAGTTCCTCTTCAAATCCATTCTGATCAAGGAAGAAACTTTGATTCGGCTGTGTTTAAGGAATTGTGTGGACTACTCGGCATGGACAAAACTCGAACTACACCTCTACATCATTAATCGGACGGCATGGTGGAGCTGTTTAATCGTACAATCTTAAATAGTCTCACCCTCCTGGAGTCTAAAGATCAACAGGACTGGGACAAGAAATTACCTGTGTTCCGGCTTGCCTACAGGAGTGCTGCTCATGAGGCCACTGGTTACTCCCCTTCTCAAATGCTCTTTGGTCGTGATCTTCGTCTACCTGCGGATCTTTTGTTTGGCCGTCCTCCTGATGCTCCTTTATGGCCCGAGGAGTACGTGGATAAACTTCGTTTACGGATTGAGGAGATTCATCGTCTAGCGAGGAACCAAATCGGACTGGCATCGGAAAAGATGAAGACACGGTACGACTTAAAGGCAACTGGACATGAGTTCAACGAAGGTGACAAAGTTTGGTTGTGGAATCCCATACGTCGTAAGGGACTGTCGCCAAAGTTACAAAGAAACTGGGACGGTCCTTACACAGTCGTCAACAGGCTGAATGACGTCGTGGTACGCACACAAATATCGCCACCCCTCAAGCCCAAGGTCGTATATTATAACCGGCTAGCCCCTTATTTTGGCCAAAGTGATTAGAAATTCAAAACAGGAATTTCAGACCATGGTCATGAAAGTCATTTTTTGTAAATATGTAAATAGTAATTAGTTCTTATTTATGTAAATCTTATTATTATTATTATTTTATTTATTTATTTATTTTAAGTGTTTTCCTCTAACTCAAGGATTGCACTGTGTGGGGCGTGCAGTCTTTGAGGAGGGGGTAGTGTTACGGATTTTGTAAATAGTTAGTGTTTGTATTGTAAAATAATGTAAATAATCTCATTAAGCTTCATTCCTTTACTACTATTAATTTCTGTTACATTGTCTCTATTATCAAGCAAACTTGTCTATTATTTTCAGTGAATGTCTATGGCAGCTTGGCGAAATACCGGAGATATCGCCAAATTTGCGTCAATTTTGACGACTAATTTTTGCCGCCAAATTTGGCGATTGTTGGCGATGGTAACCCTTCCCTCTCTATGGTAACCCCCCTTAGGTATGCTGATACATTGAATGTTTTTCCTTGGTTTTCTGGATTTTTCGAGAAGGTTGTAGAAATTTCCGGTGCATGCGGCGAGACTATATATAGGAGAGCCGATACGAGCTGTTGTTAATTTTTATCAGTCAGTCATTGAGTGAATAACTAGGCGATCGTTAAGCAAGTTTGCTTGAGTTTTATCTACATTGTTTTGAATGTTATTTAGTGTTGAGACGTTATATAAAGTGTCTCTGGGACCTATATCTGTACTTGTACGATAGATTTGAGCAGTTATTTTTGAATATCTAGTAATATTTGTGAGTTTCGAAGACTCTGTTGTTCTGAAGATCTGTAAATAAATTATTTTCTACTTTTCTAAAAGACAAGAGTTGGAAGTTGTCTAACCATAAGATCAAAAGAACCCTATATACGCTACAATATACATACATATATACATATATATAAATATATATTACAAATTTAAAAAAAAATTTCGCCAAAACTTATTAAATAAAAATCTTGTTTCTAGATCTAATCTGTTAATCTTTGTGGAGACTATATAAATACTTAATTCGCCTTAAAAAACATTTATTGCAGTATGCGTAAATTTAAAAAGGTGGCTCTAAATTAAAAATATTCTTAATTAAACTTTATTTCTTTATATTCCAAATAAAACTCATTTTTTCTATATTTTTATCAATCCTTTCTAAGAAAGTTTTATTAAATTTATTCCAAAATCATACCTTTCAAAAAATATTATTTTATTTTATCTATTTATTTATTTTCTCTCAGTCAAACTTTGATAGTGTGCATATCAATAAATTCATTTCTTTTCTTTTTCTCTTAAAATTAATCGTCTATAAAAATCGTCTGTCTAACAAGGGCTCCACCAAACATGGTGCACACAGATTTTGATGATTTCAAAGTATGTTGTAGGGGTCATACCACTAATTATTCAGTTGAAAGGATTCTTTCAAATGGGCCTTAGTTTTTGAGAAATTGGGGGTCAAAGTTCAGCGTATATTTCAAATACTTATTAGGACGAGCGCCGCATGGGAATCCGTGGTGTCGTGGTAACGTACGAGCCTGCAAGTTGAATGGCTGCGGGTTCGAATCAGTCCTCGGCCTTTTACTTATTTTTATGTTTTTTACACTTCGCAAATTATAAGCAGAATTGAAAATTCTACAGCTTTGAACCTTTTCCTATTTTTTGAAGAGGACAGTTTACTTTGTCAACATTTTTTTTTTTATTATTTTTTTAAAATAATGTGAACTGACTGCACTTCAGGGTTCAACTAAAAGTACATTTTGCAACAAATAAATAAATTAAAATTTTTATCTAATTAAAATTTTGAAAAAGTATAAGAAAATTTCAATATTTTAAAATCTCCACTACTTTAAATATTAATATTTTTAGATTAATCAGTCACTTTTTTTCTTTTCAAATGTGTATTACACAATATTGTGCTTGGATTTTTAGATAATTTAATACTGCATTTAATATAATTTATATTACTAAAATACTTAATTAATTATAAATATGTTTAAAAATATATTAAAAGTAAAAAAAAAAAGTTTAATCATCATTTGTAAAAGTGTAAAAATAAGACCAATAAAAATAAATCATCATTTATTCTGATAATTACGGAGGAAAGCAGACGATTAAAAAAAGTATTTTTATATGTATTATAAATTTTATCTCATTAAACAGACGATTTTCGTAATTCAGTTGAATTACGGAAAGAGTGTTTCGATTTGTTATAAAAATAGATGTAATCTGTCATTTCTTATTTGTGCAAACGATAACTTATGTTCATGTTGAACTTTGAAGATAAATGTATTTACAGAAAATTGGAAAATTGAAAACTTGGATTAACTAGTAACAACTTGCATTTTAACATTACTGCATTAATATTTTATTATTTTTTCGAAGATATGCATTACTTGAATAATCTAATCCTAAAGACGTTTAAAAAATTGCACCCGAAAATTATTTTGAATTATTTATACATATACAAAAAAGGCAAGTTTTCATTTAGAATGCTATAAAATAAAAAAGCGATAAGGAAAAAGAATCATTATTTCAGGATTGTGCTTAAAATAAAAAACGCGAATAATAATTGATAAAAAAAAAAGTTCTAGGCGTAAACTAGTTTTGTAGTTTTGTCAATAGAAATATTCGTTTAAAAATTGCAGAAAAAAATAAATTTTTATTTAAAAATTTAAAAATGCAAATGTAATTTATTAAGAAAATATCAAAAGCTGCAGCAATTTTGTAATAAAAATACTTAAAATTTTTAACGTGTAAAAATACGAAAATAAATAAATAAAAGCCGATGACTGATTCGAACCCAGAACCTTTCGACTTGTAGAATCGTACGTTACCACGACGCCACGGATTCACATGCGGCGATCGTACTAATAAGTATTTCAAAATATACTTTGAACTTTGACCCCCAATTTCTAAAAAACCAAGGCCCATTTGAAAGAATCCTTTCAGCTGAATAATTAGTGGTATGACCTCTACAACATACATAGAAATCATCAAAATCTGTGTGCACCATGTTTGGTGGCGCCCTTGTAAGATATTTAAAATCCTGAATCGATTATAAATTGGTTAAATAATTTTTTTTTAAATAAAATTATCGTTTGAATGAAGTATTAAATCCCGAAGCTGGACAAGAATTCTGTTTACATAAAAGAATGATGGTTTGAGGTTAGAAAATGTTCTAGAATTTTCTTTTTAGATTTAAAAGAGGAAGCTCGAGAGGTGGTAAGGAAGATGAGAAGACGGATTCTTGGGTGCGCTCTTGCATGAGTACGGCTTGATGTATTAAAGGATGGAATATTTTTTGGATGTTTCGGTAAAATATCGTCTGGAACAGGAGCTTTTCCCTATATTATAGCTACATTTTAATAAAATGAGCTTGCAGCAGCCAAGGAGTGATTATTTGAACCTTCTACATATATTTATTTTGATTTTACTCGCTGACCATGTCTTCTGTGCGGAGAAAGGGAAACCTCGCGATGATGTTTCTGCCCCCCTAACTTTAAATTGTCACACACACACACACACACATATATATATATACATATTGCATTTTAAATTTCTTAGAAATATTTATTCTTTTAACTTTAAAATTTAATTACTTTTGTTTCAATAATTGACATTCAACAATTTTTTTAGTAAGGTCACAAAATTCATGAAAATATATGTATTTTCATTTTTTTTTCTCTTAAGCACTTTTTAGCTCTAATAAACAACTTCAGTAAGATAAAGTTTTTTGATAAATGAGAAATAAATCTATTCATTAAATTACTAAAAGTTAAATCAGTAACGAAAAGAAGAAATAAGCCAATTTCTGATTACAGACTTACATAATATATTGATTTAACATTTTGATTTAACATGACATAATATATTGATCGTATAATATATTGATTTGTAGCTATTCGCTTTTCATCGTCTGAACTACTCCGTAATATTCTCAATTTGTGTCATGTATTCAGCTATGCACTTGATAATATTTCTAAAAATTCCTTTTTTAATAACTTACTGTTGATATATAGAAATTGATATCATCCCTAGGCATTCTCTTAAGCTGTTTTTAACATTAAAGTTTGTGTTTTCTTCTCTCTTTTTCTTTTTCTTTTCCTAGAAGTATCCTGTATTTAGTTTCAGAAATAAATGTATTAAATTATTATAATAAAATTTATTAAATCCGTTTAGATTTTAGGCATGATAATTCTAATATAATACCATTAGAAATTTTATTTTTGTTCCAGAATCTGTAAAGCTTATTCATATGTAAAAGAAGAATTACTAATGCGCGCAATTACAGTATGTCAGTATTTTAATATTTGACTTTTCCTTAATGTGTTTTCAATATAAAAATTTCATTCTAAAATGCTTTATGTATATTTTAATGCCTGTGCGCGAACATTTTTTCATTATGAAACCATACTTTTTTAAGAACATGCAAGGTGTATATTTTTTTTTTCTTTAAAATTATTCACGAGACATTTCAAATTTAAAAAGAGATTTAAATAAAGGCTAGTGGAATTCATCATAATAAAACCTGTTTTGCATATGAATTACATATATCAACGAGAAACCTCTTTAATACAAGCTTTAGAAATTCATATCCTGCAGTTTTCTTATAAAATGCTATTCATGCATCCTTAAGAATGCAATTAATTGTACTTTCAGCACGTAATAAATAGTATTTAAAAAAAATTCTAAATTTTATTCAATGTTTCAAATAAATTTCTTAACTGTAAGTTTCGTAAAATATAATTTGGAATATATTTCTACTCTTGCATTAATCTTAATTTTCCTGTATATGCTTCTTGGAAAAATGTATAGTCTTACATCATAAAAAATATAAAATTTTATTTTCTTTTTTTTTTACAATGGCAATTGAATTTGTAATTATTATATATCAAATATTTTCTAAATAAAAAATATAATTTTAATCATAAATTTAAAAAAAGAATCATTATTTATATATATATATACATATAAATCATTGTGTATGCTTTAGTAAGTTGCAAAGATTTATAAAGACGCTGTTTTTGAAAACTGTCATGAAATAAACTATTTTCTTCACAATTATAACTGAATTATTATAGAGATAGGTAGAAATTTGATATACGGATATCAATCCTAGACATTCTTTTATTGCTGTTTTTGATATTAAAGGTTGTATTTTTCTTTCTTTCTTTTTTTTCCTAAAACAGTCAAATGTATAGTTTCAAAAATAAGTGCATTTAATTATTATAATAAAATTTTATTAAAACAGTTTGGATTTCAAACATAATAATTCTATTATAATACCACTAGAAATTTTATTTTTGTTCCAAAATCTGTAAAGTTTATTCGTATATCAAACAAAATCAGAGAACGACTGTTCTTTAATTAATAAGTTGCACTACATGCATTATGCAATTACATGCACTACTGAATATAAATGTATAATTTCAATATTTATTATTTTAAATTTTCTTACTGTGATTTTAATAAAATTATTACATTTTAAACATATTTTTAAAGATTTTAATGCTTGCGCGAAAAATTTTCTTGCTGTATTTTAAAAAATTAATTTATCTGTGAAATCACATTTTCTAAGTACACGCCAAGTGTATATATTTTTTCTTTAAAATTATTCACCAGTCATTTAATATTTAGAAATATATTTAAATAAATACGAGTGGAAATGAGCATAACAAACCCTGCTTTGCATATGAATTACATTTTTCAATGGTAAACCGTTTTTTATGTTAAACTTTTATATTTCATTTCTTGTAAAGCGTTTTTTATGTACAATTAAGAATCCAAATAATTGTACTTTCAGCACTTATTAAATATTATTTGTGTAATATGGAAAATTTTCTACATTTTATTCAGTGTTTCAAATAAAAACTTTCCTTTCAAAAACTTAACTGAAAGTTTTGCAAAATATAATTTGGAATATATTTGTACGACAGAATTAATTTTAATTTTCATGTACATGCTTGGTGAAGAAATGTGTAATCATATATCCCAAAAAAATACAATAATCTTTATGAAAAAATGACTTTAATCATAAATTTAAAAAAAAAGAATCATTATATATATATATATATATATATATATATATATATATACAGGATGTCCAGTAAATAACTGACTTATTTTGAATGTAAATAAAAAAAAAGGTTTGCGATAAAAATGTGCGGTTTGCTGCATTGTTATCAGAAAATCAATAAATTTTTATATATGCACTTTCTTAAAATAGTTCGAATTTCGGCCAACAGATGGCGCGTTCGGCCAACAGATGGCGCATTTTCATACGCATGAACATTTCGGCTCATTTTGCAGAGTCGCATTTCATCAACATGTTGAATCGACTCTGCACTCACCTGCTGAAATAGAGTTTGTTGGATGGAAAGAGAATTATAATAAAATTTATGATTGAATAATGTCAATTATACTTGTTAGGGGGGGGGGTGAAAGTAACAGAGTAACAACATTTTATTTAGTACGTAAAACCTGAGTTACATAAACATCGGAGTGCTACTTGTGTTTTAAAAATAAAGTTAAATATTGCTTGAACTTATGTTTATCAGAGTAATGACTTGATTTATAAATTTCTAGGAGTAATGGTACCAACTAAAAAAGTAGTACATTAGAACTGGGATTAGTAGATTCTGTGAAAAAGCAGAATGTGTAATTAAAAAATGCATGCTGCATGTAAAAAAATTGCTTTCTTTAAACTGAATCATTATATTTTACATTGACAGTAATAATATCTTATTTTTTAAATAATTACGAAGTCATTTTTATTAGCTATTGTCATTTTAATAAAACTATTTGATTACTTAATTGCTAAATTTTATAATACATAATTTATTGTAACGTTCTTATTTTAAAAAAATCAATTATTAATTAACGCAATTTATTTTTTTAAAACTGAGTACATTTAATGCGTTTTAATAATTAAGTGTAGCATGCAACAGATTACATGAGATTTTTTTTCTTTTTTGATAAAAATATTTTTTGTATAATAACTCACTTTTTTCATTTTTTATGGAAAAGAATAACAAAAATCATTTTTTAATAATCGATTTTTTTATTTAATATTTTTATGTAATAAGTTAAATAAGTTTTTATTTCAATATATCTTGGATAGTATTTTCCGAATAAATACATTGGAACATATATGATGAGTTTACAAATGAAATGTAGAAGTTTGTATAATATTTTTAGACATTAAGTAATAGCATTAAAAATTTTATGTGTGCATTAACAGTGAAATTTTGAAACAAAATAATATATATTGGAGATTTTTGTTTTGACAGAGTTATTTACATTACTGTCTCTGTAAAACACTAAAAATTTTATTTCATGTAATGTCAATGGATACAATAATTCAAGTTAATTTTAAAAATTAAACAAAAAATACGTGACATCCAATTTTTAAAAAAAGCCTTTACAAGTAGAATCTGAAAGAAGTTATTACAAATATGAATAGTTGTCAATTCATTAAATACAGTACAAATAGATGATTCATCAGATACTTGAGCACGTAATTTGCTCTTGACAGTAATTTTTTTTTAGTGTAAGTACTTGACGTATGAGATCAATTAGAGATTTTTCGAAAGCAAATACAGTCTTATAATTGAATTTAACAAAATTTTGAAGACATTTCCACACTGTTTCTCTGTGAATTATTTAGAAACGTATTAATACAATATACTACAGAAATAACATTAAACTATATTATTAACATTATACTACAGAAATAACATTGTAATGCGTCTTTTACTATTTAGTATGAAAAAATTATATATAAAAGCAAGAAAAGGGTAAAGTAAAACACATGTTTAATTAAATTTTGCATTAAAAGTGATAAAAAGAAGAACTGTTTATAAATAGAGCGCTTTAATATAATTACACTGAATATATATATATATATATATATCTTTTACACTTTTTTAATACATAAGAAGAAAACATTAAAATCGTGATAATTTTCGACATTCCATTTTCATCAGATTTATATGCTTTGGAAAATATTGGAAAACGTTGCAAAAAAACATTCTCTATCTTAGAAACTAATAAACAATTACTCCACTCTTCATTAGTTTCTGAGATAGAGATATACAGAGATAATAATAATAATATTTTAAAAATATAATAACAACATTTTATTGCTACAATTATTAAAACCTATACGTTTCACTGCAGTATAAACTTTATATATTCAAAATATCAGGTTATTATTTTAAGTCATAAGCTTTGAGCGTTCTACTGGACGATTTTGGTTTTTATTTTTTTAATGAAAGCTGTACGCTTGTAGAAATGCCTTTCTAATTATTTTAAAATTTAGTTATATTTCTATTTTATTTTAAACTTGAATATGAATTGTCACTTTGTGGCGAGTCACCAGGTGACGTTACAATGTCCTTTCATTGAGACTCTCGTATGACCTCTCATCTGGACACTCAATTTCAAAATCATTGTGAACGTTACATTATGATAAATTACCGAATAATGTCCCATTAAAGTCATATATGGTGACTTTTTACCCCTTTTCACAGCGGTTACTTCATGGTATGGTCTCTTTCACTATTTGACAAAGTCATGTGACTTTCATGTGACATTATTTTGTCATTTATCATAATGCAACGTTCACAATGACTTTGAAATTGAGTCTCGAAATGACATTCACATGAGAGACTCAATAAAACGACATTGTATAGTCACCTGGTGACTCGACACAAAGCAGCGGTCGCAGTGACTTGTCCACTTGTCAGTGGAGTCACATTTAGTAGTCATCTGAGACTCATAAAAGAGACGCATGGAATTTCCTATTTTTTGATTCGCTGTAGTTACTTTGACTCTTGTGACTATGTGTGACCTGAATGAGATGTTATATGGACTAGCTGTTATGCAGCAATAGTAATTATTCGCAATATATTACTGCCTTTTGAATATTCGAGTGAAAATTATCGCTTGAAAATCCCTTAAATTGGCATTTTGGGACTCGTCCTTAAATTTTGCACACCAATGTATTTGGTAAATAGGCGATTCACTTTATCATAAGACTTCAAAATGGAACACAATTTATAAAATGTATTTTAGTAGTAGATTTAGATTATAATACATTTTACATGGTAAAACTAAGTATCTGTCTATGTATTCAATGTCAATTATAGGGTATTTCACATCATTTTAAACATGTAACTTTGATTTAACTTCAATAACACATATACTTCATCAATAATATTTCCAGAAGCCATTTGCATGTAGAAAATAACAAGATATCACAAAATTAAACCATTATGTGTAATGAAATACTCACAAGATGCACTTTACGTACTGTAAATTACTTTAGTACAAATGCATCCTTTAATGTTGTGCTGATTAGATGTAGATTGCGTACAGTATATTTTCGCACAGTCCCTCGTTGAATGGTGAAAATGAAAATAAAATTAATACATTAATTTCTAATTTAGTCGATCTGTATTTTCAGGCCGTAACTGACATGTTGTATTGGGTCATGATGGACTACTGTGTATTTATAGCATTTTAGCATTTTCTTCGCAAATCTGTGTAAAGAAATTTATTTCAATTTTAAATATAACTATTAAAATTTATCATTTTTATTCAAATTGACACTTTGTATATTGTATTTTTTTATAAACAATGAAAAAAATGTATGCGAGCCAAATCGCATTCTGTTCATTTCTATTTTGCCTGGTATTTTTATTGCCCCTTTGTCTCAAATGGCGACATTACAAAAACCACGTCCTGAAATCTAATTTACACAACTTACCGTTTTAAATACACATAATTTAAAAAGTTACTAATCTCTGATACAATGACATAACCAAAAAATTATACAATTTATATCAGTTAACTATAATCAAGAAATTGTAACCACTTGCCTGAAATTAAAATTATGATGAAAAAACCGACTAAAATGAGTTTAGAAAAAAATAATGTGGCCTTCTGTTTCAAAAACGTGCACAATATTACCAGAAATTGTGGAGTTTGTTTCACCTAGTTCCTGCAATAAAGGTACACTGCAGTGCAAAAATCTTAAATTTGCCCTCAAAATACCCTCTCTACCCGATTATATACTACATCTACAGTGCAGAAGAGTGGTTTTCACATACTTTATTATCTATATCTAAAATTAAATAAAGTACTAACTAAAGATATAAAAACAACAAAAACTGAAAAAACAAGAAACTATTTTTTTCTGTATAAAACTGCACTGTGACCACATACCTTAATAAGAAAAACAAAAACATGGGATTATATATTAAAAAGGGATTATTTTCAAAAAGAAATTCCACACCACAAAATATTTTTTCTCTTTCAGAAAAAAATCCAACTTCTCACTTTAAAAGAATAACGTAACTTAAAAAACTATTTTATGAAATATTACTCCACATCTCATATTCAAATAGTGACTTATAACTTTGAGTTATGATACTTCGGAAAATAACCTGTTTAATATTTCATGACTTACTTTATAGAAAGTTTTCTATGCCTTATTAAAAACAAACTTTCTTGTAAATTTTTATATATTAAAATTTAAGATTCCAGTCACAGTAAAAAATAAAGCTTGAAACATTTTTGTGATCATAAAATTAAAAAAAAAAAAAAAACTAGAAAATAAAAAAACTTCAGAATATTTTATGGTGGCATACATTTGTTCATTTTTTTTTTTCTTTTTTAGATTTAATTTCATTGTTAGATATTTCTTTCCTTTGGCTTATTCTTTATAAATATTAAATTCATTTCCATTTAAAAATGTTTTTTAAATAAAAGTTGTATTTTAAAATAAGACGCATTATTAAAGTTACCAAATGAACATGGGAAAATATGGATTTATTATGTCTATCTTAGTTTTAGAAAACGTTAATATTTTAAAACGGGTTAAATTAGTAAGAGGAGAAATAACTAAAGATAATTCATTTAATATATCGATTAGAAAAACATTTTCTGAGATAAAATCATTTTAATATTGCTCTAACACCACTAAATACTTGTATAAGGAACTTGATATCAGCCTTTTTAATGTTGAAATACATGTACTCAGACATATCAAGCCTAATGCCAGATCCTAAACCAGGGGTTGAAAGAATTACGAAGACCCGCATGGTGGATATCTCATTTCGTCTAAAGTTTTTTATTTATTTTCATCTTAATTTTAATGGAATCTTGGAAGGAGTGGGGGATGTTCTCTGTCGGTAGCGTTTTGCAATTAAGAACAATCCATCTCCACATCAACGACTTAACGTGGCGATCTGTGGCATCGACAAGTCGTCAAACAGCAACACTTTTAGTAACATAGACCCAAAGTCCAAAACACTGTGTGTTTGCAATTTTGCTTGTTAAAATTTTGCTTGTGGTGCTTTGCAATTATGCAATTTTGCTTGTGTTGCTTTTTGCTGTAGTGAACAGATTTTTCGACGCATTCCATGCCGTTGAAACGCATAACCTTTTAAAAATGCATTTTAGTAGCAGATTTATAATCAGATAAATTTTACATTGTAAAACTGATTATCAGTCTATCTGAGTTCAATGGCACTTACGCTGTATTCTAATTCAAACCTATATTTTCTATCGAAACTTCAATAATACATAATTTCCATTAATAATATTTTCAGAAGAATATTCGCCTGTGGAAAGTGAGATGATAAAATATGAAAATGATTTAACCATTACGTGTAGACAACTGGAAAGGAATTTATTGTTTTTAATTAATAAGGCACAGGAAAAAAATATCTGTCAGCGAAATTATTTTCAAGCTAAAAAAGAAAAAAAATTTAAATAAAATATGCAATCATAAAATATTCCGACTATTATTATTATTATCATTGCAAATTCTTATTCGGTGCCCTATACACAATGTAAAATACTTTAGAAGAAATGCATCGTTTAATGTTGTGTCTATTTCATGCAGACACATTACAATATTACTACATCCCACACAAATCATAATACATTTTTTTTCTACTTTAGCGGATCCATTTTTCGGAACACATCTGTCAGTATGCATAGTGCCAAGATAGCTACTGTGTGTTTCTAGCATTTGTTTCAATTCTTCACAAATTTGTGCACATAAATTTATCGCTTTTTAATATTATTATTTTTTCCATTTTTATTGGAATTGACTTTGTCAAATTGTATTTTATTATAAAAAACGAAAAATAGTTTTTCCGGACAATTTCTCTATCTCTCCATTTTCATTTTACCTGATATGACCACTTTGCCTGAAATGGCGGCATCACAAAAACTGTGGTCTGTACTTAACTTACTTAACTTACCGCTTTAAAAAACACATAATTTAAAAATATATTTCAAATTATTATTTAAAATGTTACCAGTGATTAGCAAAAAATTATACCATTTAAATTAGTTAACTATGTTCAAGAAATTAAAAAGAATTTCTTTAAACAAATTTGGAAACAAAATACATCAGGTTTAGAAAAAAAAATCAAATAAAAAATAGTGTTTCGCTTCAAAATCGCACACAATGCTACCAGAATTTGTAAAGACTCTTCCACCTACTTCTTGCATTATCCCCCTGACTGCCTAACAAAAGGGCAAAATTGTAATGTTTTGTTCTCCTCAATTTATTTTAAATGTCAATAAAAGAGGGATTTTCTATCATGGTATAATTTTTTTTGTTACGTATATGCTTATAGGCTTGTTAAGTATCAATCATTACTTAATTTCTTAAAACTGGATCATATTTGTAGAATTATATTAATTTAAATAAAGCTTGAACAGCAGTGAATACTGTAGCCTAGTGAACGGATATATCCAGTTGCGGCAGGTGGAAGGAAAGGTACACTACAGTGATTAAATTTTTAATTTGCTCACAATATACTCTATTTGACCATACACTACATGTACAAGGTAGATAAGGTGGTTTCCATGTATCTCACTATCTACATTTAAAATTAAATAAAGTTCTAACTCAAGATAGGAAAACAACAAAAACTGAAAAAAAACAAGAAACTATTTTTTTTCTGTGTAAAACTTCACTGTGAACACATACCTTAATTGGATAAACAGAACGCGGCCTTATATATCAAAAAAGGATTCTTTTGAAAAATAAATTCACACTAGATTTTTTTTTTTTTTTTTTTTTTTTTTTTTTAGAAAACAAAATCCAACTTTTCACTTAAAAAGAATACCTTATCTTAACTTTTTTTTAAATGAAATATTACTCTGCATCTCATATTGAAATTGAGACTTACCACTTTGATTAATGATGCTTCGCATAATAACCTGTTTAATATTTCATGACTTTCTTTATAGAGAATTTTATATCCCTTATTAAAAACAAATTTTTTTGTGAATTCTTATGCATTAAAATTTAAGTTTCTAGTCCCAGCAAAATATAAAGCTTGAAACTTTTTAGTAATCATAATAATAATAATATAAAAACCCTTCAGAATATTTTATGATGGTGTATTTTATATAAAATTTGATTTTTTTAGGTTTAATTTAATTTTGTTATCGATCATTCTTTCCTGTGATGTAATCATCATAAAAATTAAATTCATTTCCATTTAAAAATAAATTTTCAAATAAATCTTATAAAAAAAAAACAGACGCATTATAAAAATTTCTAGAATAACGTTATTTTGCACGGCAGTCTCGTATAGGATTTTGCTGAAAATTATCTCCTTCGAACTGTCTGTATACAGGGTGAGTCTTAAATATCTAAAGAATTTGCTATCTCTTAAAATATTGCCTCTAGACACACACTTCCAATTGCAAAAATTCATGAAAAAGGTGAAATTTCTGATAAGATAAGTTGCAACTTCATAGGGAGTCTATTTGAAAAAATTCGAAAATTAAATTTTTATAAGGCCCCCGTAGAGCAGAATTCCCAATTAGGAAATTTATTCTTATTCATTCCTAAATTTAACAAAAACAAAATTCTTCTCCGTATCTGAAAACTTGACAGTAATGTTAAAATCCGAAATTCTCCAAAATTCGTGACTTACGCCACTTTACCATGTATGTAAACGAAGTATTTTTAACTCATTTTCAAAGCAAATGTGGGATCGTCCTCAAATTGTACGTTTTAAATGTCGATTTAAGACCGTGCCTCTTATTTGGATATAATAAAGCAGCGTATTGATTTAAATCAAAAATGGTTTTCAAAATATATTAATCGTTAGTACTGGACGTTTACATGGATCGAAATATCTAGGTCCGGCCCCAAACCGACCCATAAAGTAAAAAGTTCGGCCCGGCATGCAAAAATGTTAAAATCATAACCCGGGAAAGCCTGGAAAAATGTCTAAATCATAGCCCAGCTCATCCGTGAATTTCTAGATAGTGTTTTACTTCAGTGTATTTAAAAATTGTTTCGCGGGGAGGTTTTCTGACCAAAAATACTTATTATAGTTTTTCGTTTTTTATATGTACACTTTTTTTTAAAGAAGCGCCAAAGGCTGTGATATATTTATTTTATCAATGAATCTCTGTTTATATTTAAATGTTTCACTTATATTTTAATATCGCTAATCCATATCCCGTGCGTTGGAGACATTGAAAAATGTTATACAGTAAAACCTTTTTAGAAGGAATCACATAGGAAGGAAAAATACGTAATAGACGAATTCCCTTCCTAGGAGGGTTAAATGGTTAATTTTTTCTCAGGTATTAGTGTATTCGTTTTGCATGGATCAAAACATTTTCTGTTTAAGACAGAATTCCGCCATAGGCAGATTTTTTTCTCTATTTTATTGTGCTTATTTTTTTAGCATTTAAATGTACCATTCTTTAAAAAAAATAAAACAATTTTTAAAAAAAAAAAAGCGATTTTAAAACAATGTGGTTTTGTAAAAATTTTGATTTGACCAAATTTTACTTATATCATGCACGTATTAGGTAGTGAGATACGTATTAGGTACAGTGATTTTAATACGGATTGTTCGAGGCCGGGATTGAAAATTTCGTTCAGTGCAGAAATTATTAAAGGTTAAGAATTGTTAAAGAAAAAGTACAAACTTGAAACATGTCATTTTTAATTATTTTACATTTGTTTGTTTCGGGTAAAATTAAAAAAATATTTACTTTTGAAAATATGATTTTTTAAAAGTTATATTATTTTTTCAATAAATAATTATATTAGTTCTAAAATTAATATTCAAAAACAAAAACCCCGAAACAAAACTGAAATCAGATTTTCATCTTTAATTAAATGGAAGGAAATTGAAGTTATATCGATTTTTAATTATCCCATATTTAAACCTGTACTAATCATTTGAAATATATATAAATTTTATAATTAATTTTAGGATGTGATTTTATTAGAAAATTATATGTCTAACAATCACAAAAAAGATAAAAGATCAAAATTCTAACTCAAAAGCTTCGTTAGAAAAGCTAAAGCTTCTTCTAACTTTTTTACACGTTTCCTAGATCAATTAAAGTAACGCTGTCTTTTGAATTGTGCGCATTTCAATTTGTGTCTAATCCCTTAACACCTGATGAATTATTCAAACAGCTATAACTCTGTGAGTTTTGAAGATATGAAGATGCAACTTTTTGTGTATTATTCAGGACTGGATGAGGAAAGTTTTCTTAATTGGAACTTTTATCCTACGGGGGCCGTATAAAAAGTTAATTTTCGTACTTTTTGAAATAGGCCTCCCATGGAGTTGCAACTTATCTTATCAAAAAGTTTACCTTTTTTTTTAATTTTTGCAGTTGGAAGTATGAGTTTGTGGGCAATATTTAAGGAGATAGCCTATTGTTTGGTTATTTATGACTCACCCTGTGTAATTTAAACTCTGCATCATATAATAACCTCCGTCATAAGTAAGTTAATGTTTATTAATTAAAGCAATTGCCCGCTAAGACAGATATTTTTAATGACTTATCAACATAGCCAAAAAACAGCAACAATAAAATAAGTTTTTAAACTTAAAAAAAAAAATTTGAAAAATAAAATATTTTTCTAACTTAAAATTGCATTCAGTGCTACAAAATTTGTGAAGAACCATGTTCTTCTTTAACGGTGCACAACAGCGGAAAATCTTAAATTTACCTTCAATACACTATAACCTGCAATACCTACATGTACAGGGTAGAAGAGGTGGTTTTCATGTATCTCATTATCTATAGTTAAATAAAGTAATAACTAAAGATATAAAAAAAACATTTTTTTTTGCGAACAAATATATTAATTGGAAAAACAAAATTAAAAAGGCATTATGAATTAAAAAGGGATTACTTTGAAAAAGAATTTCTACACCAGAAAATGTATTTTCTTAAGAAAAAAAATCCAGTTTCTCAATTTAAAAGAATACCTTATCTTAGCTTAAAAAACTATTTTATGAAACATTACTCCGCATCTCACATTCAAATTGTGACTTATCACTTTGAGCAATGATACTTCACAAAATAACCTGTTTAATATTTCATGACTTACTTTATAGAAAGTTATCCATTCCTTATTAAAAACAAATTTTTTTGTGAATTCTTATGCATTAAAATTTCAGATTCAAGTCACATTTAAAAACAAAGCTTGAAACGTTTCTGTAATCATCATAATAATAAAAACAATAAACTTCGGAATGTTATTGGTAGCATAATTTATTTAAAATTTTGCTTTTTTTTTAGATTTTATTTAATTTCGTTGTCAAATATTTCTGTACTACGACTTAATCGTTATAAATATTAAATTCATTTCCACTTAACAAGAGTATTTAGATAAAAGTTGTATTTTTAAATGTTAACAATCGAAGTATTATAAAAATTAAACTAACCTTATATTGCATAACAGTCTCATATAGAATTTTACTGAGAAATTAGTTCCGTCGTACAGTCTGTATATAACTTAAAGTCTGCATAATATAACCTCAAAATTAAGTACGTCAGTGTTTATTAAAGAAATTAAGTATTGAGACAAATGATTTTACTGACTTTTCAACATAGTCATAAAACAACAACAATTAAATGAGTTTAGAACTAAAAAAAAAGTAGCATACCTCTTCAAAATTGCACACAATACTACTAGAATTTTTGAAGGTTGTTACACCAGGTACAAACATTAAAGGGTGCATTACAGCGAAAAAAATCTTAAATTTGCTCTAAATATACTCTAAACGACCATACCATTTTTACGGCAAAAACCGCGCTGGTAACACAACAACACAGAGTCCATTTTACCGTAAGTATAACACATTTCTTTTCAGTATGGTTTCATGTATCTAATTATGTATATTTAAAATTAAATAAAGTACTAACTCAAGACATAAAAACTATAAGAAAAGAAAAAACAAGAACCTATTAATTTCAGTGTAAAACGTACTGTGAACACGTATTTTAATTTAAAAAACAAAACGTGGCATTATATAATGAAAAAGGATTATTTTGAAAAATAAATTCTACACCAAAGAATACTTTTTTCTTTAAGAAAAAAAATCCAACCTCCCACTTTAAAAGAATACCTTATCTTAACTTAAAAAAAAAATTTTTTTTTTTTTAAATATTACTCCGCATCTCATATTCAACATGTGACTTATCATTTTGAGTAAAGATACTTCGCAAAATAAGCTGTTTAATATTTCATGACTTACTTTATAGAAAGTTTTTCATCCCTTATTAAAAAGAAATTTTCTTTTGATTTTTTATGCATTAAAATTTAATATTCCAGTCATACTGAAAAGAAAGATTGTAACTTTTTTACAATCCTACTAATAATAAAAAATACCTTGAGAATATTTTATGAGGTTATATTTTATTTAGAATTATATTCTTTGTTACCTTTAATTTATTTTCGTTGTTACATTTTTCTTTCCTGCAATTTATTCATAAAATATTAAAGCCATTCCAATAAAAAAAAATAAGTTGTATTTTAAAATGTGAACAATCGTCCCATTATAAATATTAATTATTTAACCTTATTTTAAAAGGCAGTCTCATATAGAATGGTATTTATAAACTATTTCCATGAAACTGTCTGTATATAATTTAATCCCTGCATCATAAAACCTCCATAAAAATTACGTTAATGTTTTTAAATTAAATAGATTGCATACCAATACAAATATTTTTATTTGCTTATCAATATAGCTAAAAAACAACAATAAAATGAGTTTAAAAAAAAGATTCTTCCGGTTCAAAATCACACTATCAGAATTTGTGAAGACCATTCCACCCAGTTTCTGTTTTAAGGATTCACTACTGCGGAAAAATCTTAAATTTATCTTCAATATAATGTACTCGACAATACCCTGCATGTACAGGGTAGAAGAGATGGTTTTCACGTATCTCATTACCTATAGTTAAATAAAATAATATCTAAAGATATAAAAACAATAAACAGGAAAAACAAGAACCTTCTTTTTGTCTGTAAAACGGCACTGTGAACGCATATCTTAATTGGAAAAACACATTTTCTTGTGAATTTTTATGGATTAAAATTTAAGTTTCATATTACAGTAAAAAATAAAGCTTGAAATTTTTTGTAATCATAATAGTAATAAATAATCCGTTCAGAATATTTTATGATTCTATATTTTATTTAAAATTATGTTCTTTGTTAGATTTAATTTAATTTCGTTGTCACATGTTTCTTTCCTGTGATTTATTTATTGTAAATATCAAATCCATTTCCATTTAAAAATGTCTTTTATGTTGTATTTTAAAATGTGAACAATCGTCGCATTCTAAAAATTAGTTAATTAACCTTATTTTGAATGACAGTCGCATATAGGATTGTATTGAAAAACTACCTCTATCAAACTGCCTGTATATAATTTAATCCCTGAATCATAGAACCCCCGTAGTAAATACGTTAATGTTTATTAATTAAAGCCATTGTCTTCCAAGACAAATATTTTTACTGACTTATCAACATAGTCAAAAAACAACAACAATAAAATGATTTTAGAATTAAAAAAAGAAGCATTCCGCTTTAAAATCGCATACAATACTGCCAGAATTTGTGAAGGCTATTCTCCCCAATTTCTGCATTAAGTTATACTACTGCGAAAAAATCTGAAATTTATTTTCAATATATTGTACTTTACATGTACAGTACATGTACAATGTAGAAGAGGCAGTTTTCATGTATATCATTACCTATAGTTATATAAAATAATGACTAATAACATGTATCCTACATGTACAGTGTAGAAGAGGTAGTTTTCATGTATCTCATAATCTATAGTTATATAAAGCAATAACTAAAAGTACAAAAATAACAAAAATTGAAAAAATCAAGAACCTATTTTTCTGTAAAACTGCACTGTGAACACATATCTTCATTCGAAAAAACAAAATGTGGTATTATATATTAAAAAAAGAATATTTTGAAAAATAAATTCTACACCAGAAAATATTTTTTTTTTCTTTAAGAAAAAAAAAATCCATTTTCTTACTTTAAAAGAATACTTTATCTTAGCTTAAAAAAAACTATTTTAGGGAATATTACTCCGCATCTCATACTTAAACCCAGACAATTCCACTGAAGACTGTTCCACCCAGTTCTGCAACAAGGTTGCACTACAGTGGCAAAATCTTAAATTTGCCCTAAATATATTCTACCCTACAATACCTTATATTACTGGACACAGGAGGAGACTTTTGTATGTCTCCTTATGTATATTTATAATTAAGTACAAACTCGATATATAAAAACAACAAAAACTGAAAAAACAAGAACATATTAATTTCTGTGTAAAACGTACTGCGAACATAAATCTTAATTGGAAAAACAAAACGTGGCAATGTGTGTCAAAATGAGAGTATCTATAAAAATAAATTCTACACCTGAAAATATTCTTTCTTTAAGAAAAAAATCCAACTTGTCAGTTTAAAAGAATGCCTGATCATAGCTTAAAAAACTATTTTATGAAATATTACTCAGCATCAGATATTCAAATTGTGACTTATCACTTTGAGTAATGATACTTCGAAAAATAACTTGTTTAATATTTCATGACTTACTTTAAGAAAGTTTTCAATGCCTTATTAAAAACAAATTTTCTTGTGACTTTTTATGCTTTAAAATTTAAGATTTTAGTCACAGAAAAAAAAAAGCTTGAAATTTTTCCGTAATCCTAATAATAATAAAAAATAATAAAAATCTTCAGAATATTTTATGATGGGTATTTTATATAAAATTTGTTTTTTCTTTAGCTTTAATTTAATTTTGATGTCAGATCTTTCTTTCCTGTGATGCATTCATTATAAATATTAAATTCATTTCCATTTAACAATAAGTTTTTAAATAAAAGTTACATTTTCAAAAAAATAATAATAGACGTATTATAAAAATTTCTAAATAAACGCTATTTTACACCGCAGTATCGTATAGGATTGTATTGAAAAGTTATCCCCATCAAACTGTCTGTATATAATTTAACCCCTGCATCATATAATAACCTCCGTACTAAGTACGTTAAGGTTTATAAATTAAAGAAATTGACTGCCGAGGCACTTGTTATTACTCATTTATCATCATAGAAAAAACAATAAAATGAGTTTAGAATTATGATTAAAAAAATGTAGCTTTCCGCTTCAAAATCGCATACAATACTATCAGAATTAGCGAAGACAGTTCCTCCTAATTCCTGCATTAAGGGTGCAATACTGTGATAAACTTTAAATTTGCCCTCAATTTATATTCTGCCAAGACATCATCCTACGTATATAAGGCAGAGAAGATGGCTTTCATGTATCGCATTATACATATTTGAAATTAAATAAAGAGCTGACTCAAGATATAAAAACAACAAAATCTTTAAAAACAAGTGTTGTGGTTACTCATAACCACTGCCATATTTTTATTTAATTTAATTTATCGTGTATTTTATTAATCTTTATTCATTTATTATAAAAATTCGCATTCTCAAAATTTATTATAATTCTCGCCTTTTTTAAACTTTCCCGTAAAGTTTCTTTTCTTACGTAACTTTTCGTTTAATTCAAAATGATAAAATGATTTTGAATTTGTTACTTCCGGCTGTAGTTTCTTCCAGAACTTTCTCAAATATTCCAAGAGGATGTATTTCCGTTTTTATAGCCCCTCCCCCCGTCCAATCGGACTTTTTTCTGCTGATGCGTAATTTAAAATAGGTGAATACTTGTCTACTTTATTGGCTCCGCATTTTTCAGGTGCTATAAAATATTAATCTTGAAAATTCAATTTCCCTATCAGAGTTTAATCGTTTGGCCTATCTGTTTCATCGCCACTTCTCTAACCCAGCCAATTGACGGATTATTGGATTATGGCAACCCTCCCTTCCCTTTTTTTTCTTTTGCTCGGAACAGAATCAGAGAGAGCGCGTGTCGGGAGCCTGCGATGATTGTTCTCTAAAAAGGACGTAATACAGTGTATATTTACAAACGAAAATTAATTTAAAATTTAAAAGTAAATTCTTAGAATAGTGATGTTGTCGTGCGCATTCATCACTTCGCCTTTTTTACGATATGCTACATTAGTTATCTACAAAGAATTCGTCAATGTTCCAAGCATGTCATCCCTAAATCCTCCAAGAGCATTCTTATTCCTTTCAAATGTATTTTCAGTCAGCGAAATTTTATTTTTAAAATGATGATGTGTTGGCAGGTCTCTAGAAAAATGAGATCCTCAAATATGTTGTCTACTTTTTGCATAAACAAAAAAGAGAATTTTTTAACAAAAAATAAAATTATTTTTAAAGAAGAGAAACTCCCCCCATCCTTATTAATGTTTTTTGTGTTCTTTTTTTTTCAAGTTCCTGGAGGTAAGCATTGTTCTATTATTCTGTTTAATTTTTATTACATCTGTCCAAAAATGGATGAACTCTGACGGTCACGTCAATGGGTCTTTTGCGGCCACAAACGACGCAATGATACTTGGAAATTATTATTTTTTTTTTCGGAACGGCATAAACGTTCCAAGTAAACACAACAGTTAACCCTTCATTGGTGCCGTAATCTCGTCGAAACCATTCCAAATGATAGTTATCAAGATATATTTTACTTTATTATATAAAAGTGATTAAAAAATATAAATAAAAATGTTCTCACTTTTTTCTACAAAAGCTAATGTATTATTATCATGCAATACTTATATTTTAAATTTGGTTATCATGTTTTTTACTGAAAGGTGGTTAAAATAAGTGCTTACTTTAATATGATTTTCTATATTGTTTTGATAAATTTGAGAACAGATGTTGCATGCTACTTAATGAAGGAGGTGTATCAAAATAACTCATTCCTTTAACATGAATTGTTATATTGTTTTGATAAATTTGAGAACAGTTGTTGCAATTTTTTTCAACATCAACAGAACAATCATAATTTTTACATGAACATCCGAAATCTAATATTTTTTTCTCCCAAACTTGGGAGATCTGATGCTAAGAAAATTTGGGTCTGATATTCTTGATATGATGCTAAGAAAAATATGCTAGCATTTTCCTCTTCTCTTTTCTTGTTATATTTTTTTTACCATATAAAAAATGGTGTATGACATAGATGAAGTTCGTCATTATTTTAGAAGATATATCAAATTAAGTTTACATTTTTATGTAACTAATTTATAAACATTTTATTGTCACATTTATTGAGAATTTATTTTAATTTTCTCATCATGCCTCCGAAATCTAAACTAAATATTGCTATTCAGCCTTTTGATGGGAATTCACAAACTGTAGAATTTTTTTTTTTTTTTTTTTTTTTTTTTTTTTTTTTTTTGATCAGCTATCCGATTTACAAAAATTGAATAATTTTTCTGATAAAGAGCTTTTTGTTCTTTTTAAATCAAAACTAGAGGGTAGTGCTTTACTCTTCTATCTTGAAACACAGTCTCTATTCAAGAATGGTAACTTTCAAGCCATTCGGAAGGCGTTTATAGACAAATTCACGCCGACAAAAAAAGCTAACTGTCTCAAATCCCTGCAAAATTTAAAATTAGATTCGAATGAATCAGTTAAAAAATTTGCATTTCGTCTGGATTAGCAACTTCGGCTTGCGTATCCCAAATTGGAACCAGCTGCTCTAAATTCACTAAAATTCACTCACTTTCCTCAGGCTTTGCCTAAACAGATCAAAAGAAAAATTTTAGAAGAAAATATTTCCACATTTGATTTAGCTCTTGAACAAGCACGTTTACTACAAGAAATCTATCATTCTCCTCCTTCTCGAAATTCTCATGAAAATTTTGATCAAATTTATTGCATGAATAGTGACAAAGCTGATAAAACTTCAAAATTTTCTGTGAATATGGTCCAACAAACTCCTGTAAGACGTACAAAGGATAAAATTTATGTAAATTCACATAATGCGTTCTCACCATCAGAAACACAAAATGGAAAATCTCATAGTTTTAATAATGTTAAGAGAAAACATAGGACTTATTCACCTTCACCTATCAGAAAAAACGTTGCGGATAAATATAAAACAAACTTTCGTCAACAAAAACTTCGTCAAAAGAGACCTTTTTTCAACCTAACTTTGACAGATTTTCTCACAAGAAAAATTCTACAGATTCTTATCACAAACAAAATATCATTCAATGTGCATTTTGCGGACGATTCAATCACCGTATGGACACATGTTACAAATTCAAAAATGTTCTCAATGCATCTAGACAAAATCATACCTCTAACTTTTCGTCTGATTCTCACAGAAAGAAAAACTGTGCTTCTTTTTCTAAAAATAAAAATGATAACATCTATCATTTAAACAAATAGGGGAGATTGGTCCTACTGACCGCCTTCTCTCCCATACTTGTTCTTCAGGGTCAGTACATTGTTGTGAAGAGAAAAACAAGCGTCACATTGACAAAAGTTCTTCAACTACTTTATTGTCAACCACTGCTGTACAAACATCCCCAGTGCAACCAAAATTTAATAAATCTTGATGTTCTCATAATTCTTTGGCATCGAAACATCCTTCTGAAATTGAGGAGTGTGTACAAGAACGACACATCATTTATAGTTCCTTTGATAACTCTTATTCCCTGCCATGTATAATTATTAATGTACAACATAATGAAATATAAACTCTTATTGATACAGGCTCAACTTTGTCACTTTTGGATCAGGAATGCTTTAATAACATTAAATCCAAAATTCATTATAAAATCTTGTCTAGAAATGTCTCAGTATCATCTATAAACTCTAAAGTTTTCTTTAAAGGATGTATTGAGATTTCATTTAAAACTGACAAGTACTTTTTCCATCATGTCTTTTATCTTACGGATATAAATAATGTTAATTTTCAAGCCATACTTCGTTTTAAATTTATAAATAAACATTCCATAACCATTTCTCCAATTTTTAAGTCTATATTAATCAAAGATAAACATATCCCTTTTCACAGTCAAAAAGAGTCTCCTACCTGTTATTATTTGAATTCTGAGTATATTTATGACAATATAATAGTGCCATACACTTTTGATGCACACAAAATGTCTTTTTATGAAAATTCTATATCAATTAATCCAAGTAATGGTACTTATGTTGATAATGTGTAGGGAAATTCTGGTGACAATAATTTACAGTTAGTCAATGATTATGCAACTTATCCTTACAATTATAATTTTCCAAATAGTGATTTATTTATAAATAATTTTTTAATATTGCTATTAATTATCATAATCCCTGCATGGATGGTAATTTTACTTATTTTCCTAATTATTTTCCAACTGATTATGGTAATGTTATAAACTATTTATCTACTAACAGTAATATGGCTGACAAAAATCTCACATCTGAAAGTGCTAATGACATCAGTTATGTTGGTGAAAAGCATACTAATTTGAATGATGGTAATAAAATTGTGGTGAATGCCAACATGGTACAAACAGTTAATAGAGAATTAATCCCTACCAATTCTTTTGTTTATTTACATGTCAAATACATGAACTCTCCATCTGAATATTTTATTTTTAAGCCAGCTTTGAAAAATTAAAGTCTTGTTTTGAATGAATTACTACATTCTAACTCTTCAATTCAAAATAATTTATTCTTAGTTGTATGTCAGAATATATCCAAAGTGGACATTCATTTAAATAAAAATACAATTATTGGTGAATGCATTAATGTAGATGAGAACGATATTAAAGAATATTCTTTTGATTTAGATTTTTAAAATGAATATTGTAATAAAATTTTACCATCTGAGGAAATTAAAAAGAACGTGTACAAGAACTGTCACCTAATGATTTTGACCTAAAACACTTGCCCCCTCATGAAAGTGACTCTTTAACAAAATTATTGTGCAGTAAAGCTCTAGCATTTTCTAAATCTTTGGACACTTTAGGTCATACACATCTAGTGAATCCTCAGTTTTCAATGTTGTTCTCATGCAGTGAAAACCCTACCTTTTCCTGTGCCACAGGCACTCGAGCAAAAAGCTCTTGACCAAATTAATCAAATGCTAAATGCTGGTACAATAGAAAGATCAAATTCATCCTGGGCTTGCCCTATGCTTCTATTTAAAAAGAAAAGAACTGACATGTCGAAGCCTCAAAAATATCGTTTTGCGTTAGACTTAAGATTGTTAAATTCTATTATCATTCCATCATCATATCCTCTCCCAAGAATTCAAAATCTATTGGTACAATTATCAAAATTTAAATACTACAGTACTCTCGACTTGCCGTCTGCATACTGGCAGATTGCAGTATCTAAAGAAATGCAAGATAAGCTCAGTTTTACCATTCCATGGGGAATATTTAGCTACCTTCGTCTCGTTTTTGGCTTGAAGACAGCTGCGAGCACTTTTCAACAATTAATTGATTCAGTTATTCAATTGTCTGAAATTGACTTTTCTTATGCATATCAAGATGACATCGTGGTTGGCGCTAATTCCTTTGAAGAAATGATTACGAAACTCACAAAACTCTTAGACTCTCTCATTGTCAGTAACATCACTTTCCCCTGAAAAGTGTTCTTTCATGAAAACTAGCATTAACTTTTTAGGCTTCCAACTCACAGATCATAAAATTCTTCCTATCACAAGTAATATTGTAAAAATTACTTCCTTCCCAAAACCTAAAATCAAGAGGCAGACAAAAAGTTTTATTGGTTTATGTTCATTTTATAGGTCAATTATACCTAATTTTGCAAAATTGATTTCTCCTCTTATTGAAGTTACCAAACCTAAAAATAAGTTTTGTTGGAAATCTGAACAAGAAAATGCATTTAATAAATTGCAAGAAATTTTCTTTCAAAAACCCATGCCCAATCTCCCAAATTTGGATGAGACATTCTATGTTAATACTGATGCATCAAAGACCGCAATCTCAGCTGTTCTTATGCAGAAATTTGAAGGTGATCTTCGACCCATTTCTTATTATTCCAAAACTTTATCTCAGTCTGAAAAACAGTATCCATCAAACTGGAACTTTATGCCATTTATAAAGGTGCAACAGCTTTTAAATATTAATTTTTGGTCGACCCTTTATTCTCTTGTCTGATGCAAAACCCCTCAATAATTACAAAAAAGCAACATCACCTGCCGACATTACTACACGTTGGATGTTGGAACTATCTGAATATTCTTACACATTCCAGCATGTGCCAGGCAAAGAGAATGTGTCAGCAGATTTTCTAAGTAGAACACCTCACATTCCTACTGAAGATCTCCATACTAATCCAGATCTTATTTCTAGGCAAGAACCGCTACCAATTGTTGATGATCAAAATGATTTACATAATGAAATTGCTTACTTTCCATGTGGATTAATTGGCAAAACACACCACACTTGTCATCTTCAAAGTGACTGTCCACCTCCAAATAATGATAATAATGAAGATCCATTGTTAGAAATCTTTGATCAAACCATCTTTTCTGAACAACAAAAAGACCCTCAAATTAACAAAATTTATGAAGATCTTTAAGCTAACAAAAATTCTAAAAGTTTAAATGGTTATTATATTAATCAAAGTAATGATTTGCTTTGTTACAATGGACACTTTTCTTCAGAAGATATTGAGCTACATAGAGCTGTTTTACCTTCGTCACTTAGAGCAAAAGCTCTAAGAATTGCTCATGTTACTCATACTGGAATTCATAAAACTATTGTTAAGTTAAAGAAAAGATTCACTTGGAAAGCCCTTGTTTCTGATGCAATTAATTATGTCAACTCTTGTGAAATATGTTTAGTAAACAAAAATCATGAAAAACGCTGCTCCATATTTACCAGCACCACTGCCTACAGCTCCCAATCAAAAAGTTTCAATGGATTTACTTGCCCACTGAGAAATCGCCAGTATGTGATGACTGTAATTGACCATTTTTCTCGTCATCTAGAATTATATGCCTTGAATAACATTAATGCTGAATCGGTTACTAAAGCTCTATTGAATTACATTTCTACTCATGGAAAGCCCGAATTAACACTTACTGATCATGGCTCTCAGTTCACTAGTGATATGTTTCCTTATTTCAACAAAAAGCTTGGCATAAAATTGGAACACAGTTCAGTAGCGCATCCACAGGCTAACGAATTAAGTGAGTGATGTAACACTCAAATAAAGTCATCGGTGAATACAATGGCTTCCCAAGGATTTGATGTTCCAACTGCTTTAAAAATCCACCAATCCATATACAACGCTACGCCTCATCCAGCTACAAAATTCACTCCAAATCTTCTTCATTTCCGAAGAGAGGTAAATGATATTTATGCCAATTATAAAACCCAATCTTCATGGAAAATTATTAACACAGCTTATGAAATTCACAAATTAATGGATGTTATTGAAAAAATATGCTATCAAGCTTACAAAAATAACGAGTCTTCTAGACAAAAAGTATATCAGAAATCAAGGGAAAAGTTCAAATTTGCTAATATCAGAGTTAATGATATTGTTTTTGTAAAATTTCCCAATGTGTTTAACAAAAAAGTACAAGGCCCTTACATGGTAAAGAAAATAATTTCACCTGTACTTATTCAAATCCAAGATTGCAATAATAATCAAGCATCACATCACCAATGTTGATCCATACTAGCAGAACATTGAAACTTCAAAAAAGAAATGAAGCATTGCAGTATCCTTCGGATTCTTCTAAACGTGCAACACATGATCAAGCAGCTGTTGATACCGCATCTTCTTCTCCTGTGCAACAACATATTCTTACTCAAGTTTCTAATTGTGATTCTGCTTGTAATACATCTCCTCAAATTGCCACCTCTTCTAAGTGCCAACAAACATCTTCGCATTCATATAATTAAGTGCATTCACAGGCATCTGGTGATAAAACTCCCATTACTGTTCTAAACAAGTCTACTCAATACAAAGATCATTATGATCTTCGCCCTCGCACCCATAAAAAATATAAAATATAAACTAATCTCCATTTCTTTTTTAGGATGACTTTAGCATTGTTACAGAATCTAGTCCATGCTAGCTCGATTGGATTGCCAGAGATGAAGATGGACTGTTCATTTATTTTATTTTTTTTGCTTTCTTTTACCAAAGCTGCAGGCAGCATTTGTGTAATTTTTTTTTTAAGAAAGTCATCTTCTCCTTGAAGCAATGGAATTGTCATCCTGTAAAAGTATGTAAATTTTAAATTTGTTTCCGTTCACTGTGTTTATCATTGAAATATTTTCTTCAGAACCATAGTTATTTTTTTTATTTATGCTTAATCTGATATGTGAAATGTGCTGGTACTTTTAAACTTTCAAAACCTTTAAATTCAATAATTGGTCTAAATAATGAGAAATAATTTGTCTTCAATATAATAGTTGAAAATATTATGTCGTTTATTGAATTATTTTGATAAATATTTATTCTAAAAAATAAATAAATAAATTGTTATTGATGTAAGGTAAAACATGAGTACTCATGTCATCAAATTTCCCAATTGTGACCTTTTATAGTAATTCAAATGTTACTTTTTCATTATTTACAGTTTATGCATGCTCTAACATCTAACCTCTTTTAACATCTCAAAGAAATAATGATAAAATTGTGCATGCGAATGCTTCTACTTGTATTTTTGGTATATTAAAAAAAAATGATTGAAAATAAGTATTTCTGTGTCTCTAAGTGTTTAAAAGTTTAAAAAAAAGAAGGTTTATGTATATATAATAATTATATACTTTGGATCAAAAGATGTTTTTTAAGTCATTATATATATATATATATATATATATATATATATATATATATATATATATATATATATATATATATATATATAAACAAGTATTTGTTATTTTGCAGATAAAACATGATCACATGTTATTTACAAAGATTTGAATATTTGAATTAAACATGTTGAATAAGTATTCAAGATATTATAAATATTTTCTGTGATAATTTTTGTAAACTGACATTTTTCAAGTTATGCAGTGGATTGATATATTTATTTAAATGCTTTTATGAGAGTTTAAATATCCTCTTTTTGACTTTTTTGTTACTTTGAAAGTATTATCGTCGGAGAATAGCATTTTTTTTTTCTGAGAGTTCAAATATCATCTCTTTGGAATTTACCTTTATTTACTTTGAAGCTGTTGCTGTTGAATTGTTATTCAATTAAGATAAGTTGACATATTGGAACGTATTGTATGTATATGTATATATATATAGATAATTTATTTTTTGAGAGTCTAAATATTCTCTCTTGACTATTTGTATACATTTTCCAATTTCTGTCATAGGAAAATTGTGAAGAATTGAATTCTCAAGAATTGAATTTATTGAATTTAATATTATTACCTATTTGTGTCTTTTAATATCATTTGCTTATATGTACAGTATTATAATCCTTTTTCTTTTTAATATATGCTGACTATATATATGTTTTTTTATACGTAACAATTTTTATATATGCTGGTGTTAATTTATATTGTTGTACTTGCTATTGCACAACTTAGTGAAGAGACTATCAACTAAGGACTGTATTTACTTTCTACAAATACATAAACTGTTACGGACTCTATTTTGAAACAAGATTTCCTTTTTGCGAACTAACAGCTATTTTAGATGTTTTACTTTTTTAATATTTGCCAACATGTCGTGCATTATCATGTGAACTCTGACTATGATAGTAATTTGTTTTATTATTGAATGTCATGTAAAACAATTATTGATATTCATGTGATTCTTATTAGTTCACTTTTCTTTTAAGATTGTTTTATATGTTCATTGTGCATACTCTAGAAAATATTGTCTCGATGTAAAAATTATTGAATTTTTCCATCTCACCAATATTTTTCTCTTGGGGAGGAAGGGGTAATATGTTGTGTTTACTCATAACAACTGCCATATTTTTATTCAATTTAATTTATTGTGTATTTTATTAATCTTTTTTTATTTATTATAAAAATTCGCATTCTAAAAATTTATTTTAATTCTAGCCTTTTTTAAACTTTCCTGTAAAATTTCTTTTCTTATGTACCTTTTCGTTTATTTCAAAATAATAAAATGATTTCGAATTTGTTACTTCCGGCTGTGGTTTGTTTCAGAACTTTCCCAAATATTCCAAGAGGATGTACATCCGTTTTTATAGCCCCTCTCCCCGTCTAATCGGACTCTTTTCTGCTGATGCGTAATTTAAAATAGGTGAATACTTGTCTACTTTATTGGCTCCGCATCTTTCAGGTGCTATAAAATTTTAATCTTGAAAATTCAATTTCCCTATCAGTGTTTAATCGTTTGTCCTATCTGTTTCATCGCCACTTCTCTAACCCTGCCAATTGGCGGATTATTGGGTTATGGCAACCCTCCCATCGCTTTTTTTTCTTTTGCTCGGAGCAGAATCAGAGAGAGCGCGTGTCGGGAGCCTGCGATGATTGTTCTTTAAAAAAGACGTAATACAGTGTATATTTACAAACGAAAATTAATTTAAAATTAAAAAGTAAACTCTTAGAATGGTGATGTTGTGGTGCGCATTCATTACTTCGCCTTTTTTTACGATATGCTACATTAGTTATCTACAAAGAATTCGTCAATGTTCCAAGCATGTCACCCCTAAATCCTCCAAGAGCATTCTTATTCCTATCAAGTATATTTTGAGCCAACAAAATTATATTTTTAAAATGATTATGTGTTGGGGGGTCTCTAGAAAAATGAGAGACCCTAAAATATGTTGTCTACTTTCTGCATAAACAAAAACAAGAATTTTTTTAACAAAAAATAAAAATATTTTTAAAGAGAAACTTCCTGCATCCTTATTAATGTTTTTTTTGTGTGTGTGTGTTCTATTTTTTTCAAGTTCCTGCAGGTAAGCATTGTTCTATTATTCTTTTTATTTTTCCTTACATCTGTCCAAAAATTGATGAACTCTGACGGTCACGTCCATGGGTCTTTTGCGGCCACAAACGACGCAATGATACTTGGAAATTATTAATTTTTTTTTTCGGAACGGCATAAACGTTTCAGGTAAACACAACAAGAACTGTGTAAAACTGTATTCTGTGTAAAACTGCACTTTGAACACATATCTTAATTGAAAAAAGAAGACATGGCATAATATATCATAAAGGATTATTTTGAAAAAGAAATTTTACACCACAAGTTATTTTTTTCTATCAGAAGAAAAACCAACATCTCACTTTGACAGAATATCTTATTTTAACTTAAAAAACTGTTTTGTGAAATATTACGCCGCATCTCATATTCAAATTATGACTTATCACTTCGAGTAAGGATACTTTGCAAAATAACCTGTTTAATATTTCATGACTTAATTTATAAAAAGCTTTCTATACCTTAGTAAAAGCAAATTTTCTGGCGAACTTTTATGCATTAAAATTTAAGATTCTAGTCGCAGTGAAAAAGAAAGCTTGAATTTTTCATTTGTAATCCTAATAATAATTAAAAAACACTCTTCAGAATATTTTATGATGTCATATTATATTTAAAATTTTGTTCTTTTTTAACTTTAATTTAATTTCTTTGGCAAATATTTCTTTCCTGTGACTTAATCATTATAAATGTAAAATTCATTTCCATTGATCAATAGTTTTTAAATAAAAGTTGCATTTTAAAAAGTTAACCTTGGTTGGCTGTATTTATGACGACCAATTATCAACACTAGGAATATAGGCCTTAAGTGGTTAGTGCCCTCCATGGAGGATATCTAAGGAAACCTAATCTGTATTTATGCATGCAAATCCAAGGCTAGAAAAAACCCACGGAAAACTCCTCATGATTACGCTCTCGGGCGCGATTTGTTTCAAACCAGCAATTCTCCAGATAAAAAGTTAACAATAGACATATTAAAAAAATTACTAAATTAACCCTATTTTGCGTGGCAGTCTCATATAGAAGTGTACTAATAAATTACCTTCATGAAACTATATGTATGTAAGTTAATGCCTGCATCACATAACCTCCGTATTAAGTACATTAAAGTATATGAATTAATGAAATTGGAGACACTTGTTTTTACTGACTTATAAACATAGTCGCAAAGTGTCTTTTTTTTGTGTGTGTCTGTACCAGGGGTGCCTGTTTGATCTCATTCTTATTTCTGAAATTTCGACTTTACTCCCTTTCTAAAAAAGAATTTTTACTTTAAGTAATCAAGAAAAAACTGATATTAAATAAATCTAAAGACAATTTTTCGTTTTCTAGTGTGAATCCAAGATTTTTAAATTTTAGTGGGGGCCAAACGGTTCTTCTGGTTTGGGCCATTTTATTGTTCTAATAAATCGAAAATATAATAACAACTTTTTTCTAAATTTTATGCTTTATTGAATTTTTCTATAAACTTTTGGTATTGGAGGGGGGAGGGGTACCTATAGGAGATTTAAAAAAACAGCGTTTTTTAGAAATTGTTTCTGGAATAGAAAAAACGATTTTAACTTTCTCTTTATTTATTTATTGTTGTTGTTCTCAGTCTAAGGATATATGAGACATGTCTGAGTCCTTGTGATGTCCACATTTTATTAGTTTTTAGATTGATGCATGTGTAATCCATCGTGTACGTAATGTATGACTTAAGCCACATTTTTTTAAACAGATGATACAATAATCTGCAATTTCTTTACTGTTCGTTTACAAAAACGAAAAAACAATTCGAATACATTATGATTGATGGGAAAATGTTTAAAATCAGTTTAAATAGCATTATAAAACTTCAAGAATATTAAAATGAAATTGCTGAATGGGACCAAGTGCAGCTTGTTTTCTGTAGGTTATGATTCTGTGTATTTTTTATTCCTTAAAAACATGCTTAAAAAATACAGATTGACTATGGAAGATTTATTAGCTGGATGAAAAATAAAATTCTTGAATATTAATCAATTAGCGCTGCAATGTCTGGTGCATGTTTGTTCTTTATTTTAAAATTTTTATTTAAACGTACAAATTTTATTTATTTAGGTGTTTTCGTAATTCTATAAACACATAGAACCTATTGTTGTCGTTCAGTCCATCCATCTGCAGATAATAAATAAAAACCACCCAATCAAATCTTTTGAAACCTTCTATGTGTAATTGTTGCATAATTTTGTCGAATTATTTCAAAATTCATGAAAACTGGATACATAATTTATATACAGGGACAGTCAAAACTACCCAGTTTCATTAAGGCCAATTTTTAAAAAAGTTTCAATTGCATTGTAATGATGTATTACACTCGTTCGAATTTAATGAAATGATTTGATAATGAATTTAATTAATTGAAATTGATATGCATTATTAAAGGGCACGAATAGATGTGCATATCGTAAAATATGCGGTGCAAAAACTATTTATTATTCATTTTACAGTCTCCAGAAAAAGTTCCATTACATAATGGTATAGGTAAATATTATTTGGGATGTAATTTCATTGTATTACATTTATTTATTCAAATTGATATCCGTTGCTTATGGTTTTCTTCAAACTTCTTCCGGTATAATAGAAAATGTGCAGTATTTACAGTGACTGTTAAAGTAATTCCCATTATTGAATTCGATATCCGTTGTTGAGGATTGCTAAAAGTTACTTCCTGTATAGCAGAATGTGCACAGTATTTACAGGGACACACGAAAGATTTCGAATACTATACTTTATCAGAAGTACTGTATGTTAAAGATGATCATTGGAGGTGCATTATTTTTATAATAAATGCTTTAACTTTAACTAACACATTAGGTTGTGTGTATAAATGCTGTCGATCATATACAGGGCTGTACGAAAGAATTCGTAAGGATTACTGAGTTTGTACGAAAAGAAATTACGGAGGGTTTTAAACAATGCTCGCTCATATACATTTATACACATATGTAGTTAAGTTTTTTTTTTCATATTATCCAAAGTCATTACTGGTTACAATATGTTTTAAACATATTAACACTAGAACTGCCGCAGCAAACATTTTGACTGTAACCAAATAAAATATTTTGATTCAAACTAGTGATGTCTTTTTAGAATAAGTTTAATATTTACGACGACAAAATAAATTAAGTAAATAAGCTAACAAATTGTAAATAAAAGTTATGGTGTGTAATATTTTTAGAGCACTTGGTAAAATTTTCAGCGGTTCTATTCTTAAAGGTAAAACACTAGTTTTAAATGATTTGTGGGATTTTTACGCTCAAATACATTTCGGATACTATGATACCATACATATAACTTGTATAATATAGATAGAATAATATACATTGGGAAGAAAAGAATTAGATAAAAGCCCGCCCATGGATAGAAATCTCTAGAAATGTGATTTCAATAGTTTTAGGCGTGTTTTGGAACTTTACCTAAATATTGACATCTATATAAGGATAATTGGGAAAATACAGGCCTGTACAAATGTATTTAACCTTCTAACCCCGGCTACAAGAGTTTAAAATCCCACTCCCTTAGTACGGCAAAATCTTGGAATTTCTTTTCCCCCACATTGGAGTGACCACCTCTCCGGACATCTTTGTTTCGACGTGCGGGAAGTGCTGGGTGTGCATTGAAAACCAGGGTTGCTGCATAATTCTAGGAAATACTACGGAGGGTTGTTTCTTACGCCAGTTATCACCATTTTGTATCGCTTTCATTGTTATATTAACATGAATGCTAGCGGTTGAGGTGTTAATTATTACATATAAATCATTGAGAAAGGTACATTAAAATTTTTATGACAGAAAATGTCATGTATATCGTAAGGATAAAAAAGTCTATAATAATAATAATAATAAAAACAACTGATCAGCATCGTTTGAACTGACACTACAAACTATTAAAGCTTAAATTATTTTTTAGCACATTGCATGGTATACAATTAATTCTAAAATTCATATTTCACGTTCTCGGGAGAAAAAAAAAGAAGCATTGTTGACTATGGGCATGTATTTGTTATAAATTTTAAATCAGCTTAACTATGTGCTAGTAAAAATGTATTAACCCCAATTTGTTTGTCAATTATGAAAAAAGGAAAAATAATTCCGTTAGATTATCAAAGAAAAAAACTATTAAAATGTACCGAAATTGATATGGCGTCTAATATAGTCTTGTAATGAATTGAATATAATTTATTTCTGCAATTTTTACGGACATAAAACAAAATAATAACAATAATAATAAAAAGAACATGATGATTTCGGTTACATTTAATTTATGAGTGATCGTTCTCAGTAATATCATTTTTTGTTTCAATTTTTAAAGATAAAACATCATACTTACGGTGATACTGATAAATGTGAGTTGAAAACAAATGCGTTTTTTTTCTTTTCTTTATTATATATATATATCCTTCCGATATACAGTGATATCCTTCAGTCATAAGATTTTGCTGTCGTGTGACGACAATTTTTCTTTCCTGCGCTTTTGTACGGGGAAATTCAATTCAGAACGCTACTTTAACAATATTTCATTAAAAAATCTCTTGCCGTTACCGAAAGATGAAAAACGAGTATGTTTGATTACACAGATTCAAAATAACAGCACTTGATACATTTGTAAGAAAAAAAAAAAAAAAAGTAATTAATGTAAATTTTAGAATAGCCTTAAAACTTTTTTTTTCAGAATGTTACTTGAAGTGTAATAAATTCTAAATCTGCTATTCAGGATATAAAAAGAAAAAGAAAGAAAGAAAAAAGCATTATAGCCTATGAGAATGTATTGTTTACAAAAAATAAATAAATAAATAAATAAATCATATTACAGCTTAATTACATCGTAGTTTGTATGTGCTAGTTAGTATGTTAAATTTTAAAGTATATTTTAATATGATTCGTTTGTGAATGTATATACACACACGCACTGAAAAATTGTCCTCTGTATTATAAATGAAAAAATCATTATTATTTTTAAAATGTTACATATTAAAACATTCTGAAATTGATGTGAAGTGTACAGAAAAAATGTAAACTGCATAGAATTTACTTAAGTTTTTTTTTTTCTTGTATACGCATACACAAAAAGAGAGGTAAGTAAATTCGGTTACTGTAAGTTTATAAATGATTAGTGATGAGGGATTCGTAAGTCTGGTAGTTAATTTTCGGTATCAAATTTTATTCATGAATACATAATATTTACAGGCTTAAATATTGAAGGGAATTGTAATCACACATTTTTTAATACTTTTCAATAAATTAAGTTCATTTTGAGTTATAAGCAATTGTTGTCTCATGACCGAAGTTGTTTCCTGTAATAAGTTATCATATTCGGAAATCCTGTTTATAACGTCCGTTTTAACAGCTTTTTTCTAAGAATGTTTTTTTTTTTTTTTTTTTTTTTTTTTTTTACAATTAAAAAAAGAAAAAAAACCGTTACATACTTTTTAAGTGAGAGTACTTGTGTAGATATTAAATTAAAAAAAAGACTACTGTATTCAAATTTACTATAGAATATTCACTATTTAATATTAAGTGGTTTTTTTTTTTCCAGAGATATGTATTATATATATATATGCCCATAAACGGCTGTGCATTATTTAAATGTATTCATACTAAAATATGGAATCTATAGCATTTATTTGTTCGTTTTTATAGGAGGGGGGGGAGTCGGAAGTACACACGCAAATAAAAAAATCTGTTATTATTAAGGAAGTAACAGTGTTAGAAATTGATGGAATAATAGTGCGCTGTTAGAATATTTCGCGTTGTACTGAGAAAACGAAAAGACATATTAAACATACAGGATTGTACAGTAAGAAAATAATATGGCTCACTTTAAAACTATCAAGCTGCATAAACGAAGAATATTTTTGGTGTGTGTGGGGGGGGGGCGGTCTGGAATGAGTTTGAGAATAATTTAGATGACTTATTTATTTTTCTTAGAGTGCTAAAAATATAGCAAACACGTAATCTACAAGATTTAAAAATTTGCATATGTGTGCTAGAAGTTTTTTTGGGGGGTGGGGTGGGGGGGGGGAGAAAGGGGAGTAAGAAGTGAAGCGGATATTTTAGGAGTTAATAATTTAGATTGTTTAATTTTTGCTACAAAGAGCCTAACTTTTTATGCTATTGGAGCTTAAATTTTGTAGGAAAGAGTCTTGTAATTTACATGATTGATTCTTTACTATTATGAACAACAAATAGGTTGACAGGATTTTTTAAGCCTTCTCAATGCCTTAAATTTTTGTATCAAAAGTGTAAGGGAGGAAGAAAAAAAGAAATAAAAATTTCATGCGGCGAGAGGGGGTGAAGCAGAAATTTTGTGTAGTGACGAGGTGGGAAAATAGAAATTTCGAGCGGACAGGGAAATATTTCATTAAACCTATTAAAATAAAAATATACTGAGTATTTTTGGAAGGGGGGAGGACGTATTATCTAGATTTCATAATGCTAGAGTAATTTAAAAATAATGGTAAGGAGCAAGAAAAAAAATCAGCATGTGTCTGTTATTATTATTATTATTATATTTTATCTAAATATGATTCCAAAATAACCAGTGTAGCTCGGAAAAGAGCTGTTTGTTTTTAGCCCTGAGAAGGACTGTTTATTTTTAATTAATGGGAAATTTAAATGAAATGATTGCGAATGCAGTGTTTTATATGCAGTGTTTTATATGCAGGTTCAAGGAAGACCGTTTATTAAAATTCGAGTGAATTTTAATGCTTATCACTGACTGGGAAATCTTGCGCTTCTATGGAATTTTCGAAGAGTTTTATGTCTGAGAGCCATAATAAACATTTCGCGATTATAAAATTTCCTCTGGAAAAATGCGCTCCTCATTACAAATGTATTGGCGCGTTTATTTACGTTGTGTATTTACGCGTCCAAAGAAGCTTTCGCCAAAATACTCGTTTTTCTTCCCGAAAGAATTGCCAATTATAAAAACTGACCTCTCCGTTTAATGTGGGAGGGAAATTTTCACGGGGAGAGGAGAAACTGACAGCTGAGTAATGAAGCTTCGCTCAAAAAGTTGGTCGAATGCCGTGGTAAGGAGTATTACCAGCGCCACATTCAAGGGGTATTTCTCTGACGGTAAGACGTCTTACCACGCCGGACCGAGGAGGTTTAGTATGCTTCCATCTATAGATATAAATTTCTGAAATGGAAAATTTAAACTAGTATACGTTTTGAACACTTTAAAACATAGTTGGGAAGTTTTTGTGAATTGCATTTGTCTGTTTACCAGGCTGTCTGTCTTTTTTCCCAAACTAGAACTTGCATTAGTATATTAGTTGGATTGCACTGTAAAGTAAATATTTTATTGACATTTACTATGCCCTCTACGGTATTGGAAAAATAATACATTGGGTTCGTAGTTTATTAGCAGACACATTCAAAAGTATTTCATTTTATTATAGTTTATGAGAAAGTGTATTTAATAAAGAAAGTAATTTAATAAATACGTAGAACCTATAGTCTTCATCTTGTCCGTCCGCATGCCTGTATATAGCAGCGCAAAATCTATCCAGTCGAATGTCTTGAAATTAAATATAACGCTTGCAAAATTTTGTCGAGCCATTTTACAATTAATGAAAATCGTGTCAAAACTTAACTTAAAAATACATTAAAATAAAATTTTCTTCAATCTGTTAAATTTTAACATACATAATTAATTCAAGGACATACAGTGGCAGATAATGATTCTATCATGCCATGGTGATGACGTAATATGTAATATTGTAGTCATATTATTTTCGTATTGGTTAATTTCTATACATATATATATATATATCTATAATCGTAAGTAATTCTGTATTTATGCATATTCTCATAAGTGTGCAACAGATTTTCACCATGATCTGAATGTTTACAAAAAATTGTAATAAAACGATTGCACCTCATTTGCCATGTTTGTTATACAATTTGTGACTTTTTTATCTTTAACTGCAAGAGACATATTTTAATACAAGGAATTTTTTTTTTTTATATTGGTTTCGTACAAAAACAGGATTATTATTTTTATTTTATTTATTTATTTATTTTACTTTTTTATTAAGGCATACAAAAATTAAATTATTCAAGAAATATAGTAATTAACCTTTAATTACATATTTTTGTAAGTTCTTAACATGATATAATAATATTTTGGCAGTTATGCATTATCTATAATTTTCTTTGAGTCCAATATTATTGATAATTAATAACATTTATAACCCTTAAATTCCATGTGTTTGCTTTCGCCAGCATACTTAATTTAGTCTTTAAAAGTACTGTTTAATGCTTTAATTTTTAATGTAGCCAATCAAATAAAGACTGAGAATGATTTCAAATCTTTTTTCAAGATGTAGATGACAGCAATAGTACAGTTAAAGAAAAACGATAGATTTATTTTTTTTCTCTTGTTCTATAAATGCGTTGTTCAATTTTAATTAGAGGAGCTTTGGTATTATCCAATAATATTTTATTGTTATATTTTATTCAACATAAAAAAATAAAAAAAAAACCCTTGAGACGCATAAAATGTTTGTAAAATACAAACTTTAAATATCCCCAACACTTTTTAATGCTTTTAAAGTTCAAGAAAAAAAAATACATATGAAAAATACATATAAATATGTAATTTTAAAATAAAAGTTTCACTTTTTGCACAATGTCAACTAACATGTTAATTTGCTGGTAATTTTCCATACTACCTTGTTCATAACCGGGTACTATGGAATAATGTCAAAAGCAAACATAAGATTATAAGAAAAATCACGATTTAAAATATTAAGCAAAATAATTTAATGAGTAGTAGACATACCATATTACTCAACAAACTGTCTTTCAACATATAATATTTTTCCTCATCAAGTTAGTATACAGAAATCTGACTAAAATCACGTTAAATATATCTGTTCAGCTTTATACTGAATTTGTCTAGAATCTGTCATAGTGACACTTTATAAATAATACAATTAGTTAAAAAAAGAAGAAAAAACTTCAAAAGTTTTAACTTTTGAAGTTTTTTCTTCTTTAAGTAAGTTCACCTGCTCGGTGCAACAAGTAGTATCCATACAGAACTGAACACAATTCTTTGAAAAAATGCTATCAAACTAGAACTAGGAAGTCATACAGTGGGTTTGTGCCTGGCAAAAATACAGTATATGTAAGGTATTACACTATTCCATTTTTTACCAAACTATTCAATAATACTGAACTTTCTCAACATATATCTATAAATCGCTAATTTCAAAATACATTTTTAATTTACTGATATCTTAGTTTATTCCTTCTTATTATATTCTTTTTAAATATAAACTTGTTCCTTTTCTTATTTATTATTAACATATTTGGAGATCTTGTTTTTATTCTGGTGGTAAATTTTAAAGTGAGCAACATAACAGTGAATTGATGTAGATCTTCTCTTTGCTAGTATAATATTTACTTTAATTTGTAAATTATTTTGTTTAATTTATTAACAATATTACGAAAAATCATAGGAACCTCATTACAATTTTTTTTGTGAAATTTATAAAAACAGTACCGTTTAATTTATGCTGGTTCAGTTTCTCAGGGGAGCAATTACGTTGTCCTACAAAGATTTAATACATTTTATTTGCCTTAAAATTAAAATTTGTCAAACAAACATTTATGCTGCGGTTTTGTTTAAAATTTTAATATAGTAATGGATATACAAAAAAGCTATATTTGTATCAATATTTAATTTCGTTTATTATTCTAGTTGTCCCTGTAAAATATACAAGAATTTAAGATTGGATTTGTTTATTTTAATCTAATCAGGCGTAAAATGCAGTTTCTGCACGTAAAACACGCAAATAAAAGTTTATGATTCCATTTCGATAAATGTAAATATAAATAAGAACAATTAGTGAATCTTTTTTGTTGGCTATTCCAGTTAAATACGATATTCTGCCCAATACGCAGCAATTGTCTAATCAAAATAAAACAAATCTTAATCGGTTTAAAATATAACTTATTTCATCAAATAAGATATTTACATGATTTCTATCCCATATTTACATTTTATTTTTTTTTAAATTAATATTAAAAATTAGATTTAGTTTAATGAAAACTTTTAAAATTAGCACATTAGAATTTGAATAAATTTGTTTTGTGGAACAATTAATTACAGTTTACATTGCATCTAAATTATTAACATGGTAATATAATTAACTTTAGTACTTAACGAAAAAAAGATTAATTTATTGTCGGCTAAAATAAATTTGATTTCGTGACAGTTACCAGGCTTTTAACTTAATAATACTTTTCAATAATTATTATTAGTTTATTAAACCTAAACAAATCTTATATATGCTTTATAAATTTGGTTCTAACCGAATTTTCGCCGGGTACTGAAGCAGATTAAATTATAAGCTGATAATATTTGATACAACACACATGTTGTCTAAATACGCTTTGTGATATTCAAGCGGGTTTATTGCTTCTATAAGGACATGTAAATGTCACTTTAAGTATATTTGACTGTGTAAATAACATACGTTGAATATAGATTCGGAGAGAAATACAGCCACCCTTAGATATAAACGGAGCAGATTTGAGATGATTATTAGAATGAAAAAAAAACCTATTTAAATATAAATGCTTTGCTTACTTCTTATTATTTTGGGCATTATCCAATTATATTCTATTTTGTAAATTTTTAATCAATATTTAAAAAATACCTGGGTACATTAATTGTTAGAAAAATACAAACTTTAAATATTTAATAATACATTCTAATGCGTTTAGTGTTGAAGATAAAATAATATATTCGAAAAATACACATGAGTATGTAGCTTTTAAATAAAAGTTTCACTTTTTGTTTAATGCTAACCAATGTTTCGTTCAATGGGTAGTATGGAATAGTGCCAAAGAATATTAAAAAATGAACAAAATTTAAAACGCAAAGCAACCTTATTTAAAAAGTAGAGGATAGTACATGTTGCTCGACAATCTGTCTTGCAAATTATAATATTTTCCCTAGTCAAGTTAGTATAGAGAAATATGACTAACACTGCAATAAATATGTCTGTTTAGCTTTATACCGAGTTTGTCTAAAATCTATGCTAGTGACAATTTACAAGTAATAAAAATGTCAATAAAATAAAATAATAGAAAATACTTAAATACAAAAACTGCAAATGTTATAAGAGTTTCCATCGCCTGCACACTCAAAGAATAGTTATCAACAAAGAACTAAACACAATTCTTTATGAGAGTACTAAATGGTCTTATGGAAGATTTGTACCTGGCAGCAGCACAATATAAGTTAGATGCTGCTGCACTATTCCATTTTGTCTGAACCATTCCATTATACCTGAACTTCTTGACCATAAATATATCGCTGATTTCAAAATACATTTTTAAGTTACGATACTACGTTTATACTTGGGGTTGTTTCCTTCCCTATTAATTAGTAATCCCAGACAATACATTTGGGATTGTTGGAGGAAGTCTCTTAGATAATACGAAATTTATTAGTTCTACTTTATAAAAAGAATAAAATCCAGCTAATATATGCTTTAAAATATGCGCGTAACGTTACTCCATAAAATTAATGCAGCCTTGCTGCCTTTAATTTTAAAGAAAATATAATTCATGTGTTTGAAATTGAATAAAACTGTTTTGATAAGTAAATTTCACTTTTTTATCACATATATCAGTCGATTACTAAGCCAAATAATAATTTAGGAAAATAGGTACGAATCCTGTAATTACACATCGAAAAGAAATACTGACAATCAGATTAAATGGTTAAGTAATAGAGATAAATCTTATATAAAAACCCATCTGCCTTTTTCTGCCTTTCTAGAGTGTATAATGAGATTTTGTTTTATCTTATTGCTAAAGATTATTGATTCGATGATTTTTTAGAAATGACGCACATTGGCATGAATTTTCATTCATTTTGTTGTATTTTCATTAATATAAAAAGCAGATTAGAAAATATATTAGCTCCACAATCACTCAGTGTCATGATATGCACATTTCTTAAATGTCACATATTTGGTTCATTCATTTTTGTTACCAGGTTTTATTTAATTGATTTTTATATTGATTTCATCGATATAAAGTAACGAGTGTTTCATGATATCTATTGCTTTTACTTGCTAAACTGATTTTTTTCTTATAAATTGTAATAATATTATAAGTTTGTCTGAAGCAAAAATCATCGATAATAATTGATCATTAATCATAATTGAGTGGGTTAATATATTGGAAACTGTGTGGATGTAAAAAAAGATATTTTTAGTGAATAAAAATTGACAGTCGAAAAAAAAATATAATTTACATTATAAAATTATTTCATATATTCAAGTTCAAAAAATTACTTGAAAATATGTATCTATAGTGTAAACAGACACAGTCACATATGATTCAGCATTTAGTTTACCGTTTAAATTTCCATTATTTATATGTGATTTAAAAAATGTATTCATTATCCGCATAAATGTAAATACTAGCATTTCAATATTTGTTGTAAAAAAAAAAAAAAAAAAAAAAAAAAAAAAAAAACATATTGAATTGACTTTGCAGTTATTAAAGGATCAATGTTGTCAAAACATTGGATAATGTTCTCAAAACATTAACACTAATTGGAAGTATTACACTGCATATCAGCATTCTACAAACACATTAATACAAGCATTGCATTAAAACACATATTATATATATATATTTTTTTTTTAAGGTAGTGTCAAAAAATTAGCTTTTATTTTTTTCTTCAAATTATGAATTTATTTTACTATGATTTGAAACTCTTATATTTTTTCCCTAAATTCGAAATGACACAATTTTTCAATGCTACAAAATAATAAATCCTTAATTTAAAAGCATTTGTATAACATATTTTACAAAACCTTAATTTTAAAAAATATATATTAACACTTGTAATTTTTTTAGTAAATAGATTATTGTCATATTTTGCATAATATTAAATATGAAATATCTCTGAATTTAATCCACATTCAATTTGAACTTATAGTAAATTTAGAGGAATTTATGATGGCTATTTAGTTGCTTTTCAGATTATATTGTTTCATTAAGCTCCTTACAACAAATTTCCTTCTATTATACTCATACGATTTAAGTATATTTCTACGATTATAGATATAAACAGTCATAGTTGAACTAACAAATATCTTCACACATTATCTCGTTTTAAATTGTTATGAAAGCAGGTAAATATAAAGAGAGATATTTTAAAATTAATCCTTTACCAAACGTAACTGCAAAATAAGCTGAATATCAACGTTTATTTGAATAAGATATTAGTTTGAATAATATGTGTTTAATCGAGAGTCATAGAAGTATTCAGAATGTTTTATTTTATTTAAATAGTTATTTACTTTTTATTTAAATGTGTATATATATATATATATATATATATATATATATATATATATATATATATATATATTACAAATTAAAAATTTTTTCGCCAAAACTAACCTTTATACTACCTTAATTTTCTTATAATAATGTTCCGTACTTACTTCAAATTATTAAATTCAAATCTTGTTTCTAGATCTAATCTGTTAATCTGTATGCAAACGATATAAATTCTTAATTTGCCTTAAAAAACATTATTCCAGTATGCGTAAATTTAAAAAGATGGCTCTAAATTAAAAATATTCTTAATTAAAACTTTATTTCTTAATATTCCAAATAAAACGGATTTCTTCTATGTTTTTATCAACCCTTTTTAAGAAAATCTTATTAAATTTATTCCAAAACCATACCTTTCAAAAAATATCATTATTTTATTTTATCTATTTATTTATTTTTCCGCCGCCAACCTTTGATGTGTGCAGTAATAAATTCATTTCTTTTCTTTTTCTCTTAAAATTAATCATTTATAAAAATCGTCTGCCTAAGAAATTATGAGTCGATTATAAATTGGTTAAATAATATTTTTTTTTAAATAAATTTATCGTCTGTGTAAAATAGTCTCGTATCTGGACAAGAATTCTGTTTACATAAAAGGATGATGGTTTGAGATTACAGAAAGTTCTAGAATTTTCTTTTTAGTTTTAAAAGGTGGAAGTCTCGAGATGAGAAGGGAAGAGATTCTGGAGTTCTTTCGTCGATGAGCACGGCTGGTTGAAGTAAATGATGGAATATTTTTTGGACATTTCGGTAAAAGATCGTTTGCAAAAAGGAGTTTTTCCCTCTATCATGACTACAGTTGAATAAATAAACTTACAGCCACCAAGGAGTGATTTATTGGATATTCTACATTTATTTATTTTTTATTTTTTCCCTCGCTGGCCATGACTTCTGTGCAAAGAACGGGGACCCTGGCGATGATGTTTTTGGCTCCCAACTTTAAAATGTCACAGTCTTTTCTAGAGTCGACAGGATGTTTTATGCCTGCGCTGCCTTTTTTGGTTTTTAAAGAAACTTGCTATGGAACGAAGTGATAATAAAAACTGTGGATCGCTGAATAATTTGCCCGTCATTATTGGATGTGTTCTTAAACAAGAACTGCCATAGTCTCATGATTTCTGGAGTGACAAAAACAGAGGAATTGTTCCTGTAAAGTGCTTTGGTCGAGAAAAAGTAGAGTTGCAAAAAGTCGGTTTATTCCCGGGTTTATTTCCAATAGACCAGGTTTATTCCCAGGTTTATTCCCAAGAAACCGAATTATTCCAAAAAATCCCGGGTTTTTTCCAGGTTTATTCCTAAAAACCCGGTTTATTCCCGGGTTTAAACCGGGTTTTTTCTAACCTTTGCAACGCTAAGAAAAAGTAGTCCTCTTATGATGAAAAAGAAGAAAAAAATAATAATAATTACAAGACCATTTCTTGTTAATTGGTGAAAAAAAAAAAAAATATTTTTTCGAGATAGTTGAGACCCATAGGATTTCGGTGAGATTTTTTTTCGTAGTGTTTTGAATATTATTATTTGTATACTTTTTATGTATTTATTTAAATTAATTATTCTCTGTTTGTCAGGTTTATTTATTTGATTATTTGTCTGTGAATTTTATTTACTTGCCTATTTATGAGTATTATTATTATCATTATTATGTGTTGGAGATTTAAACATTTTTGTTCTTAAGGTCTAAATTGAAGAGTATGATATTCTTAGACAATTACTGTTAATTATTAAGACAATTATGATATTTTTATGCACGATTAAAGGCAAGTTTGTAATAATTATGAAGTATAAAAGAATTTAGAAGCTAAAGTTATTTTTAAAAAAAGTACATTTTCTATTTTATTGATATTTGTTTGTTATCAAGAACTATTCTCAGAATGCAGTATTTTCATGATAATGTTCCTACAACTAGACATTTGAGCTGAAAATTAAGTTAACATTTATGTTTTTCATTTTATTTGTTAGAATTTCTGGTTACAGTGAGCTTTGGTTCCCGGATTCTTATAATTTATTTATATTCAGTAAGAAGTATGGAACTGTGCAAGGCTGTTGCTAGAATTTTGGCTGATAAATATGATTAATTTTTTCAGTAAATTTTGTGATTTTAAGTAAGAAATTACCTATAATTAAAATTTTTGAATCTGTTTATGATCTATAAAATAATAGAATTAAAAGTTGATCCCAATTTAACCGTTTTAGTGCTAAGCAATTTTTGCAAGAATGCACGAAAATTGCGGTACATATTTTGATTTCTTTAAAGGAAAAAATAATGTTGTCATATAAAACACTGTTATTTAGACAAATATCAATCAATTTTAATAATTCTTTTTGTATTATAAAGAACTCGCAGCGCAAAAGCGCTGCGCCGCGGTTTTCGAGATAAACTATCGCAGCGCTTTTGCGCCGCGTAGCAGTCAAACGGTTAAGGTATATCTATGATATTTACAATTTCTGTTTTATTAGATAAAATTTCTGGTTAAAGTTAGCAGCTAAATATAGTAATTTTGAAAAAATATGTAATTGATAGAAATCATTAACTTTGAAATTTATTGCGAATGATTTTACGATTAGGATTTAATAAAGAAAATAGAAGTGCTTCATTTATTCTAATGAGTAAGAATAAAAAAATTATGGAAGATCCTAAGTTCGTACCGTTTGACCCGAGTTCTGGAATGAACATTTTGTCTTGGTTAACTTATTTTGATAAAACATTTGATAGGGAACAGAAAAATCTAGAATGGAAATTTAATTCTATTGCGCAATATTTGAAAAGTGAAGCGCAAAAAATTTATATCAATGACTGCTTAAATTGTACGGATTATGAACAAATTAAGAAAATTTTGATAGAAAGACTCATTGAATTGGACTTCCCGAGTTTTTCTGATTTTTCAAATCTGAAATTAGATAATTTAGACAATTTAGAAACTTATTTTCGTAAAAAAGTGGAAATTGGTAGGAAATTACATCTTAGTGAAAATATACTATTACAAGGTTTAACTGATGGTTTAAAACCAGAATTCAAAAACAATATTATTATAAATCCTCCTAGTAGTACCACAGAATGGTACCGGGTTGTCAAACAATTCGTGGAAGTTTCCACCCCACTAGTTTCAAACCAAGTAATAAATCAACCATCAGCTAGACAAAATTTTCAACCTTTTCAATCAACTAGGCCCTGGATTCAGCCAGTTAGGCCCAATAATACACCTAGGAATTGGATTCCCCAAAGACAATCTCAGTTTCAAAGACCTAGAGTTTGTCAAAATAATTATATTCAAAATTCATATTCTTCAAGACCTTGTAGGATATGCACAAATAGGGGTGTGAGTAATGCTTTTCATTGGGAAAGATGATGTATTTTTAGGAATGAGGTACCATCCTCTGATACTCTTCCAAATATCTCACAAAATAATTTTCATAATGTTTGGCAATTAATTGTGTATGGATATACAAATAATTATAATTTACCATTTGTTGTAGATACTGGCTCAACTATTGCAATATTGCCACTTAAATTTGTTAAAAAACTTAATGCTAAAATTGAGACTATACCCTCAGTTACCATTGGTCAGGCAAAAGGATTTTTACATATAAATAAAAAATGTAGTGTTCTTCTAAAAGTGTGTAAAATTAAAAAATATGTTAATTTTTTAGTATGCAATACAAATTTGGATTATGCTATTTTGGGTTTAAAAGAATGTTCTAAATTTAAATTAACCATAGAATGTAAAAATTGTATTGTAAGGCAGGGAAGGAAAATTATAACTAACAGTATATCCATACATAATGAGAGATCCCTTCATTTCAATACAGTAAATATGGACCAAGTACAACAAAACAGGGATCAATCTAATGAAATTGTAACCTCAGAATATAAAAAAAATATGAAATTAAATACTGGTAATACTGTAGCAATAGATAATTATGATAATGAAACACTGAATGTAAGTAATCATGATATAGAGTTACAATCTACTTGTGGAAATATTATGAAAAATGAAGACTGTGTTGAATATGATCACGAAATTAATGTGCATCCTGATTATAGAGGTTCCATGACTCTTCAAAATTTTCGCGATAATTCGGATTCAGATTTAACTGGGGAAATAAATTTAATTCAAGATGTAAATTTAAGGGAATTAGTTCATACTTATAGTGATATTTTTGCAAAGCTTAAATATGATGTGGGTAGGATAAATATTGAACCACAACGCGTTATATTAAAATCTGACCTACCTATATCTTTGAGGCCCTACCGATCATCTCCCCTAGAAGAAATAGAAATAAAAAACCAAATTCAATCATATATATAATATATATAATAACAAAATTGTAATTGAACAAATTCCAACAACTATTTGAAAAATGATATTTTCGAAGACTAAAATTTTAAAGACATATAAATAAATTTTATATTTAAATTAATAATAATAATAAACATCATTTTTATGATGATCATATCGAGCCATATATTACGTACGCCATGAATTGAACATAAAAATTCTTAAACCAATAATTAAAAAACAAAGAAACAAACAAAAAACCAGTAGTTTAAAATAAAAACTTTACCTGTTTAAAACGTGCATTTTTTTGATGAAATTAATCAGACTGATTTTTGAACGCCTCATATTACCTACGACATGGATTAAACATCAATATTCCCTGGCCCATCATATTTTAATTGAAATTTTAGTTTTACAATTTTCGGAAACGAATTTTTAAACTTCTAAACTTAGCACATTTTAAAATTTTATACCGTTGCGTAAAGAAAAACATGCACTTTTAAATGAAATTCGTTTGAAATATTTATCACAATTTGTTTTCAAATTATTAATATTATTTTAAGTTTTTATTATATTTTTTTCTCATCCTGGTAACGGAAGTATTCCGTTTTTGTACATGGATCAATAAGAAAACGAAAGAAATAAAATTCGTTGCGGAATTCGATCAATAAATGATTCAGATATATTTCAGATTTCAGAATTCTCTACCGAGGCCAACAACTATTTTCCGAATCGTTAATAGTATATTTATTTAAAATCTAACTGTATTTTTCAATCATGTGACATGTTCTAACTTCACGCGTTAACTTTAAAACACACAATTATAGTATTTTTTACGATTTATAAATAAAAAGAGATTTTCATAATAATTAAGGACGTTATAATATCGTATGATAAACAAAATAGAGTTAACTATATAATGGATAATTTATTTATAAAATGCATTAATAAATTTTGACCTCATCGGTCCCTGGGTCCACATTCGGAAACCTCTGTTCGTTTACTTATAAAACGATTACTTATGTTCCGATTTTTTTTCATTTTTGCTTCACTGCATTCATTATGCATCACTTTTTAATAGCTAAATTCTTTTTTGCATTGAAAATAAACTTATAAAAAACTGCATCTAAGATAAATCTCTCTTAACATAAAAGTTATTTTCATCTTACAAGGAAGGTCTCTATACGGGAATACTCCTAAAAATCTGAAAAAATTACAGAACGTTCTTCTCATGAGGATATATACGTTTATAAAAGAATTTTCGGCAGATCCGCCCTTCCCTGTCCGTAAAAAAATATGAAAATTTCTTTATTTGGCGATTTATCGTCCGTTGGCGATAAAAAGCAATTTCAAAAAATGTTTTTTACGTCAATTAAATTTTAAAAGGAAAAAGTTTCATGTTCAACTTGTTTAGATAAATTAAATATCTTTGGTTCTGTCAGTTTTAATTTGTTTTAAGTATAATTTCGTTATATCGATATTTATATGATTTTATATTCAAATTTAACCATCAAAATTTGAGATCTAAATTTAAACTAATTAAAATTGTTTCAAGTTCAAAGTCCAGTTGAGCATTGTCAATTGTATTTTGTTGTCATGGAAACATCTCGCTTTTATTTTTGAATACATTTAAATGTATGAAAAAAATTCTTCTGAATAAGAATTTTTAATATCTGAAAATATTTTTTCCAGAGGTAATAAAACAACTACAGCAACAAATAATATTTATAGGCAATACAATATATATATATATATATATATATATATATATATATATATATATATATATATATATATATATGTGTGTGTGTGTGTGTGTGTGGATAATATATTAAACTTTTTATGTTTAACACTAGAACCGCGGAGCGGGTCAGTTTGACCCAAATCGATGTTTAATTTCTCGCCGCGCGAATAATATTAATTGAAAAAATATTTCCTTTGCTCACTTTTAACATTTTAACGTAAACAACAAATTAACGAAATTAAAAACACATAACATATTTTAAAACCCTGATATAAAACTCTATACCTAGAACCGCGAAGCGGGTCAATTTGACCCGTAATATACTTAGCGTATAAAAGACGAAAAAGAGAGACACATTTTCTCCGAATTAACAAGAGAGTACACCTCCCCCACCCCAAATTCCTCTAATCGGCTGACCCTGGTGGGGTTACAGTGTAAATTATCAGCCAAGGTCATATATTCTCGAGCAGAAGAGAGGACGAATGCATACGGAAATTAGGAGAAATAGTTAGAACGATTATTTTTTCTCTATAATATTAGTATTTATTTTGAGAATAAATAACATGTCGCGACGACGTAATCTAACAGTTGCAAAAGCATTAGAAAATAAAATCTGCTGTAACATGCTCGTTCAAACTTGGAAATGAAGAAGTTGGCAAAGATGGGACAGTTTGGAATGTTGTAGAAATGGGTACTAGCAACAAAGGAAGAAAGGCCCAGCATAATGTTTTAAAGGAAGTTGCGGGTCCAACACCACATGCTAAACTCAATATTATGGATAACAGCCCATCAATTGCCTGGAGACTTCTCATAGACGAATGGATATTGAAGCATATAAAAAAATGTACTGAAAACGGAGCTCATCGACAGCTTCGTGAAAATAATTGGGTTATTACTTTGGAAGAAATTGATGCATATATATCCATTTTATATGGGCGGGGTATATATTGTTCAAAAGGACTTGAATTGGATAGCCTGTGGTTAGTGAACTGGGGAACGCCATTTTCCCGAAATACAATGCCAAGGGATAAATTTCGTGAAATAATGAAATTCTTGCCGTTCGATATAAAATCAACCACATCAAGTCGTCTACAGACGGAAATTTACCATTATTTCTGATGTCTGGAATCGTTTCATTGTAAACTGTAAGTTTAATTATACTCCAGGGGCTAACATTACCGTAGATGAGCAATTACTTCGTACAAAAGCTAGGTGTAGATTAACTTAGTATATGCCTTACAAACCAGACAAATTCGGTAAAAAGTTCTGGTTGGCTGCAGATGTTGATTCAAAATATCATATATATGGATTCCCGTACCTTGGAAAAGACAACCAATGTCGATCCAACGTTTCTCTTTCTGAATATGTAGTAATGGAACTAATGAGTCCATATGATAACAAAGGTAGGAATGTTACTACTGACAACTTTTTTACAACCTTGAAGCTCGCAGAGGCATTGAAGTCCAAAAATACCAGCCTTGTAGGAACTGTAAAACGATCAAGAAGAGAAATACCAATATCGTTAAAAATGTCAAAATCAGAATTGCATGCGACAACTGCATTAGTTCATAAGGACATCAGTCTACTGTATACAAGGGAAAAAAGGATAAAAATGTTTTGTTGCTCAGCAGCATGCATCCAACTGTCAAAATTTTAGATAATTCTAAAAAGTTATCGGATACGATTGCTTACTACAACGCAACAAAGTTCGGTGTAGATGTTATTGATCAGATGACAAGAACGTATACAGTCAAATCTACTTCACGTATATGGCCAGTGCATATATTTTATAAAATTTGGATCTTGTTGCTATCAAAGCATGGGTCTTTTTGAAAGCCGTAACTGGTAAAGCTATTAGTAGAAGGCAATTTATTCAGGATTTAGTTGAAGAATTGCGAGAAAAGTTTGTTTTCTCCCGACAAAAAAATGTCATTTGGATGTGAAACTATTGAAAACTGTGGACAACCTCAAGCCAAGCGTAAACGAGTTCGATGTCACACTTCTAAATGTGAAAATAAAACTCAAGACATTTGTTCAGAATGTAATGCACCGATTTGAGGTAAATGTACAAAACGTATTAGCAAATTTTTCATTCAATGCATTCAATAAATTTGATTAAATAAACCTGTAAAACTAGTAAGTACCTTTTTCTCCTTATTACTTAGAAATTTGTCTAAATTTATTTGAATAAGATGATCTATTTTCGGATAAAGTCTATAAGCATATGTTTATTTTTGTTTAAAATATGAGATTATATTTAAGGAAATATGAACTTGATCACTATTTTCTGAAATTTCAGGTATTATCTGGTGAACTATATCTTATACTCTATTCCACCTTAACTTGGCAGCACTGTGAAAGGTAGAAACAATAACATTCCGCCATGAAAAATAGTTCTCCGATATTTTTTAATCTTATGATGAAAATGCGTAGAAATTTATATGGTTATGGTTATAAATTAATAAATTCAAGATTTTATAACATAAATTTAAAGTAATTTCACTGTTAAAAGTATTTAATTCAAAAATAATTTCTATTTTAAGCGTATGTATAAAGTAAAAATCTTGGCGTAAAAAATTCTCCTTTGGCGAGGAACCAATCTTCAAGGTTAGATATCTGGCGTGCTTTTTAACAGTCCGTCAACTCCAGTGCTCTGTCAATCATAGCATTCTTATTGTTTTTATGAAAAGCTCTGAGGCATAAAATTGTATATTAATATTATGTTACTTCTTGGGGAATCATTTGTTTAATAATTATTAACATGCTATTTCACTCATGATATATCCCGCTCGCTAATATTACTTCGATGGAAGAAATTTTCTAAAATATCTAATTTGCGTTTCAGTATTTTTAAATTATTAGCTTTGGATTTCATAGCTGAGGTCGACAGTGTTGAATTCAGATACTTTTCTCCGGGAGGGATTTCTGCGGCTTCGGAGGGAGAGGGGGGATATTTTAAACTACCGGGAGAAATTGTAATTTTTGGCCATTGAAAATCCATAATCTCAAATTTTTCGAGGGGGGGTTCTCATTTTTCAGGAAAGGAATGTCGCCCACGCCATCTCTATGCTGTAGCTAATGGGGTGCTATGAGCACCTATTCAGCCTCCCTAAAATATTTTGACCCCCCCCCCCCCCTGAAAAAGATTCCTAGATAACTCAGTTAATTTCTGTTCCAAAAATTCAAAGGAAATTCTGTTCCAAAATCTAATTTAGTGTTTAGGCCCTTTCACAGTTTTGCAGTATTACTAAATTGTATGTAAAATAAGTGTTTCAACATTTGCTCATCCTATTTATATGTATGAAGCTAACATAATATTTAATTTTTGACAAGTTATACATACAAATTTTTCATCATCCTATTATTTTCTTATCATAAAATGGAGTTAGGATAACAATTTAATAAGAAACATATTATCTATAATGTGAATATGCACTAATTTATCTTTCTGCGTTAGAAAGAGAGAATTTAAAGTATGAGCCCCTCTCCCCCCCCCTATTGTTCAGTCTAGCTACGGCAATGCGCCACCTCCGGAATTCGGTACTTGAGGTCGAGCTTCACAAAGACCCTTTTTACTTTTTCGATTTTGTTTTAGGAATTTTTTTGATAGGATAATTTCATTTCGAAACCAAGTCTGAAAATTGAAAAATCCCCCTCCCCCCTCCGAAAAAAAAATCCTACTGGCAAAACCTAAAAATTAAAAAATTTCTTTGTAAAGATTGAGCTATCCAATGCAAGAAAAAAAATATTGAAATGCAAACGAGATATTAAAAAAAAATCGGCCATAGGATTAAATTGTTTTTGCATAAGTGAAGTAGCCCTTTAATTTTAAACAGTGTTAGTAATTTAGTGTTAAATGCAGTTTTTAATTATTTTAATGAATGTAAAAATAAGTTATATTTAATATCGTTTTCCATAATTATCATAAAATTTTTACGTACATAATGTTATTGGACATTACTAACTAATGTCATTAATAATTTGCAGTTTATATAATTTTTGAAATTTTTAACTAATAATTATAATTTTAGTATTAAAGCATAAAAACATATTTTATATTAGTAATTACGCATGTAATTGTTTACGAAACAAGCTTTTTATCAGAAATTGTGTATTTTAAAGCAAAAACGGAGGCAATAATAAAAAAAATTATAAAATAATTAAAAATTTTAAAAATCATGACTTTTTACACCCAAATGGCTATAATTTTATATACATTAAAGTTGAGAGGTGCTCAGTCTGATAGCGTGGTACCTGGTTTTTTCCAAGATTTCTGCCGGTGGTTGGGTATAAATAATAAATTTTCTGTTTTAAATAGATTTTTAAAGAATTTGGCTTTCCTTTTTGGCTTTTCTTTTTCCAATAAAATTCATTTAGAATTTGTACAGTTGTTTCTTTTCTCGATATTTTAATACGATTTATAGAATTTTTTTCCTTTTGGAGGCTTTTCTTTTTTGAGCATTTCTAAAAAGTATTTGGTTCAAATTTGGAGCTTAAATATATAAATTTTGATCCAACGATTTAAAAAAAATCACATCGAAATGAAAAATATCTCACTAAAAAATCTTAAAAAAATTTTACATTCATGCATGAAATTCAGTTTCAAACTTTTAGCTTATTTTAGAAAAATTTATCTTTTCAATAAAGTTTTTCCGGAATTTCTGCAAATTTTTAAAAACTTTTCGAGATTTTAAAAAATTTTTACATTTTGTGGGCCGGGCAATGCTAGACGGATCAACAATATAATATGAAATAGTATTGAAATGAATTTAAAAAAGGATAAAACTAAGAAAAGAATACTAATACTATTCGTTACTTTAATAAATTATTATGTAATAAAATTAATTTCATAAGAACTTCAAAACGTACCAATTTTTGCACATTCATTATATATTTTTTCCGCCAAATGACGATTTCCCTTATTTATTAGCAATCCTGTGCCGTTCGAGCAAACCCTGGTATCTATGGTAACGGCTGCAATTCGGCTCTTGTAGTATAATTAGTGCTGCCAAGTTAAGGTGAAACGAAGTATAAATGTTGCATAAATGATGATAAATATTGATTATTATACGAAAATATTATGTTTTAGTTAATTAAATTAAATATTTCAGCATAACTATATATTTTTTGATCTAGGGTCAAATTGACCCGCTCCGCGGTTCTAGTGTTAAATTTATTAACTACCATTTACACAAAAGTTTTCACCAAAAGTTTTCACTTGCATTAAAATAGTTTGTTTTTGGCAGGGAAAAGTGCTGCTTACCAAATCGCGTGACAGTTTCGTCTTTTCACGCCAAATATTTGAAAATATTTTATTTTTTACAGGTTTTCTAGTATGATTCCGCCGCTAATTTCGACTGATCCTTTATTGCATACATGAGCGGTTTAATTAGTATTTTTTTTCAAAAAATTCTGGATACGCCTAGTATGGAGACCTTCCTTATTAGTTCTTAAAAAATGCTTAAAAATGTAAAAAAATAGTGTGACTAGGAAAATGATACATTTTCTTAAGTATCCTATACTATAAAAAGAGCAAAAATTGTGTGTGTGTGTAAATTTTATCACAAAAACGGCTCTAACGATTTTTACAAAGATTTGTATTTTACCATTTTCGAGCACGAGAAAACCATTGGGCTAGGTCACATGTTCGAGAAAATTGAATTATTTTGTCATTTTGGGTCATTTTGGGTCAGGGTCAAGCTATTTCTATCTAGAGAATTGCTGGATCGATCTTAAGGAAATTTTATCGAATAGTTTTCTGGCACGAGTATAATATTGGGCTGGGTCACATGTTCGAAAAATTTTGATTCGTGTGTCATTTTGGGATTATTATGGGTTAAGCCATTTTTATCTAAAAAACGGCTCAAACGATTTTGACCAAATTATATATTTTATCGTTTTGGATTACAAGAAGACCATTGGGGAAGAACATGTTCGAGAAAATTCGGTTAGTGGGTCATTTTTGGGGTCATTGTGGGTCATGCTATTTTTATCTAGAGATTTTCTCACGCAACTTTGACTAAAAATTGCATTCTATGGTCTTCGGGCACGAGAAAAACATTGGGCTAGATTACATGTTCAAGAAAATTTTTTAATGGGTCATATATTGGGTCATAAAAAGTCTGGGTCAAATTATTTATATATAAACGACGACGTGATCGATTTTAACGAAATTTTGTATATAACAGTTTTTTCTCTTGAAAAAATTAATAGGTTAAGTCAAAAGTTTGAGAGATTTCGATTATAAGAGTAATTTGTTGGTCATGATGGATCATTATTGGTCATCTCAAGCTATAACTAAAAAACAGGTGGATCGATTTTAACGAAATTTTGTATACGACATTTTTTTTTTGACACGAAAAAATCATTGGGCTAGGTCACACGTTCGAGAAATTTCGAATAATGGGTCATAAAGTGTCTGGGTCAAGCTGTTTATATTTAAAGAACGGCACGATTGATTTAAGGAAATTTTATATGAACAATTTTTAGACACGAGAAAACTAATGGGCTAAGTCACAAGTTTGAGAGATATCGATTTTAAGGGTCATTTAAGGGTCATGATGGGTCATGGTCAAGTTATATCTAAAGAACGAGTGTATCGATTTTAACGAAATTTTGTGTACAACATATTTTTGGCACGAGAAAATCATTGGGCTAGGTCACATGTTTGAGAAATTTCGATTAGTGGATCACTTTTAGGTCATTCTACTTTTATCTAGACAATGTCTCGCGCAATTTTGACTAAATTTTGTATTCTATCGTTTTCAGGCAAAAGAAAATCATTGAGTAGATCAGATGTTTGCGAAAATACAATTAATGGGTCATTTTGGATCCTAATGGGTAAACTAATTATATCTAAAAACAGCTCAATCGATTTTATCTAAATTTTATATCTAACATTTTCGGCACTCAAAAAAATGTGCTAGGTCACATGTTCAAGAGGTTTCGATTATAATTGTCATTTGTGGGTCATTGATGGTTCATGCTAATTTAATGTCTCACTATTTTGACTTTATTTTGTATTATGATGTTTTTTGGCAGGAGAAAACCATTGGATCAGGGCACGTGCTCGCGAAAATTCAATTAATGGGTCATTTTAGGTCATAATGGGTTAGGATTATTCTAATTATTTATAACAACGATTCAATCAATTTTACCTAAATTTTGTAACAAAACGTCTTTTGTCACGAGAAGATTATTGGACTGAGTCGCATGTTAAACAAAATTATATTAGTGGGTCATTCCGCTTCATTGCTGAATGCTGTCAAGCTAATTTTACCTAAGGAATGGCTTAAACGATTTTGATTCATTTTTATATTCTACCGTCTTTCATTAACTGGAGACAATTCAGTTAAGTCACATGTTAATCAAATTTAATTAGTGGGTCTTTTTCTGTAACACTGGTAAGTGTCACGAGAATATGATAACAGCCAATAAGTTGGCGCCATTTGACAAAATATTGGCGACATTTGGCCAAAAAATCGACTATTATGAATATAAAAGCCAAGACACGTATTTGGCGCCAAATGAAAGAATGTCTCTAAATTTGGCTATATCGGGAAAAAAATATTATCTTTCTGAAAGCGAAGACATTTTTTGTACATTCTTAATAGGATTCGAGATGCATGGTTAAACCAATCAGAATCGAGCTAAAAAAAGTAATTTGGATCGATGTCCTTTCGTTTTAAATTTTAAAATAAAATAAAATTTATGAACATATGCATACAAACATTGTTTTCATATTGAATGTTTTAGTAAATAATAGAGGAATCTGGGGCAGCTTTTTTCTAAAAAAATTTTTGGTGTCTAGAAAGCAGAAATTTCAAGTTATTTTTCTATGTGATGTCAGCGAAACCCGTGCAGTTTGTTATAAAAATGTACAATCGTTGTTTTATATATTATTTTTGTATGTAATTTAAAAAAAAAAAAAAAAAAGTTATTTGTACCAATGTGCCCCATCTTCGGGGCAGATTGATACACTTTGATACGTCTGGAAAAAATGGAGACAAAATAACTCCAAAGCATATTTTTCATAGAAAATAGTTAGCAAACCATTTTATATTATTCATAAAAAATCAAATCACCCACACTTTATTTGTAAGCAATTTTAAAGCAATCAAAAAGAAATGTATAATGATCTGATGTTCTGGCTGCTCCTTGTCTGATTGTTGCCTTGTGGTAACTTTATCATACCTGGTACTTCAACCCCAGCATTACCTTCTTTCTTAGGAAAGATGAAAAATTAGCAAGTTTTCTGTTTATAAATCGGTTTATAAAAAGAAAATAAAGGATAATTATATTAAAAATTCTGTTTTTAATATAATTATCGTGTGCTGTTCTGCAGCTTGTTTCTCTTACGTAACACCTTTCATGCAGAAAATACTTTTTTATCTAGAGAACTGATATAAATTTGAGATTTTTCAGGCTGCCGTCCTTTTCTTTAATTAGTTCTACTAGCACCATATGTTGGATAAGTTCGCACGTCTTCTCTTTGCAAGAATACTATAAAATGTTCCAATATAAAGAAATTAAAGCTATTTCACTTCGATAAAAACTACTATTAGAAATTTTTAGCGAAAAATGGTTGGATTAAGGAGTGCATTGAAAAAAAATAATAGAACGTAAAGAAAAAATGAACTAGAAAAGGTTTGAGGTTGTATAAATGTGCCCCGAAAAAAAATGTATCAATGTGCCCCATACAGCCATTTTGAATAAAATGAGTCTCAAATCCAGCACTTCATAATTTATCTAACAAAAAAGAATGAGAAACTGATAAATAGTAGTTTTACTTGCCAGAGAGAGTAATATTTTTGGTTGAAAATGCTGGAACAGTTGTATAATACCACTTCAACTCAAATTTACTTTTGACCTACAAAAACAATTAATCACCCGTCCCATTTGAACAAACTACTGAATCAATCCAAAACTTTCTGTATATAGTTGAATGCACTAGTTGGCCTTTTGGTGCTGTTGTGAAACTTCCTGTAATGATCCTGTGTGCAGTACAGGGGGTGTATCAATGTGCCCCATGTATCAATGTCCCCTAGTTCCCCCTACTATTATATAAACTATGTTTTACAGTAATAATACAGGGTGAAGATACAGTGAAAATACTATTTCGAGTTGAACACGAAGTTAATTTTGACCGAGCTAAGCTCGGTCCCCCAGCTAGTTTAATTTAAATCTTTCTCAATATATATAATTTTTGAGGATTTGTAGACTTGTAGTATTTACTTGTTTAAATCTCTTAAATTTGGGATTGCGTTAATTTAGGTTAATGTTTATTAAATTGATGTCTTAAGGATGTTTGTAGTTTTAGATCCATTTTTTAATCCTAAATTACTAAGCGCCTAAAGAATCAGTGTCAGAAAAAAAAATCTGTCATTTTGTTTGGAAAAAGCAATCAATTAGTACTACCTGTGACAAAAATGTTTGGTGAATGAATTCAAAATGGCTGATCTGGCAACACATGTGAAACAAAACGCTACATTTATGTAGTGGCAGGTGTTGACCATCTTCCCCCACCGTTGCTCAATTTAGCTTCGTTTATGTTTTCTATAAGACGACAAATATGCTTGACAAATGGCTTGTTTAGTGTGTTGGTTCTTAACTGAGAACAGGAAAATGAACGGACAAAAGATCAGTTTAAAATTTTGTTTTAAGCTTTGCAAGACACCGAAAGAAAAACATGAGGGGTGGTACAAATTGAACATACACCATACTCGCCAGATCGCAATCCTCCAGACTCTTTCTTATTTCCATGATTCAAACTCTCATTGAAAGACATTTGAACATATTCCTGACATCCAACGAAACATGACGAATCTTTTGATCTCCATCCCAAAATAAGACTTCTTACGAAGTTCCCAGGACATGTATAGCAGATTTCAGCGGTGCATAGTTATGAGAGGTGACTATTTCGAAGGACAGTATGGTAACTTTCATTAATATTTCATCTACATTAATGTTAAAGGACTATTCTCCGAACTTTATTGTCAGAGGTTGTATTTGTATTATTATTTTAGCTTCGAAACTGAAGAGGTTAAGATGAGGTAAAAATAAAACAAACATGAATAAAATAACACTGTACGTCTCGAAAAATAAGCACAGAACTTTTAAAAGATTAAAAGAATATAAAAAAGATTTGTCAATCTGATTGTCAACGGTAATGTCAATGAATTTCCGTAAAGGCATCTAGTCACTCAGGTCAAGTCCCATCGGTACTCATGTCCCATCACTCAAGTCCCATCAGTAATATTACAAGTATATGAGCGTTTGATGCGTTGGCATATTTAAAATTTTTCTTCACACAAGAAAAGAATATTTTTAACTTATTTTTTTTTCGGTGTAATCTTCTTAATAATCCACCCTCTCTCTCTTTTTCAAATTTTGAAATATTACTAAAACTTATGTTTAGTTTTATATGAAGAGTTAAAAATTTCCACCATGTGCATAAATTTTTTAAACATAAAACAATAAATAAGGTAAAGGTTATAGAGCTATTTTGACAACGAAGAAGAAATTGAAATTTTGAAAGAAGAAAACACTGAAAAAAAGAAGTTTGGAAAATGAATTCTATTGTGAGCTATTTTAAATATAAGAATGTATCACCTGACCATAGATTTAACATTACAATGGGGAATTCGAAATCTGACTGACTCTTAGCCTTAAAAGATCTGTTTTATCTGTCGAATTCGGCAAGGCTAAGACTATTTTGAATTAAGACGTTCTCATTAAAGCAATTATTTGTCAATCTATGTAATTACGTTAAAGGAATTGAGTAACTGAAAAATTCGGTGCATTATTTCTGATTCCATTTATGGGTCAGCTTTTTTTATGTTTCAGCTGCTGCTTCAAATGTGATTTATTTTATGCGTAGCACAGAGATTGTTTCCAGTGGATTTTAAATAAAATAAATAAATAAATAAATAAAAATAAAAATAAAAATGCTCCTGAAAAAAGTTTTGAAAGTTAAGTAGCAACATAGAGATTTATTTTATTCAAGCGTTTTTATTTTTACATAATCTTCAAATTTATTAACAAAGTTTATGTTAGATAATAACCTCGATTTTGTTTAGTTAAAAAAAAACATTGAATTAAAAAAAAATATTTTAACATTCCTGTTTTGAAAATTTCATCTATTTTCTGACTAAATTGAATTAGTACTAAAGATATTCTCTTATTAATTTTATTATTCCATTTTATTATTATCTTTATTATTTTTTTAATTATTAATTATAATTATTAATTAACTATACTTATAATTAATAATTATACTTATTATAAATTATACTTATAATATAACTCTACTTATTAAACGTAAGGGGCAACTTTTATTTCTTTGCACTTTATTTTTTTACTTAATTTATTTTTTAATACGTATTTAAATTTTTTCTTTAATAAATATTACATGCAGTTAATTCTTCTTATTATTTTTCTAAACTTTCTAAATGTTATTATTACACGTTTGTTAAGCAATGTAATATTATTAAACTAAATATATTTTATATATTGTTTAAAAAATAACAATTTGATACGCATAAAATATCATATAAATGGCGATGTTAAATGTTCTATTGGCGGTAATAAATACCTCTACATTATTCTATTTAGTTTAATTATTTTAAATTCAATTATCCTAGAGCTACTGCTCATTTTGTTATATTTACAAACTGTGCATTCGTGCTAAAATTGGTAAAACATATAAAGTAAAACACAAAAATAAGTAATACGCAAAAAGGGCATAGCCGCATATAATATTGGAAACATGCCTTTCAACCAAATTTCTTGATATTGTTCTCACTTGTGTCTACCAATCTAACAATATATTTTCCCAAGTTTCACCTTATAAATATTGATATTTTATGAGATGAAAATGTTTTTCAGTTTTTTAAAAACATCATTTTCTCAAAAACTACTGAACCAAATTGTGTGTCATTGATTAAGTGTATATACACATCAAAGATGCATAAATGGGAATATCTGTATAATTTTCGGATTATAAAAAGTGTGTGAAAAAGCGTTTAAAAAATTTACAAAAATAAAAATCATATCTTACAGTTCTCCGAAAATTACCCTTTTTTTGTAAAAAATTCCTCATATGTGTCCGCATATTATATATAAATACCAAAGTTGTGCGTTCGGTACTACATATAAATATTTACAGAAATATGTATAAAATTTATTAAAATTCTTTTAAAGGCGTTATTTGGGATGGAGCTAACAAACTTCGACATTCGAAGAATTTTTGGAACAATGCAAGTAGGCAATGAGTCGATTGCTGTATTTTAGATTTCATTAATTAGGATAGGCCACAATTTTCAACACTGTCGATACTATTTCGATATCGAAAATTGTTATTTTGTATCGGAGACATTAGAGAAAAATATTTTTGCTTGGAAAGCAACATTCTTCGATATCAAATGCTTCGACATTTAATAAAAGAATTTTTATTCAAACATTTTCACCACTTTACCAAAGAGTAATACGAGTAAGTAAATCCGTTAATTATACAGTTTGCAATTTCAATAAAATTAGAAAATATGGATAACTCTTATGGATGGTTACTAATTTTTTAATCCGAAAACATATTAACACATCCATAAAAAATATTTATGAAACATTAATTCATGAACATTATGCTTATGAGATTTTTAAAATCAACAAGAATATTAACTAGTCCAAACAATAAATATAAATGAAGGAAATATTTGGTAAAATTAAAACATATAATGAAAACTTACCTCGTTCGACACCGCTTGTTTTGGAGTACTGTGTTTTTCTGCACTTTGCATATATGATACTTCCAAATGATAAACTCTCTGCAGTCGACTTCGAAAATAATACGGTTTCTTTGTCAGCTTTTAATTATTTTCGGTAGCTACAAGTTTTTTCTTTCAAAAAACTCCCACAACAATCACAATTTGGATCATCATAATTTGATGATATCGTAACAAATAGAAATCATAAACTAGAATAAATGTGTAGAATAAACTTTAATAAATCGTGACTTTTCCTTGGAATAATGACTAGTAGTTCGCAACTATTACTTACAAACGCGTTACAGAAAGCTTGAAAATACTAGCTATAATTTCTCTTTATAAAAACTGGTGAGAAACGTTTTCATTTAAATTGATTGTGATCACTATCGTTACATTTCGATATCGAAGAATATCGTTAGATTCTATGTCAAAAATATTTTCCCTGGTGTTGTATGCAAAGCTAACAACAAATTTTGATATCGAAACAATAGCCTCAGGGTTGGGAATGATGTCTATATCTTCATTAAAATTTAAAACACAGCAATTCTGTAAGTGTATATTCCAAAAATTCTTCGAATGTCGAAGTGGATTAAACTCCGCCCCAAATAACGCCTTTGAATGAATTTTAATAATTTTTTTAAATAATTTTAATAATTTTGTAAATATTTATATATAGTAACCAACTGAAGCGTTCGGTATTTATGTATAATATGCGGGCAAGTATGAGGAATTTTTTACAAGAAAATGATGATTTTCGGTGAACTGTAAGATATGATTTTTATTTTTATAAATTTTATAAACGCGTTTTTACACACATTTTCGTATCAGAAAATTATGCAAAAATTTCCAGTTATACAACTTTAATGTCTATATCAACTCAATTAATGGCATGTAATTCGGTACTGTAGTTTGTGAGAAATTGAGGTTTTTAAAAATTTGAAAAAACATTTTATCTTATAAAATATCAATATTTATAAGGTGATAATAGGGGAAATACATTGTCAGATAGGTAGGCACACGTGGAGAAAAAACAAAAAATTCGATAGAAATGCATGTTTCCAATGCTTATCCGCCAGTGCCCTTTGCAAATATGTCTTTACTTGTTGTTATAATGTTGCGCAGTTTCAGATCTACATTGATAGTTCTCATCTTCAGTCAATTAATTAGTACAAAGTTATGTTTTTATTTTACTGAATTTTTTTTAAAGGATGTTTGGGTGAATTAAAAAAAGTGAGCTATTTATAATTATTCTATATAAACCTTTTTATGATGTAATGTTTGCGAAACTATCCAGTTATACTCTTCGTCTTTGAACTTGAATATTTTGTGATTCCCAAGCCATTTTTAGTGGCAATACTTGCAGTTTCATAGAAATTTTATGAAAAATGTATCTTTAAAAATAATGCTTCTCAAAATAGTAAAAGCTTATGTAAATAATCAAATATAATAATATTAAAAAAGTATGTTCGATGATTAAGCAGTATTGCACATGAAATACATATTTGGCTTTTAAAGCATTCGCTATATAATTTGTATTTTGATAAAACTACAAGTAAGTTACTTAAATATAGGAAAAACAATAAAAAAAAATCATGAAATTGAAATGAAAAGATATTATTTAAAATTGCTATTAAAATTACCATTGTTTCATTTTTTTTTCATAGAAAATAGGATTAATTACTGGATTGATAGATCATTGGTGTAGATTTACAAATTTGTGAAATATTAAATTCATGAAAAAACTTAGAAAAAAATGTATCTTTCAGTTAATAATAAATTGATTTTTTTAAGTTTAATTTTAAAGATTTTTTTTAAATTCAAATTTCAATACTGTAGCATAATTAACATTCTTCCTTTTCACCCATCTCCAACCGCCCCTCTCCCTCCAAAAAAAAAAAAGAATATTGGATTAATTATACTTAACTTTAAATCTATTCAACATCTCCGATATTTTTACCCGTAGTAATTTATTTATCTTTCGTGAATAATAATGATCTTTTATACTATCTTCCAACAATATTTACTGTGAAAATATTATTTATGCCTCTTTAAATACTATGCACTTTCTATGATATACGATGTAACTCACAGTAAACCTCAGCAACGTATATCAATTTCATTATATGTGAAAAAATTTAACATAATTAAAATATGTGGTTAACAAAGTTTCATCCTATACTGTAATGTAACCGAATACGTTTGTGTTGCCCTGTAAATGAAATAAACATTTTTTACAGCACAAGTTGTAACATAGTGTACATTTTAGCATACTTCAGTAAATGCATGTTGATTTCATTCTGATTGAAAGATGTATCGCCATTGAAATGGACATAAACCTTTTTTTCTATTGGCCGTAATGTAACGGAGTAATTTTAACCATATCTGTTGCTAAACTGTACATCCTATTTTCATAAAGTCTGAAATGGCTCGACAAAATTTTGCAATAAATATATATTTAATATTTCAAATCATTCGGTTGGGAAGTTTTTGCTCTGTTATATTCGGACAGACAGGCAGACGGACGCACGGACGGACGGATAGAACGACAATCGTAGATGCTTAGTGAACATACCTAAGAATATGCCATAAAGAAGCAACAGAAACTGTTGAAATATCTTGTGAAAGAGAAAATTTTTAATAAGTAAAATAATAAAAAAGTGTTTAATGTATTTCGGAAATGAAAAGTTAAGACAACGAAAAAAAGAGCAATAATTTCTCGAATATTTGTATCAAAGTTGTGATACAAATGTTAAACTATACAAAGAGACATTTCATTTAAATTACCTCTTAAATTATTTTTATATAAAATACATACAGATATTAAAAATATCCATTGTCACTTCTTCCAGGTACAGGATGGTGCTTAAATAACTTCGTCATTAATATTATAGAAAATTAGTAGAAAACCCGTTATGGTAATCAAAACAGTAATGTTTTATAAGCATGGATTTCATCACGGATTTGGTCGGCGTTTATTTTTAACATCTCATTTTACCGGTTTTATGTTAATTGCTTTGTAACTATTTTGCTTTGACAGTTAAAACAAGATACATCATTAAATATCAATAAATAAAAAATATATAGGACGCAAAAAATTGAGTTATTTTGAGTAGAAAAAAAAAGAAAAATATATATTTTCTCCCCAAGTTTTTTATGTTAAATTAAAATAATTAAGAGCATAAGTTAAGTAATTTTCATAAATGTAAAATAAAAAAAATTGTAATTAATTTTTCAAATAATAAGAAATAATAAAAACATATTATTTGGGTTTTTGTTTATTTTATTTTTATTTTTTTACTTTTTTAATAAATTTTTACATTTTATATAGACATATAATTTTCTGCATTAATCGCTGAAAAGATTTCAGGGAAATGCATGCTTTCTGAATTCGTCGTTTTTAAGTTAAAAAAGAAACTCCTGAATGTTCTTTTTTTTTTTGCTGACAACAGTGAAAATAATTAATTTTACTTCTTATAAACATAAAAAAAGGAGCAATTTTTTTTTATATCTCTAGGATTTTCATTTTAAATAATAGAAATTAGGAGTTTATTATTATTTTTTTTTTCATAAATGATGTTGACTAAACTCTACTATTAACAGATAAAAAAGATTAAACTGAAAAAAAAATTACTTTGTTTTTCAAAATAGTTATTATCTGTATTTAAGAATATCATCAGAATATTACAAATATTTAACGACTTAAATCTATTATATATTTCATTATTCGTTTCAACATGTATGCGAAATGTCTTAATGAATGAATATAGATATAGATTTTCACGTATGTAGATGTATTAGTTAAAAAAATCTCCAAAATTACATTGAGGGTTATTTATACTAACTAAATTAATTAGTCGCAACGCAGATGTCTCCCGGAATATGTTTTGCGAAATTGAATCAAGTGGACTTACTGCTTCTCGTATAGTTGATTCAAGGTAGCATGTAAATGCCAGCGGGATGTATATTTCAATGACAGAATAGTGCAAACCCATTGTTAACTCTAAATGAAATAAACATACGTACATTCAACTATGTGCTGAAATATTTACTTCGAAATCAGTGAACTTAACGAACGTAATTATTCAACCCTTGCTGTTTTAAAATTATTATTAGGAAACTTTGTAACTAACCATTGTTCGTAGCATCATTAAAAAGTTGAAAGTGCGGTTTGCTTTCTTTGTTCATAACTTAATTTTAGTCGCTAAATTCTTTTATGACAATATGAATTTGGAATACATTTTTGCTTTGATAATGTAAGTCAAAAAATTTTCAAGTAATTGCTTTTTAAATTTGGATTCCATTCTGCAATAAAAATATTTTATCAATTACAGTAGACTCCCTCAATTCCGCGCAGCTTGGCACCAGAGGTTTTGCGAATTTTAGAATTTTGCAGATTTCTGGTCACTGCTTTGTTTACATTTTTAAAAAAGTAATTTGAATGTAATTAATAATGAAATCAAAAGTAAATTGAATGTTTACAATATGCTAAAAAAATTAAAATAAATAATAAACTAAAATAATAAAAATTAGATAGTTTTTAAAATGATAAAAATACTAAAAGCAAAGGTCAAATTAATAATCAATAATGTACAATTAAATATTCATTATAGAGATGAAATGTGTTTTTCCTAAATTATTTAATGAAACTTGCCTCATAAAGGTACATTACTAATTCACATCAAAATCATAAAATAATGAAGCTTTATTTTAGGTTTAGCCAGACTTAATAACCAAAAAAGCTTGATTAACACATAGATAACTTTTGGTAAGATTGTGATTACCAATGATATCAGAAATATCTTTATTTTTCAGAAATAAATTATTCTTTATTCATGAAAACACATGAATTCAACAACCTTAACAAAAATTACAAATTAAAAAATATATGGAATTGATATAAATCTAAAAAAGTCAAATTTTGCACCTACATCTCAACTGAATGTTTCATTGTTTACATCTGTAAAATATGTGCGGATTTTAGAGAGTTGTTTATTTTATGAGTGCGGATTTGAGAGAGTCTACTGTACATAATTGATGTCGTATATATATGTATGTATATATGCGTCTGTACACATACATATTTACATACATATACAAATACTTACACATGCATACATAAGTGTTTGTGTGTATGTAAACGTTTTGTAAGACATTTCATTAGAGATTTCAAAATAATTTTCTCACAGTATGACATAAAAATTACAAACATAATTAATAATTAATAATTTCTGCACTCATTTTTGATTATAATAATTAGTATTGGTTTATAATCACCATTCAAATTTTTAATATGTAAAAGCTCATTAACTTATGAATGAAAATATACGCGTATCGGATGAAAAATCTCGAACCCAACATAATAATGGTGACATTAAGGCAGTTATATGCTGGTACTGTATAGTACTATTTCTGACTAACTTATCCACACAGTTTCATATCAGTAGCCTAGTTATTGTTTATTGACAGCATTAAATAAAGATTTTTTTAGATATTTTATGAAAATGGAAGAATGGGAAAAACAAATGGAAATCAATAACTTCCAAATGAAGAATTTTACGCCTAAAAAAATCAAAAAGCAAATGGACAACAGACTGAAGGACTCTGCCCTGTCATATCCAATGGTTAACAGGAAAGCGTCTTTTACATCATTAAAAATGAAAATATACATATTCTCTTTCACAAGACAATTTCTTTCAGGGGCGTGTGAAGAGAAAGCTGCAATTTGGCGCCTTGCTTTCAATTTGGCGTCCCAATCCCCCAACATTTTCTTGTGTAAGGCCAAAAATGATGTTGGTAGAATAAATTTGGCGCCCCCTAAATTTCTGCACCCGGTGCGATAGTCTCCTTCCCCCCCACGCCGCTGATTTCTTTGGTAGAATAACATAAAAAAAATGTTAAATTGGTGGGAAATCTAAAATTTAAATGACAAAGAAGAAAATATTTTGGGCGTTTTTTGAACTAATTCTAGTTAAATTAGTCTGATTTTAAGTATTTGAAATTTATTGCTTTTGTACTATTAGGCATTGCATTACACAAATATATCGTTAAAAGCTGTTATCTAGGCGTTAAAAGTCGATGGTGTGTATAGTATGCATCCCCCCCCCCCCATTCTCCATTATTCATGTCCATATCTTCCACATTTTCAAGCATTGATATTTCGAGCAATTTCCTATGATTTTTTTCGAAAATCATTATCAAAACTTATTTTATGATTTTGTTACGATAGGTATCTCCAACGTTCTTTAGCACCTTTGCTAAATGCCCGTAAATCGAAATTTCTGTGAAAAATCCTCTTTCCTCTAAAAGTATGTGGCCTGGGATAACGGCTATAGTTTTCCTGCAAGGATGGAATTAATGTCTACTACCTCTATTTTTCATAATTTTAATTTTAGTAGATTCAGAAATAGATATGGGAAGAAATATTTTTGCTCTAAGATACCTCTGAAAATATAACACCTAAAATTAAAGGAAATTTGTTTTTGAATAAAACGTTACAAAACCCTTCCCATGATACCCCGCACGATAAACAAACAAACAACAAAAAAAAAACTAACAAAACTAGCCCCTGTACATTTTCCCTATATATATTTGCGAATGCTTAAAAATCTGTAAATACGTGTGTGATACACATGAGTGAACTTAAAATGGTTCCGTTTTCACTTTTTAAGTTACTAAATACATTATATATATATATATGTATATATATTATTTGAATCGACTAGAATAACAATATTGTAATTGATTTATATTTTTTTTGTAAGAATTTTTTAATTAAATAAATCCCCTATTCAAGTTCATTTTTCCTTCTTCAAGCTTCAGGAAACAGTTCATTCCAGGGAAAAAAACTGTCGATTTAACATTGAATTACAGTCTCTTGGAGTAAAAAAGTAAATAAATAAATAAATAAATAATAATAATAATTATATCGTAGCTTTTTTTCAGTTTAACCAAGTATGTTTTAAATAGATATGTATTTGAGCTATTTGAAGTTTTGTTAGCAAGTATTGAACCCTAATTACGATAAATGAAATTAAATAAGAAACATGCTTTTCAAAATAATATTTCTTATAGGCGGAAGTGAAAAATTTTAACAAAAATGCTTAAAGCCAGAATGGTTTTGCGAGGAAAATACAATATTGTAAGCATTTGTTTAAACTCGGAAAATAGAATTATTAAAAATTGACATGATTTATATAAAAGTTTTTTTTCTTATTCTAAATAAAAAATGGAAAGTAATTACTTTGTGATATAATTTTTTCAATAAATTTCTTAGCATATAGTTAAAGCAATATCGTGATTAAATTGCGTAAAAATATCGGAATGAAAGAATTATAATTTCATTAATCGGAATTATAATTTCACATAGTTAAGCTTCAGCAATCAAGTTATGAAGTTTGTTAAGTTAAAAAATGTTTGCCGAAAAATTGTAATAATGTAATGGTTGTAGTTTTTAAAAATTTAACAAAAACAGGTTCGTTTCATGCTTGATTGTTGAGTATATAATACTTACAACTAGTCTTATCCAGATATTGTTATTTTTATAACTGTCTTTAAAAAATGTAATTTTATTATTCAGATATGCACTGCGATTTAATATATTAAATTAAGCTATATTTTTATTATTATAATCGGAGCGTTAAAGTGAAAAAAAAAGTTTTAAATATACTAAAAAAGAGTAAAAAGCAAATTAAACTTATCGGATTATTTTGTTTTGCTTTTTAATAGATAGGCATAAAGCAGCAATTACTTTTCATTCGATGATTTTGTGTGAAACCGGAGCCAATTTAAGAATGTTCGTCCATTTCTGAAATTTATTGAAATAAACTCTTTAAAATTCCGGCAGGGTAAAAATCATTTAGATATAAGCATTAAATACATTCAATCCAGTTCTTCTACATTACATCTAAGTATTTGTAAGCGATCAACAGAATACATTTTCACCTATGAATTTTGCTGACAATTGAGTAAAGTGAACTTATTACTGGTGTAACAGATTTAAATTGCCAGAGAGAGTTCTTCCTGTAATTCTCCAACAAGAAAGGACTGTCCAAATATGTTTTGGGGAAATAGAAATAGCATCTTACAGTAATTGAAAGAGTTAAATTAAAATGATTGAAATTTGAAATACATACACACAACGCATTTCTCAAATAAAAAAAAAAAAATACTAGTAGAGAGAAATCAGATAAAAATTCGTGATATTTATTTAACTACTTTCCGAAATTACATACATGGACCAATTCGTATAGCATATACAGTTCCATAAGTTTATTTAGGTACCGTAACATCATAAATGCAATGTAATTTAATCGCGATAAAAGTTATATTAATATTTTATGAACAATGCATAGCATATTATATTCGTACCATATATATGTAATAAGAGAAGGAAGTGATTATAGAACGACGATGATAATGATATAACGAAATAAAACCGATGATACACATGCTGTCCATGATTAATCTGTAAACTTATATCAAAGATGAAAAAGTGAACTTCAATATATGTCGTGACCGATGAAATCTGGCAGAATGGAGTTTTAATGTTATGTGAATTCTTCTGAAGAATAAAAAAATATCTGTCATAAAACTTTATTGTTGTCTAATTTTCTTCGGTTACTCCTCATAATATTCCTATCTCTAGCCTTACGCCACTCACGAAATGGAACAAATCAAATTACCTCCTGAGAGTAAAATACGAAAATGTTCTTTATCCTACTATTTCGGTCATTAATCCATTATCACAGAAACAGTTAGACTTCTTGATTCTAAATCCGTGTCACACAATTTAAAGGAGAAAAAAGGAACTCCGAAACTCCGAATCTTGGAGTAACATGACGACTAACAAACATTTGGATCAAGTTCGCACTTGGCGGGGTTTATTTTGACAGTTGAAAGGGCAGCTCAATTCACATTTTAAACTTCTAGTACGTACATAATACATTCCTCATCTGGTGAAGGTAGAGCCTAAGCATTGAACACCCAATGAACGGAATCAGATAGCGGAGAGAGACCGTTTACAATTACGTTATTGGCTAGTAAGCGGTGCATCACAACAGGAATTCTTTCACCATCGGCGGAAACTCACAATATTAAACAGGGGTAAAAGTTCCCAAAGATTTCAATGTGCTATGGGTTATGCGAAAGATTTTTTAATAAAATATTAAAAATAAAACTTCCGACAAAATGTTTTTATTCTAAAAAGGAGAAATGAAATAATAGAATATATTAATATTTCGAAATAATAGATTGACATTTTAATAATACAATTAAGTTTCTTTTAAGAAAATAATAGTACATTATTCCGAATTAAGGAAATAGGTAAATTTAGCTGATAATTAAATATTAGCATATTATTGAAATATAAATATATAATATAATATATATATATATATATATATATATATATATATATATATATATATATATTAGTAAACTTGTTCGTTGTTCACACATTTTTTTGTTATTTTTTAATTCTGATCAGTGATTGTTGTGTTCAATAATATTTGTCATATTTTCTGAAATGAACATTTTTTTAATCATAGGAATTCCAGAAATTATAAGCAAAAAACTTGGGAAAGTTTAAGGCTGATTTTATGAAACATTATTTTCTCTATGAACATGCAACCTATCCTAATAAAAATGAACACAGTTTATTAGAATAAGCTACTTAATTTTAATCTACTATTTAAGCGCTCTTGCTACATTAGTTTTGACCGCAAGTTTATGCAAGATTTTCGTTCTTTTCTATTCTGTTGACAGTCCTCTATAGGATTTCGAGTAAACCTCCTCACGGAAATATATGACATTTACTCTTTTATTTACACATTTCTAGTTTCAAGATAATTCCTCATGCATTCTTCTAGATATTTAACAAAACGTCTAAATTCAAAAATTTCGTCACCTTCAATCCTATATTATGCAGAAAAAAGTTCCATGCGCTCAAACAAATTTGCAAATCCGTTTATTATTACAAATTTTGTGAAATTAAATAAAATGATCTTCTATAACCCATTTAATATGGCGTGTAAATTTTCGTAGAAGAAAGTTATGCACACAGAAGTATTTTTTGTCGAATATGAATTCTTATATAAGAAAGACAGCTAAATAATGTAACGCTGAAATAGAAACAGAATTTTATGAAATGAAACTGCTAATTAAAAATTACTGTATATATATATATTTGTTATTTGGAAGTATACCCATATGAAAAGAAATCTCAATATCATACTTATACATTTTACTGACAAATTATTTTTGAAATTATTTGTGTAAAAATAAATAAATATCAAAAATATTAATCGACAAAATTATTGGCACAGAAAAGTACATTCTCAAAAGTTTTCAGCCGTGCTGATGTGATAAATATTGTTGTAACAGTTATGTTATAAAAATTGTGATGTAATGTAAAATATCAATGATGGAAAAAAGTTACAATAAGCATTTTTAATATCTTTAGCAATACATTTTGTGGCGAAGACATTGCATCGATTTAATAAGTGATTGGAGATCGACTAGGGTATTTTTTTTTCCATTCTTCATGTAACTTTTGGAATTGTTCTATTCTATTGAAATATTTATAATTCTGCATGTATTTAAAGGTTCGTTCCAAGCATATTTACTTAATTCAGATCCAGTGATCATGCTGACAATTTTAAAAACAGACTTTTTTTGTACGAAAGCCTGCTCTACGAGATGACATATATGCTTCGGTTTGTTATCTTGTTACAATAAGTATTTGCTTTCGCGAATTTATCTCCAGCAGAACAAGAAATTCTGCTAGCTACCCATATACATAAAATAATTCAACTTGCTGCTGATTAGAATTAATGAACCGACAAATTTTCCAGAAAATGCCTCCTACGCATAAACTTTTCTCCTCCATGCTGCGTTGTGGGAATAACATGTCTCGAATCATATCTCTCTTATGCTTTTATGTCTCACCCGGACGCATTTGAACGTCGATTCATTTGAAAATAATACTTTTTCAAGTTTCATTTGAATAGTCTTCGTGTTTCTTGGCAACTGTTAGTCATTTTGTAATGAGAGATTTTTTTTTTTATCAACGATGGGTTCTTAAAGTCAAACATCATGACACGGTAGTCCAACTTCATCCATTATAAATCGATTATAAATAATTTTCATTATATAAATCGGGATATATTGCAACGACATTTTTGTGCGGTTCAGGATTCTTTTCTGCTAATAATTCTTTCCACACGGAAGTCGTTTTCCGGTATCTCTCAGATCGTGGCAAAAACTGAAGGCCATGAGTATCTTTATATGTATTTTTTAGTTATCTTTCACAATATATGTTCCGATCGAAAACTTTGTCACAAACTCTCAAGATGAATAGCCATTTACGACAAACTATTCTTTTGATTAAAAGTAATAATTGATGCATTTTGATTTTTTGAAATTTAGATAAATTATTCTCATGGATTAATTAATCAACATGGCTAAAAGTTGATAACTGCAAAAATTAAAGATTTCTCTGTGGCCGGAATCTTTTCACTTCCGAATTTCAAATTCCTTCCCTTTATATGAAGTGTCTTCAATCTAAATCAAAATGATCACGTGGTAAGAACTAATTTGCACATCCCTAATGTTTAGAACAATTGAGCTTCTTCTCCAAAATTTTCTGGCAGACAAGTGAAAGAAATTTATTTACCGGAATCATTTGATCATCATTGTACACGCGCTATACAGCAGAAATTTCTAGAAATCATATATATATATATATATATATATATATATATACTAATAAAGATACAGAAAATAGATAAACACATGCGCGAAAATGTATATAGCTTTTTCGGTTTCCATAAACGTATCGATTCGCAAAAAACATATACTTGCATAAATTTCTTCATGTCACGTAATATCCTAAAAGTAATATATTTTGAAAATTCTGAGTGCAAAAAGTCTCATTTGAATATTTTAAATATAGTGCAACGTATAAGATATGCAGAGCATGCGATCATTTTTTACCATATAAAACCTCATATATTAACAAAAATTTAAAGTAATGCTGCAATATCTCTTTGAATTTTGAAACGTGTTCCAGTAAAAATTCTAACTTATGAAAACACGCGCTTGCTACAAAATTATTTTAAAATTACAGTGGTACAAATAAAATATAAAAATATAACTAATGTAAAGTATTAGCGTAAAATTAATGCAAGTGGTTGTGATATCCCGGTTGTGCCTTTCCTTAAATGTAGTGCAATGTATAAGATATTCGTAACATACGATTATTTTTTACAGTATGAAATCTCATATAACGAAATACATTTAAATTAGAATTTTCATATTCTTTAAATTATAAAACTAATTGTAATAAATCATTTACGATTTTGACTTCTAGAAATATAATAGCATTTATGTGCTAAAAATAATTCAATTTAATTCTGTATTACATCGAAAATGTTTTACGCACTCAATAAGCCTATATAAATGATTTCAATTGGGACATAAATGTCAGTGGCATGCATATCACAGAGAGAGAGAGTTAATGCATGTAAAATGTAAATTCCCAGAAAAACAAGAATTGCTGAATTATATCCATTAACTGAAACAGAAATTATATAATAAAAATTAAATAGTTACATGACAATAATTAAATTGGTAAACTAACTTGTTAATGGTTGCAATGCGAGGGAAAATAAATTATTAAAAGTATAGAATGTATGAACACCAAATTTTCCTTTTTTAGATATTTTATAAATTAAGAAAATGTATTATTTCGAAGATATTTATTTATGCCTGTTAATGAATGATAAAGGAAATTATTCATTTAACATTTTATGAGTAAATAGTGTAACCAACAACTCCCAATATCAAACAATTTACCCTTTACCGACTGCATATTTATTGATATAAGAGGTGATTACATACTACATACAGTATGCCCTCTAACATCTTTTGCCAGTTTTTAACTCGAGTTTTATATTTATAACAGTGGTGTTTAGCGTAGAGTAAAAAGGGGAAATGTGGCAGTAGTACCTGGGTTAAAATCAAAAATGTGTTCCTCAAAGTCCCCCAAAAAACAACGTGCTTTTGCAAAAAAGAAGAAAGCTTTTATTAACACAGTTTCTAATTCACAATACAATGATTTCTACTTTAGAATGCTTGAATTTAAGCAGATCATTTTCGTATAGAGAAAAATCCCGGCTGGTGTGAATGAATTACCTCCGTATCACATGATTTTTTTTTTGTTTGTTTATTTGGGTCTAATGAGGGTATTTACTGTTGGGCAATAATGCACAACATATTGAAAACCAATTTTACGTCATACTGCACATGTATCTATTAGTAACATGTATTTAGGAACAGTATTTATTTTAATAATAAATGCAATCAGTTTACCAGCAGTGTCCCTTTTCTAAATAATCACTCAAAAGAGGTAATAAATTGTCACCTACCTCTAACGAAAGCGGGAGCCGTGGTTGCTATGCAATATATTTCCGAATAAGCAATTGTAGTATCCAGTTATAGGGCAGTAAATAATACAGGAACACAAAGGATGCACGCAGGAACACGAGCTTCACGAATCTTGGATAATTTAGTCACACAAACTACTAGAAAAAGAATTAAAAGAAGGTTAAAAATTAATAACACATATTTAAAATCATATTTGTGAAGCGGTTTCGCTTTCACAATTTAAGTAGTAATTATTTTCAGCCAGCCGTAATAATTGACTTGGCCTGATAAACTGCTCACAGCAGTGCAACAACGAAAAGTCTCGATTATGAAAGTTTTTCAGTTCCATACATAAAGAAAAAGTGATGATTATGCTGTTTTTGTTGTCTCTGGGCTATAATACGATGTCCGACGTCGATACTGTATTCGTCTGCATGGTGCTGGCACCTATCGTCCGGCTTCTGAAGTAATCTGTGTAGATTTTCGCATCTCGACTGTTTCTCAGTTTTATTTCGTGCTTGATACACAGATTTAAACATGACAAATAAAACACGATGAAAAAAAAAGATGAAATGCGTTGCATACCCCACTTAAAAGTAAAATATAATTTAATCTAATTATATAAATTTCACACAAAACATGAATTTCCAGGAGTCTTGTTTGAAATTCTGTGCTGGAAATCCAATAGCATCAATCTTATTCCTCCCTGGGTGTTTAGGTATAGTAAAGTAGCCATGCACTAGGGCATGAAACCGTCTACGGCGCCACCTCGTGCGCATCCGTGGAGTTAGCATTCCTATCATGAAAATGGAAAGATATAAGGAAAAAAAGGTGATTTACAATGTTGTAGACCCTAGTAATTTAGCACAAAGAGACAGCTTTAAGACATTAATGCTAAGAATAGAATGATTAAAATGAGCATTTGTTTTTCTTCAACCCCTACACTGTTAAGTCATGAAACACGAACGTTAGGAGAAATGATTATCTTTCGGGCAAAGTTGCATCCAAATGTGCATTGCAGCTGGTGGTGAGAACTTTGCAAATTAAAGTATATTGCTGTAATTAATTGTTTTATCCCTTTCTAAGATCGATTTGTCACGTGACAGTGTAAGGAATCACGAAAAAACCAAAATTATTAACGTCAAATGTGGAACAAACAGAAAACAACAAACATAACAAAATTTGAGATAAGCCTCAGATAACTCCAAGGTAGACCAAGGGCAAAAGCCATTCTCCAAACGGAAAAAATACTTTGCTACAATTTTTTAAGATTAGAAGATTTCGTTTAAAGATGGAAAAACAACGATTATAAATGCACAAATAAAGTATGAGAAGGTAGCAAATAGCTATTTCGAATCTACTATCGAGATTCTTCATCAGTGCAAAACTCAGCGAGCTAAAAAATAGCAAAACTGAGTGCTCGCTGAGTTTTGCACTGATGAAGAATCTTGATAGTAGATTCGAAATAGCTATTTGCTACCTTCTCATACTTTATTTGTGCATTTATAATCGTTGGTTTTCTATCTTTAAACATTTGTGCACAAAGGCTTTATTTGCTATTTTAATAGAAGATTTCGTATTCAAGCACAGACAGATATTTCTATAAGTCGTTAGTAATGAGGATTATGATATTTTCCTACGTATATGACAGTTCCGTCACAATTTTTTTTCAAAATGTAGTAAATTTTCTCTTTTTAGAACTCAAAATATTTATATAAGATAAAATCTGAAAAATACAGTGGTTTTTATACGCATGAAGTATAAGACACTCTTACCGCTCCCTTTAGTTATTTTGAATACACTATACGTAATAGAATATTCCAAGAAAAGAAATGTTTAGAAACTTACAGAATGAAATAAAAGAAATTTCTATTATTCAAATTAGTTTTGATCAATATACTTTTAGTTTAAGAATAGAAAACAAACAGAAATGTAAATAAAACGATGAATATTATATGCGCAAATAATTCAGCTGTTTTACAGTTTACATATATACTAACTAAGCTACGTATGATAATTTCCATCTAAATAGCTCATTTAAACATAAATATAAGTCTATGTTGAGATGTGTAAACAAATGCACCAGTTTAATTTATGCCTTTAGTATTACGTGTCAGAAATTTTGAATGTGTAGAAAATACCTATAATGTCGGTATATATATTAATGTACTGAATTCAAATAAGTAGTTTAACTCTATTTCATTATGCCATTGTAATTAAACCTATATTAGACTAAGTTAAATAAGGTTTGAATGAGGATTCAGACGCTATCAAATTTTAACAGGTATTACATTCGTAATATTTACCGCTTATTGCAGCATTTACTAAATATTTCCTGTTCTAATCCCAAATTTAATCTTGAGCAAAAATAAAATAAATAATAAAACAAATAAAAAAATGGGTGTATGTTTGTGTGCATGGATATTTTCATATATCTCTAGAAGTATAATGCATCAATACGATACATTAAAAAATGTTTTATAAGTTTTTGAAAATCAAATCACTACAATTGCACATTGAAATATTCCGTGTTATATTATAACTTTTATTTGTAATTTTTTTATTTTCAAATTATTTTATTATTAAAATATTCATATATTTTCTTATTATAAAAAAATACAACTTTTATATTAAACACATTAAATGCTTTCATATCATAGAGTACAAAGAAACGGCATACATTTTTGGATTTTATTATTTTTAAGTCATATACTCGATAATTAAGTAAAAAACAACAGTCGCGCTCTCACAAACACGATTTTGGTTGCCAAATTTATAAACATTCAAGCTGCAATATTAAATTTATTGAACAGGAAAATTATCGTCACGGTGTTAACATAGAGTAAACAGCACATAGAAACTATGTTTAGCAGTAGAAAAGGCTATATGATGGGGAAAACGCAAATCAATGTAGCGAAAAAACCGAATGCGCCCACAGATGAAAAAAATACGAATATTTTTATTAGATTTCAAACTTTTTTAGTAAATTCATACGTATCTTCAGAGAAAAAAAGATACCTGTTGAGGTGTATCGGCGTGACCTTTCCTAACATGGAATCGTAAAGCGATTATTGAAAGTTATTGATTTGTTTTTGTAGCACACAAAGAGCAAACGAGTCTTCTTTGTGTTTAAATTAAAATGTGATTTTTAAAGAATTTTTTTTTTACCGCTACTTATGATGTTTAAAAGTGAAAAACTTTTTAAAATTGAATAAATAAATCATCAAAATTAAAAAAAAAAAATACAAACTGCGTCAATGTAGCCGTTATTGTGAGTATTTAGTTGCAATTATTTAACTAATTCTTTAGGACATGCTACAAAATAACCCGATTAAAAATGGTACAAACTGCGTCACTGTAACCGTAAATGTGAGTACTCGGTTGCAATTATTTAACTCTATAGGACTTGCTACAAAATAACCGCCTTAAAAATTGTATATCATGTTTTTACACGATAGGGCTGCGAATGAGTCATAAATCGTGTTTATTATAATGAACAAGTATTGTATATTTCCAAGCATAAACTTTGCATTAAAGATGTTGAGTATATTACTATCTAAATTAACAATGTATTTCAAGTGTGCTAACCATATTATTTTGGCGCCATGCATACTTAAAGGTGACCCGTACCCCATTTTCGGCCAAAAATCGTCAAAAGTTCATTTATTTTTTATTTTTTTATTTTTTTTTTTTTTTACAGAAAACGATAAAATACATATTTGCGAATATCCATGCAAAATTTCAGAACTCGGGGACATTTGGAACAGGTAGAAAATGAGCTTTTTAAATTGTACTCACTATCGAGTTTAAAGGAGTATCGGCCATTTAAAACGTGTTTTTCCTGATAATGACTTTTTTCATATTTTGCCTAAGTTCAAAGTACTAAGGCTCAGTGGAAAAATGATTTAGAAACAAAGTGTTTATGTTTTTAGAATCTTAAAAAAATTTGCAACAAAAGTAAGGAGAGAAATATTTTTTAACTATTTCTGAAAATTTTACATAAATTGGTAAACATAAAAATTATAACAATATTATAATTAAGGAAATTTACAATGCGTATTTTTTTTAGCCGATTAAAATAGAAAATTAAAAATATCTCTTCTTAGTTCTTTTCTACATACTATAACACTATTTAAGAAATTTTATTAATACCAAAATATTGAAAATTGAATGAGGAGTAGTAATTTTAAAAAGTGTATTTTTCGACAAAAAAAATCATAAAAATCCGCATAAAAAATATACTTTTTTATAAAAAGTGAATTTTTTTGCTAATTATTCCTTACAAGAAGATTTCTAAATAGTACACCAAAATTCATTACTTTAAAATCAATAATAAAAATTTTGGGTCTTTTCTTACGGGTCTCTCTTAAGAGAAATTTAAATGTATTTTGAGTTGGTTTATTTTTTCAATAAAAAAAAAAAACAGTAAAAAATGTATTTTGAGATATTCTGTTTCAAGCATCTTTCAGTTAATTAACAATCAAAAGAATTTTTTTCAGGTAGATACATGCAATATATATGTACAAGAATACTGTAATGCGTAAATTATGCATAAAGATATCAATAAAAAATAACATGAAAGAATAAATAAACAATCATTGTTTTGAAAACACTATGCACGTTACAATGAGATTTATTTATAATTTATTTATTTATGTATTTTGTAATGTATTTTGCTTTTTTACGTAATTCTAACTGAACGTATTTGAAAGAAATAATTCCATTTGAGTACAGTGTACTATTATTAGTACATTTCTTTTCATCGAGTACTATTTAAACTTACAAGTACTTTGTTATATTCTACGTACAGGAATCATAATATTGGATCATCCGGAAAGTTCTGCGTTTTTACGATAAAATTCAATAAAGAAGTACAAAATAATAAGAAAATTTTATTGAGTAACATAAGCATATATTTGTTCTGTTACCTATTTTCCATCGTTTAGGAAGCCTGAAAAATGAATTAAATAAAGTCATTACGTTTATTCGTAGAGAAATTATAAATGTAGTAATTGACAGACTCCAGTAAAGTGAACTCCTAGCCTTTCAGAAAAAAATGAAGTGATGTGAAACACAGAAAAGTCTAAAAGAACAAGGTCTGGTGAATATGCAAGACAATATATCCGTCACAAAATACATTCGTAAGCACAAAACATCCGTCATACTCATTAAGGTGTTCTCTTGCGTTAACCATTTGCGGTGCAAGGGAAAATCATTACTTATTTTTTGAAATTTACGACTGACACTGGAATTTAAAAACAACTTTAATTGTAAATGAAGAAGATCTATATTTCCAGCATTCAATAAACCGTAATTTCTTTAACAAAATTCAAGTACCAATGTGGCGTTTGGGAATTTAAATTAAGTGGTTTCATAGATATACCACCACGCCGCAAGGGGTTAATAACAGTGCTGTGCCGAGCATTGTCATGTTGGAACACAATACCTCAACGATTTGTCAATTCTAGTAGTTTTTATTCGAATTTCGTTCTCAAAACTTTCATTTGGTTATAGCATCTTTCCAAATTTGTTGTCTTATTTCAGGGGAACAATTCATAAGAAATAACACATTTATAGCCCATATACAAAGCATTTCATCTTTTAGGTCGTAGGCTTCCCCTCGATCACATTTGAGGAGATTCATTTGTAAATATGATAGTTTCATATATACGTAATTGTGGAGTATCCATTTTTTCTCTCCAGTAATGTGAAATTTTAAAAAAGAGGGCGTTTTCATCTATTCTCTGCAAAGAATCACAAGCTGAAATTAGAACAAGCATATTCTGCGGCATTAAATAAAGAATCACCAATTCATTGTAGCAATTTACGCGCCCAGTCTCCTTCAAATGATCATGCATTATACTTTTCGGAATATTTGATCTATGTGAATGATCATGCACTGTATATTGTGGATTTCCAATGACAGATTATTTTACTAGCTCATCTGTTACAGATGATGATACTCCAAAACGAAGATCATGTTTAAGATTAAAATTTCGGGAGTTTCACAAACAACCTTTGAACTGTTTTGTCTGATATAGCGCTTTGTCTGTATACAATACAAAGTTTTTAAGCTGTAAGGCTAAACATATTTTACTTTTTTGAAAGAAAAGCGCATTATATGACAAAAATAACTTTTTTTTTTCAAAGTACTGCATTGAAAAAAAAATGTGATAATTCAAATGAGATTTATTTAATGTGATCTTAAATGACTAATTATACAGCTTTGAGTCATTCAAAGTCCCGCCTTATTAGTAGTAGTGAAATAAATGGGCGAAACCAAGCTTCTTTAAAAAAAAAAAAAAAAAAAAAAAAAAAAAAAAAAAAAAAAAAAAAAAAAAAAAAAACTTTCCGGATTTCTCAAAATATGGCTATGCTATTTCTTATTATGACTTTATTTATGTTTTGACATTAATAATAAAAGTTTACTTAATTGTCTTTGCATCGTTAGTGATTCCTTTATTTTATGCATATATTTAACTCTTTAAATTTAAACTATAAGTCACTTTTCTAAACCAACTATGTGCCATTAAGCGCTACAAAAAAAAATTTAAAAGTTCTAATAGTCTCTCAAATCCCGTAGCCATACGTTATGATATTAACTTCTTCAAAAGCTTTTAATTAGAACATTTATGATATAAATATGAATTTATAAGTATACAAAATGAGTACATTAGTTAGATTTCAGACTGTTAGAAAATTTTTAAATTTTAGTAAGTTTATTTGGATAGCTGCGATAAATGCTATTGAAACAAAAATAATTTTGTTTTAAAATTGAAAAAAATTCATGCACGAAAGGGTCAATTAATCCATTATTGTTTATAAATTAATAATCTAACAGAATTCAGGAGTATAATTATAAAGTACTCTTTTTTAATTTTCCCACCTTTTTATTATATCATACATTGTAAATAAGTGTTTTTTTATGCTGATAATATTTCGTATCAAAAGAAGTGTTTTTGTTTTGTTAGTTTTATTTTTTGATTATTTAGCCTATACAAAACATCATTTATTGAATTTAATAGTGAACGGTTTAAATCGACGTTAATGATAAAATGAGAATGGGTCTTTATTTTAAATAACTATTTAAATTGTTTATGTATATATTGATACACATAAGAAAATTACCTTCAGCTTAAAAGTTCCTTATAATAAAACTAAATATATTTATGCATTGAATGCTTAAACATACTTAAATTGACATTGATATAAACAACTTAAAACGTAATATATTTATACATTAAATAATCTTGATCTAGGCCAAAAATAAGGGCGATTCATATATTCAGAGAAATTGAATTCTCATCATATTTGTATAGTCTGAAATATATTCTACTAAATTGAATGAAATAGTTTTATTCCTTTTACAGCTGATTCAAACAGCCATGTAAATACCAGCGGGAAGCATTATTTCTGAGATAAATTAACATCAGTTCTATGTTAATTTCAAAATACATGCTCACGTCCTAATATGTTTGTATTATCATCATACTAAAATAGTAATTTCAGAATAAATTAATTTAGGAAAGCAATTATTACTTCTTTGCCCAGTTAATGTAAATTTCAGAAAGTCCATGCATCGTATGTTAAGTGCAGACATATATGAACACATTAAACAAAATTATTAACTTTTACTCATAAATGATTCTCAGTAAAAATTTTGAGCGGTAGATAACATTATTATGCGCAGCATTCCAACAAATTTATAAGATAATCAAGATGTAAATATTGTAAATTACGTTTGTTCGTTATATTATTTGTTTATTGTTGTTTTTACGTATTATAATATGTGTTGAAATAACGATAAAAACATAATTAGTACTTGCTTTTTGGCGTTAAAAAGAATACAATCTAGAAAAAAAATAGCTCATGTTTCTGCTGTAAAAAACAGTGATGTGAAACGTGGATTTAGTCAGCGGAAAGAAACGCAGCCTTTATCAAATCAAAGTATGAAATTGAGATAATATTAAAATAATCACTGATAGAATGATCAACGATTTGGCTTGGCAAATATTGACAAATTTTTTCATAACCACGTAGTCATTCTTAAAAAACATAAATGTGAAACATATTCCAATTTCTAATCAAACTTATTTAATAAATACCCATAATATACATATCGTTTCCTCACAGCGCATTAACACATGTAGTAATAATTAAAAATAATATGTCTGACTCACTGCTATTAAAAACTGTATTTGTATCTAGTTAAACAGTAGGAAATTACAAAAAAAAGTCTTAGATATAGTAGCAAAGATAAGTTTGTGTTTCCTATGTTGTTGCAGTAGATTAAAAATATGAAAGCATTTATTAGCATAACAGTATCTCAGATATCTCATTTTGTATTATTACTTGGTATTCCAATGCTACTCTGAGGCAGTGATATGGAAAACAGTGGAAAAGAAATCACAAATGCTAATGAGAGGAATAAAAAATACACTGGACTACAACGTTTCAAATTTATAAGTTTTTTTTAAATTTACATTTATATTTTTTGAAGAATATTTTTGGCAAGCTTTTGAATAATTTTTATAGTTATATATATATAGTTCATGTTTCTTTATAGTTGCCAACCTTTGTTTCTGTAATATTTCTGTTTTAAAAGTCTGAAAAATCTTTTAGATTACATTAAAACTAGTACGATAACACTCAACAGAGGTTGAAAAAAAAAGATTTTAAGACATTTAGTGTAAAAAAAAATTGTTAAAATTAACTGTACTCATTATTAGAGCAATATGAAAAATTTATCCTTCTTCAATAGTGGATTGAATTTTTAACAATAAAAATGTAAATTTAAACATAATCATGTATGCTATATTAACATTAACGTACTTCTTCAATCGTTACTTCCATTTATATATATCTGTGTAATTTTCTTTTGCATTCAAATTGATTAATGAATGAGAGAAACCGTTTTGAGAACTGTAAATAGAAATTTATATGTAATATATAATAAGCTACTGAATGCCAGAATGTCTTAGAATGTATTGTGAATGTTTAAAAATTTACTTGCGATATAACATTTTAGAGAATCAGTAATTATATCGAATTAAATTTCTCTCTTGATTCTATTTCCTCAACTTAGAGTATAGATCTGAAAACGGCAACACAGACAATCACTTTCATTGAGTTCAAGCCTGAAATTCAAGAATTAGTTAAAACACGATTTTTATATAAAAACGCAATTGACCTGCCAAGTCATCTTTGCGGACAACACCTGAAAATCATAATTTACCAATTGACTCATATATATTCACCTTTTTTTCAGGCCCCCACTCATCCATATTTTCATGCTTTGGCTGCATTAAAGCACAATGATTAACTTGTGAAGGCTCCGGCTAGACTACCACATTCAAATGAAGGCATAGTCGAAAATTAACACTAACATACTTTTATTTTAACTTTAATTCGATTGGAAGAAAGGAACTAGATTCACAAACGTAGAACGACTTCACAATTAGAACATATAATTTCAATTACTATAAATAAGAACAATTCTATGGCTGTTCGGGATCACTTTATTTTCATCACAAAATATATTAACTTTTAAATTACATCTGAAATGTCTTATCACAGTTCTCTTCTTTTCTTCTCTAAACTTTACAGCCACGTCAACAACAAATGGAATCCTTAAACACTGCCAAAGTGGCTCCAAAATTGCAGCATTTAGCACAATCTAGTCGTAATTCACCCAACGGCAGAGAGCGACCACAATCTCGGCCTTGCACACTCACTCCCAGCTTTTATACACTGCAGACTGAAGAGACTAGACAAAAATTTGCACAAATTTAAGAACCACAGTTAACTGTAAACCCAGAGAGCTAGGCATGCTTCAAAAATTTAAAGTTGCATAAATTACATAGTCGATTTCGCACCAAAAATGTTAGATCAGTGACATCACGAGCTCACAATAAATACAAGAGTGCCTCTATTATAAAGTGACACTCCCAGTTTATGAGTCATCACTAAAATTAGGTTCTTAGATGTTTTTTCACCAAGTGTTGACTTGGCAGGCCAATTTCATTTTAATATGCGAATAAAATTTTAATTAATTCTAGAATTTCAGTATTGAATTCGATAAGGTCATTGCATGTTTTTCCACCTCTTGGTCTATTACGCAAGGTGTTGTTCAAAAATCACTTAGCCTACACTGTAAAAGTGTATACTGTAAAAGTACATGTGTATATCATAATATTAAGTGGTGACCCATCAGACTTTTTGATATTATCAACATTTATAGCAATATAATGAAATTTAGATGCTGTACCAATAACCTATTACAACAACAAAGATGGATTAAAATGTATAAGCTATGTATATTCGATCTTTTGAACGGAATAAACATGAAGTAAACGCATTAGATAGAATAATCCACACACAGATTTAAAATTTACATCATTCCTAAAACATATTCTGAAGTGTTTAAAATAGTTTTAAGAAGAAGAATACAAAAACACAACAAAGTTTCACACAAAAAATTGCAATGTAGATTACAGGACTCACATTTGGCCACTCTCAGTATGACGTTATATTCCAAAAAATGTTGTATGTTTAATGTACAAGAATGATGTTACTTTATTTAAATGATTTTCACACCTCTGCGTCACATAGTAGTAGCCAACTGTAAATGAATATATCATTAAAATTTCTGACGAAAAACTGATGCTATGAACTTTTTAAGAGTGTAGAAATGCACAAAAAGCTAGTTCTGAACGTCTATAATGCTATGATAAAACAATGCATCAAGTTACAGAATTTTATAAAAAATTCCGGTTGCAAATAAAATTTAAACCAATCAGACTTAAAAAAAATTATCGGCAACGGTGATAACGTTTAGAAGAATAAAAATGTTTTGAATTCTCTTTAAGGGTTCATTTCCATATGAAAAGAATATGAAATTAGAGATTGTCTGGAAAAGAATTCTGATTTTCTGAAATATTTTCTGAAACAGTTTTAAAGACAAAGATAGTGAAACAAAATAAGAAAAAAAATTTAATACATTTAAAATAGGTAAATTATTAAAAACATGTTCTATATATGTACGAACGGTTTCATGTGAAATGGACCTTTAATGGAATTTTCTATTGAAAATTAAAAATTTTGCCTCAGTAAGTGGAAGAATAGTTTTTTTATCGTTTCACGTTGCGTCTTAATAACGGAAATATTTTTCTTATTGAGAAAAAGTGAAAAATTTCCATTTAAATTTACGTTTAATTAAAGTAGAGCTATACGTAATATTACATTACTTTATATTACGTCACATAACGTTATATTATCTTATATTAAATTGTTTTAGATTACTACAAACTCATTGCTATGGACACTTGGTGTAGGACCAAAACATTATTGTATAATGGCGTGTGTAGAAGTTTAAACAAGAAAGAAGGCAAGGCAATAAAAAAACAGTTGAATGATATTTATTAATTTTCATGTACTTTTATTACAATGTCATTTAATTTCTTTTAAATTATTTTTTTCTGTTTTAGTTGTCTTGTGTAAATACATTTTTAATGGAAATGGAGCATTATTCTGTGTCCTGCTTTACAATTTGGCATCAATTTAAACAAATAATCTTTGCTAAATACTAATGTAAACAAAATTAAACAATTTTAAAGAGAAAGTCAAATAATTAATTCAATTTAAAAAGTAAGCTCAATTTGCACTTCGCTAGCTTCTGAGGTATAAATTGTCTTCAAAACTGCATTCCTATTCGTGTTTTTTTTCCTATAAACATTTTTTAACGGAAACAGTATGGCCAAATTGAACATTTTGTCGAATTTAAAATAATTATCCGATTTAAAGTTTGTCTGTATCACTATATTTATCTAACCCAACTTTAATAACGCAATTTTTATAGATTAGTAAGCAGTAGATCTTTTTAATGTTACAAATGGAAGACATTCGATCACAAAACATTCATCTACTGCGGAAATTAGTAACTTTTTCCTAGATTAGAGAGATATAGCCATTGCAGTATGTATGGGTAAAAATACTCTGAGAGCAATAAGATGTTTTCCACCAGTGGATGTTTTGCAAATTTTTGTATTTAATTGTCAAACAGTGCATTCCTTCTCCCGAATAATCTGTAACGTCCTTGTGAAAGATATAGAAATCCTTTCTATGGAAAAGTGTCTGAATTAAAGACTATATAGTTCCAATATGCGACATAATTTCATGGCGCAATATGCATTATTTATATAATTGTACCGTATTAATACAGGGTGTTTCAAAAATCAAAAGGTATATTTGAAAAATCAATAAAAAATAAGCGGGCAGCGTTAGAAATACACCGTTTGTTGCAACACGTTTGGGACAACAGTAAATTTTCACGCATACAACTTTCGAAATTAGTTAAAATTTTCAACAACAGATGGTGCTGCAAGAAATTTGAAAGCTATACAAGAAAGCGCAATCTGTGAGTTTACCATTCTGTAAAGCCTCTGTCCCTGCCCGCGGAGACACTCGCGAGCTAAAGCTATTCACTGTAAAAAATTTGACCTATTTGCTGCAGCGTCACTCCACCGCTTTTAAAGGAAACGGTTACTTTATTGTGTTATGGAGCATTTTCATTGGTCATAAAAGACATATTCTATAAAAGCTGTGGAGTGACGATGCAGCAAATGGATCAAATGTTTTACAGTGTTCCTATGGGGAGGCATTTTTTAGCACTTTCCAACAAAGTTGAAAAGTGCTTATGCATTCGGTTTGTCTGGCCGTCTGTCCGTCTGTCCGTCTGGCCGGATGGCCGTCTGTCCGTCTGTCCGTCTGTCCGTCTGTCCGTCTGTCCGCGCTCTAACTCCCGTAAATATACTCGGATTGCTATGAAATTTTTATACGTTATTGATGTTTACCCTAGCACGAACCCTATTGAAAATGAAGTATCTACCATGATTAGTTTATCTACAGAGAGAATCAAAAGTTTCCCATTACATTACGGCCTATGGGGAAAAATCGTTAATATACTCGGATTGCCATGAAATTTTAGGACGTTATGGACGTTTACCCTAGCACGAACGCTATTGAAAATGAAGTTTCTACCATGATTAGTTTATCTACAGGGCGAATCAAAAGTTTTCCATTACATTACGGCCTATGGGGAAAAATCGTTAATATACTCGGATTGCCATGAAATTTTAGGACGTTATTGACGTTTACCCTAGCACGAACGCTATTGAAAATGAAGTTTCTACCATGATTAGTTTATCTACAGGGTGAATCAAAAGTTTTCCATTACATTACGGCAAATGGGGAAAAATCGTTTATATACTCGGATTGCCATGAAATTTTAGGACATTATTGACGTTTACCCTAGTGCAAATCTTATCGAAAATGAAGTTTCTACCATGATTAGTTTATCTACAGGGCGAATCAAAGTTTCCCATTACATTACGGCCTATGGGGAAAAATCGTTTATGTACTCGGATTGCCATGAAATTTTAGGACGTCATTGACGTTTATCCTAGCACGAACCCTATTGAAAATGAAACTTCTACCATGATTAGATTATCTACAGGGCAAATCAAAAGTTTCCCATTACATTACGGCCTACATGGAAAAATCGTTTCAAAGGAATTTTAAAGATGTTATACCCTGTCAAACATATTAAAATATGCATTTTATAAAATATAAGGTAAAATGTAGCTATTATTCATTTACATGGCCACACAAAAGAATTCCATTAGATAATGGTAAAAGGGGGAATTGTGTGCGACATATTTTAAATATATTAAGCTGTTTCATGTATAATAAAATTAATATATGTCCTGAAGCTTAATATAAATTATACGCTACTGTCTTGCATAATATGAAGTACATAGCATTTACAGGGCCTTACAAAAGATTTCAAATAGTATATTCTTTCGAAGTACCGTATATGTGTACGATGATGGCTGATGGAGGGATGAAATGCATTTTAATTATGATATGAGCGTTTATATTTCGCTAAGTATATGCACATTATATGGTGTGTATAAAAGTTATAGTTGATATACAGGGCTACCCAAAAGAGCTCACCAACGTTACTGTATATGAGCGTAAATTATTTAAACGTGGTTCTTAAATAAGCTATGCATTTTTACGCTGAGCTTCATTCAAGTTACTGAGAAATGTTTGCAGAATGTAGATAAAAGGATATACAGGGCCACGCAAAGAATTCGGTACATAGACGCCTATGAATGATAATTTATGAGAATGTGATTTCAGTTGTTTTAAAAGTGCTTTAGTTTACAATAAATTTTTGCCTAATGCTGACGTGTAATAAAGTTACAGTGTAAACTACAGGGCTGAACAAAAGTATTCAAGTGTGTTTCCTTCTAATAGTATGAAATGCTGAAAAAGAAATTTCAAGCTACTGGGTATTTTCTTGTTAAACTAAATTTTCCCATTATACCAACTGACGTATGAAATACAGAGCTGTTCAAAAGTACTGGAATACTTATTTGGGTATATTTGGCTATACACTATTATTTCCCTAAATAACAAAGTTTTCTTAAAGATTTCATTAAGTGTTGGAAAGTGCTTCATAATCTATGCTTAACGCATGATTTTTCTTACTTGTTTAATAACTCTTTCGCATTTTGACATTTTTAAGTAGTTTTTTTTTTTTTTTTTTTTTTTTTTGCATTGCATAGACGAGGTCCCTCTCAAGATTGCTCCTTGATTACATTTTCGATTTTGGTCGCAGATACTTTTTATAAAGTTACTTTCACTTTCGAAATCGGTTTTGGAAGAAAAAGTAACTTTACAGAAAATACGTATAATCAAGGAGCGATCTTGAGAGTTACTCAGCTGTGCAGTGAAAAAAAATTATTAAAAAATGCCAAAGTTCGAAAGATTTATTACAAAAATGCCTCCCCATAGGAATAGCATTAACTCGCGAGTGTCTTCGAGGGCAGGAACAGAGGCTTTACAGAATGGCAAACACACAGATTGCGTTTTCTACTATAGCTTTCAAATTGCCTGCAGCGCCATCTGTTGTTGAAAATTTGAACTAATTTCAACAGTTGTATGCCTGAAAATTTACTTTTGTCCCAGACATATTGCAACAAACGGTGTATTTCTAACACTGCCTGTTAAATTTTTATTGATTTTTCAAAAATACCGATCATTTTTGAAACACCCTGCATATATGTTAATGCATAACGCAAACACAATTATTTTAACAAATATTTAATTTTAACATAGTTGGGGGTATTTTAACATAAATTTAGATTTACTGGCAATTCTTGGAAACTGTAGTTTATAACATTTTAAATGCAATTTTGTCAACTGTCATATCACAAATATTCCTTATTTTCAGCGCAAATTGATAACCTCAATTCATTTATAAACGCATCAGATACAATATATTTTTCTATTTTTTCTAAAAATATTTTGAAACATATTCTTTTTACGAAAGTTTTGTGAAATATCACAAACATTAATTTAATTTTTGTTTTCATTTTTCCATCCGTCTTACTTCAATCAAGCTTTAAATCATGTTTACCAAGCTTTTATGCCAGAAAATATTCTTATTAAAGTTAAGTTATGCGCATATCAATGTACATTAAACAGATTATCTGTATAAAATCTTATTTCCTGACTAAATAATTTTAAAACTTTTGAGCGAAATTTAATTTTAACCCTATTTACAAGATGAAAACTTATCATCAAGGGGCAGCGAAAAATGCTGAAGTGTTTCTAAAAAAGAAAAAAAAACCGCTTTAATTTAAGCAGTAACTAAAATAAGAAGTAAAGATTAACACTTTTCTGAAAGAAGAAGATAAGGCAGCTCAAAACGTTTTAGTAAAAAAAAAATAATAAGTGCTATACTTTATGAAATACTTGTAACTTGGTATTAGATGGGACTTAAAATGATATAATGATCCATTTCATTTAAATTATGGGTCAAGAAACGTTTTACTTAAAGATTATCTGAATAATAAAACTTAATGTAACTCCCTTTTTTTAATTCCAAATTTTAAATATTAAATTTGCGAATTAGATTTCGATGAATGCTATTAGCTTCTGATAAAACTAATTAAATCATAACTTAACCCCTTGAAGGGCACCGGTATATTATGTATACCACTTAATTTTAATTCCCTTAAGCCACATTGGCACCGGAATTTTAGTATTAAGTTGTGTTTTATTATAATTTAACTAACAAAACAGATTTTACTCACTATCATATAAATTTGTTTATGCATTCCGGTGTCAATCAATCATTTGAAAATTTTAGGAACAAAAGTGCTTTGCCCCTCAAGGGGTTAACGGAAAGAAGTTTTCGATTTTCTTAAAATTAAAAGTTTCTTCTTGACTATTTCCTGATTGTACTTAATTATTTCATACCAATTCCTTATATAATTCAAAACCAATTCTTTTTTATATAATTCTATGTTTAGTAATATTTCACACGCCGAATGTTTAACAATTTGAGCTCTGGGGTGTAAATTTCTTCAAAACGCCAAATGTCACATTGGCACCAGTATTTTGCAAAGAAAAAAAACGGTTAACGATAAACATGAAAAAATGCATTAAATCTTTTTCAAATAGATTTGATCAAATTTTCTGGTGCCATTGTGACATTTCGGAATTAAAATTATGTGGTAGAAAATGCTACCATCAAAGCTCAAAGGGTTAAACGATGTTCAGCCAAAAGAGTGGAAAACTGTTCAAGCCGGATGCAAGGCGTGAGAAATTTTCTATAAATAAATTTCCAAAAATTCAATAGATTTCTCCAATGTTTATTTAGGAAAAAAACATACCCTCAAAAACTATACTATGCCATACTTAATAATGAAATTTTTTTTTAAAGTTGTGAAATCAATATTCTTTTTACGAAAGTTTTGTTAAATATCACAAACATTTAACTTAATTTTATTTTTTATTTTTTCATCGGTCTTAGTTCAATCATGTTTTAAATCATGTTTACCCAGCTTTCTTTTTGTCTGAAAATATTCTTATTAATATTAAGTTATGCGCATATCAATGTACATTAAACGGATAATCTGTATAAAATCTTATTTCCGGACTAAATATTTTTTAAACTTTTGAGCGAAACTTAATTTTAACCCTATTTACTAAAATGAGAAGTACATAATTGTACAATCAACATAATTTTTTTAAATATTAAATGTAAAGTATAAACACAAAATTATTTTTAAGACAAAATATAAACATTTTCATGAGGAAACGTATAAAATATTAAAAAAATTCTCTCCAACAATCGATTGATAAAGAGCACCAATCTGAAAAATATCGAAGATACATAATTTATTCCAAAATGTACATCATAATAATGTAGGGCGTATCAAAAAAATTGAAAAATTTAAAATCATTTAGCAGTAGTGCGTAAAAGTTGTAAACACACTTCATTAAAAGTAATAATTTCGGAATATTAAGATAGTGCGTTGATAACTTCTGTCGCCTCAATGGGCCTAAAATAAAAAAAAAGACTAAAAATACAAAAATTAATAAATGGCGGCAGATTTTGTTGATCTATATGGATTTGTATTTAAAAGTTATTTTCTATTAGCAATAACAAACACCAACACCAACAACAAAAATACAATTATAAGTTAATATCTTCTACAGCCTCATCAATACCAAATTTTTCAAAATGAAGGAAAAATTATTAGTAAATAGATGTCACACTTACTTCAATTTTATGATAACAAAAACTAAACATGACATGAACATTACTATTTGCAATCATTCTTGGTATCAAATTTTGTCATATGCTTTCTGGATTCTAGAGACGCTCTAATAAATCTATCCCTGTTTTGTGACCCAATTATTTCAAGAACATCAAGAATCTACAAAAAAATATTTTCAAAACAAACTGAAAATCGTTCCTTACTATGTGGCCTTTATTTTCATTGACGACATGACAAAACTTTAACATGAGAAACACTTTAGGAAAAACAGTTTCAAAGAACAATAGTAGAAGCGCGTTATTGTATTGTAATTGAACTTGGTTTGACGGGCATGGGATTACATAGGTTACACCTGAAATTAGATCTAGTCTTCATAATACAACAGCATTTAGAAATATGTTACAAGTGCTTTATTGAATGATTTTAAAAATCTTATTGTTATCGGGTACGACGGCACTGCTGTGAAAACAGGTGTGTCTAATTGTATGATTCGCAGGCTTTAATTGAAAATTCAGAGACCAGTTCAGTGGATTACATAATTTTTGTATTTCAGTGAGTTGTCATTACGACATCCATAAATGTCCATGGATGATAAGTCATCTGTACCAACATCTTGCGCCTGAGATATTGATCAAAACCTCAAGGAAAGAAAACAACTTCCAATTGCTGCTTTTAATAACATTAATTGCTAATTGCAAAACACTGACCCTTCTATCCTGGGTTTAGACCAGAAATATGCACCGCGATTAATTCTGGTGTTTGTTGTTCAGATCTGGCTGAACGGGAACCAGGAATATTGAATTTGGCTTGCTGACTATCAACTGCCAATCGAATTCTGGGATTTTATATATCTACATCAGATCAATCGAATGAGTTGCTAACTAAGTTAATGCCTAGTTAATTATGCTTAATATCGAGATAATTTAGAAGTACAATGTTAATTACGCATTTCCCATTTAAAAAAAAATTAATTTAAGGTTTTATTTTTAATTAATAAATGAACTTTGATCTGAAAACGTTGGTGAATTTATATATTTAAGCTAAAATACAAATATTTAGTTGAAAATAATTGAAAAATGTTGACATTTTTGTAGAATATAAAATACATTAATATATAAATTATAATATATTGAAAAAATGTTTTGTGAGGTACCGATGATAGCAAATGGACGGTAGACTGACCAAAAAATGACGCTTTTATTACAGTTTTTTGTTTTATTTCTAAAGATTGCACAACTTCACTTTTTATACTGTCAGATAGGCAAAAAATGTTATTTCAAATCCAATTTGATAAATATCTAAATTTACTGTTTTCTTTTAGGATCTTCAAAATAACAAGCATGATTTTGTTCTATATTTAATTCCATCGCGTGTAATCCTGTTACGCAATATAAGAATTTCTTTATCAAAAATATGGGAGGTTCTCCAAAATATCGTTAACTTGGCGTAACAGCAATTTTCACGTATTTATATCTATTTTACCCAATATTTGCAACTGCTAAGTGATAAAATGAAGTCCATGCAATTTAGCAACTGAATTTGATTTATATCACAATATTTTTTATTTCCGACAATTGCTTTTTCCAACTCCAAATATCAGTCCCTAGCGATGTAATATCTCACAAATTTAGCAAGCATTTCATTGTTATTCTAGATCTATATATGATACATTGATTTAGCTCGACTTAAACACGTTTAGCATTATATTACTAACATTGTTGTAATTTACTTTTTAATGACAAAAATTTTATCAGATTATTTCAAAACAAAAAGTGCAAGTGTTAAAAAATATAAGTCCTTAGCTATTTGTAAACTTCAAAAATATGCTGCATCTAACCTTATGGAGTTTTTTATAAGTGGCTCAAGCGTAAGTGTCGATGCGAAGTTAGTTGTAAGCACGACCAATGCCGCGGCAGCATTTTCGTTTTTAGTGCGATCGCCGACATTGATACAAAAGCACGTACTATGCAAGTGAAACTCTCAAACCGTTTGTAAGCCGTTTTAAAGATAGTTAATTAATAATTAATCTCATCATTTATTGTAAATTTGAGCTTTTTCTGCCTTGTTATTTTGATCACCTGCTACCTGATCACATGCTTTTGATCACCTGCAGAGTTTGATGTTTATTTGAAATAACTGGTTATGTTGGATTTTCCTTTAATTCGTCAGTCCCTAGACCGTCAGACCCTTGAAGTAAAATTGACTTAAAAAATTTTCTTAAAATACTTATTGAATTGACTGGTCCTTTTAGATGCAATAAAGTAGATATTATACCCAGAGTATAGAGTTAGAACTTTACTGATAACCATTTAAAAATACCTTTGTCAAAATTAGGCCCTAAGTTAACCAAATTTCGAAGAACTACCCATATTCCATTACGAAATTTAAGTTTTATAATTAAATAAATGAAATACTGTAAACATCCACCTTCGGGCTTTGAAGCATGTTGGATTATGACGTTTTCTGGTTTACAAGATGACGGGACAAAAGTACAGAAGTTAGAATAAAAAAAACTGTTATTAAAGTACAATTTTTGAATTTTTTAAACAACTTGAACAGAATACAAAAATACTGAATAATGCAAAGCACAACATATGTACATGACTTTAAAATGAAAACATGCGCCCACACAAAGAAGCGATTTTGTTTCTTTTGTAGAAGTTTTCTCTTTATCCTCTCTCTCTCTTAGGAAGCCGTTTTCTACGATGTGACTTTTCATAATATCAGCATTTTCGAATGAAATGTTGCGTTCATAAAGTTTTTTAAAGATATTCAATGCATCAGCTTCTTTATTCATTCTCTTATCCACACCATATTCATCAGAGTTTTAATGTCTTTGGTTTCTGTTGTGTTTATCACCCTTTAAAGAACGGCCTCATCTGCCAAAATTTCTTATGTGGGCCATATTAATCACCACTCTCTAAATAATTCTAGACCCTTTAACGGCCAACTAACACTATGGGGGACCCGGGGCAGGCATCATTTTAAAGTGCCTTCTTCTATCTATCCATAGGATTTTTTTTTAATAAATAATGTAGAAGAGATTAGTACTAAACTTCACACATATTGTGTGTATAAATTTTGTATACAGTACAGTAAAAAATATCACGAAAAAATAGTCACAACTTTAAGAAAAAGTACTAATAGATAGTTGTAGAAAAAAAGGTAAATTGTTTGACTGAAGTACCTCTTTGCAAAGTTTTAATTTGCTTATCTACATACATTATAACATGTGTAAAAGAAAATATCCAAAATTGGTCATAATTATAAAATTTTCATAGCAACCCGAGTATATTTATGGGAGTTAGAAAGCGGACAGACACACTGTGTGTATAAACACTTTTCAACTTTGTTGGCAAATGTTACTAAGGAAGACCTCGGTTAGATTCCGTGCATTTGTAAAATGTATAAAAATAGTGAACAGTATAATTCTCACATTTGTCATGCACAGTATTATCACCATGTTTTCGAAACATCAAATAATAAACATCAAATAACAAACATAGAATTAAACATGTCTGATTAATGTGTCAAGAATATTGTAATTTATTTCAATACGCTCTTTAAAGCTCTGAAACTAAAACATTCATTTACATTTATATGCTAAATAGGTAGATATTATTGAAACAGTTTTACTCTATCAACTAAATTAGTTTTATCCATGAGGTACTCTTCTGTAATATATTTGTAAAATTGGATGAAGTGGGCTTATTGCTCCTGCAACTGATTTAAAGTATCGCCTAACTGTCAGTCGAGACACAATACAGGGAGAGAATAATACATGTCGAATGTAAATTTGAAGAGAAACATGGGTGCTGAAATAGCTTTATAGGGAAAGCGAAATTACATCTGAAGGGGTTCTGAAATTCTTAGAACAAAATAATTAAATTAGAAATATATAATCGAAATAAGTACTTAATTTTAAAAAAATAAATATATGCCAACTACGTCCTATAATTATTCAATTTTAAATTCTTTAAATGTACATATTCCTTTCGCCAGTCTCAATAAACACTTCAGAATTTAAAAAAATTAAAAACCTATCAAAAATAAAACAGAAAACTTAAAATACAAAACAACTAAACGAAATGAAGTTTTAAATATAAGGTAACCAAAAAATATATTGATATGGTGTATATTTTTGTAGTATGATGTAATAGTAATACTAAATTACGTAGTGAGATATACAATAAATATACTTTTTAAAGATATATCTGAAGGAATACTTTGAAAAGAAAAGAAGTTTAATAATAAAATAATTATAATAATAATAATTATTTGCAGAAAGCAAAATGAATGCTTGTATAATTATTTTAATTCTTAATCCCAAAACTTTGTATCTACATAAAAAGTTGTTTTTCTTTGGGATCCATGCATGTTCTTTTAAAAATGTTAATGCAATTATATTTTATTAGTTAAAACATGATTTTGAAATTTCGCTAGAAATTGAAAATTGAGTGCAATAGCTATTATATATACAGTTACTTGGCATACCCCTTTTTCCTTCTGTTACTCGGAAAAACACTTTTTACAAGAATAAAAATATGTAATACTCTATTATAATCTAAGTTTATGAATTTGATCTTTGACAGAGGAAATCTTTGGTGAGAAAAAAAGGTGAGAAAATTGACAGGGAACAAATCTCTAACCAAAGAAAAAGGACTCTTAATTCTTTCTAGCGTGGTGTATTATTAATAGTAGGAGAAAGTCAGATAAAACCGGGACCCTGATGCTTTTATTTATATTATTATTCATTATGAGAACAAAACAGTCAAAATTTACATTAAAACGATAAATTGATTCCTTGTAAAAAAAAAAGGTCTTCATTCAGTCGCGAACAATAGTAATTGAGATCATAAGAACATTTTATTTAGTGCAATTTTTTTGTGCAATGTCCCGGGAACTGGAAAAAATTATTAAAAGCACATTGTAACTTTGCAATAATACTATTTATTAAATGACAATTGACATTTTATACTTTTAAAATATGAATCTATATCAAATGTACATAAAATAACAATGAGTTAAGTTATACTTTAAGAGTTATAATTGTTAAACACAAAAATCACAAATGAATGTTAGATCTTGTTTATTTGCATTGCCATGCTCTGTTGTGAAGGCACTGTATCCAACGCCCCTTACGTTTAGATTGTTCATATAAGCCATTTCAAAAGATGCATACTTTACATTAATCTTCCTCCTCATTTGATGTTAAGTTTTTTTTTCTTTGGACTCTTCTGTTTCGCATCAGTTTTTCTAGTTTTTTTCTGTCATCATGAAAAGGTTTCACTTCAGGATTTTTTTCTCATCTTGTTTTTCGGTCCTTTCTTTTTCTTCTTGTTCAAGTTCTAATTTGTAGGGGGTTGTAATAAGGATAAGTGTTTTCCCTTGTTTCTTATAAGATTTCCTGATGGCTCTTGGATCCGTATTTTACTGGAATAAGCTTTATATTGTGTGGTGAGACTGCAAAAGGATACTTTATGCCCAGACATTGAGAAGGCATAGAAAAACCAGAAACGACCCGGTTATGTCTGACCATGCCATTTTGACGTAATGTTACTCCAGCTTTGTTCAGATAACTCGTAGACATTAATAAAAACATCAAAATAAGAAGTAAATAATAGATTATCATACGTAATACATACCTACACTAAATCCCTGGATATTTAGGATTGGTAACGTAATATTGCAGACGTCGAATTTTTATATTTTCCATGTGAAATATTTAAGAAATCGCAACTGCGATATGTTTTCGTTTACACGACTTCTGCTTATTGGGAGCTGACATGCCGCTCACCTAGAAGTAATTCTAGACGTTTCCGCTAAATACCACCACAAATAAAGCCACAAAGTCTGATTCCCTGTTTTATCTAACTTTTTCCTACATGCTTTTCCATTGAGTATTATCTTGTCTTAACAATCATTTTTGTTACTATCGACATATAGTAACAATACCACACTGCAAAAAAAATCTATTAAATTGTAGTAAAATTAGATATAAAATTTTTTATTACATCTAATCTTAGTGAATTTTTTACGGCAAAAACTGCTGGCAGCATTGCTGCTAATAGTTTTTGCCGTGAAGATAACGGATTTTCTTTACAAAGCATGTGTAAATGTATTTCTTATTATGACTCCATGTATACCTAAGCACTGTGATTTTTCGCGACAATAACAGTAATAAGGGTTTGCTAAATTATCTTTGCACTACTGTTCATTCCTTTGTTTTAATTATATATTTCTCTCTTAAATTTAAAATGTACGTGAATTTTGTGAGCAGGTAACGTGTGATGAAAAGCAAAAAATTATGAGAATCAAATCCTATTGTAATGCCAAACTTTCCAGATTGCCAAATGTCTCCTAATACACGTCCTTAGAATATTTTCTTGTTTATATTAATTCAGTAGTATTCAAAATAATTATATTCCTTATAATTGAAACGATCCCACATTCATTAAACTCCAATATATCTACTATGTGGCTACCATGAACTTTAATAACAAAAAGATGAAAGCAATTTTCTTCTCAAAATAGGAAACAAAATCGGATTCAAAGTGTTAATAACAAGTTAATAACAAACCAGTATAATCTCGAAAATACTTAAAACATTTCTAAAATAAAAATAACATCATTTTGAACGGCTTATAGTATCGGCTATGGAATTTCTACATTTGTTACTCTAGTCTTTTATGGAGACAACTGAAAATGTAATCACATATTGTATTATAAACCACTTATATGAGATCAGTTAACTCATTAACGCCCAGCATCCTCTTTTGAGGACGGTTACAAAAACATCAAGAAAGTGTTTTTCTCACCAGTACAGAGAAAGATAAATATATACCTTCTTTCACGAAACAGAATCCTCGATAAATTTAGATAAAAGTTAATTTAATTTTAAAAGTGGTGGAAAAAAAAAAATTAGCGAAGAAAATAATTCCGGCGTTAATGGGTTAATGTACCATATTTTACCTTGAAATTGTTATGTAAAGCATGATTAATAATCCAATCAGTAATAAATAAAATATAATGTAAGTAAATTCCAAATAAAACTCCAAGCCTAAAAGTCTATGGCCTATCTCTCAAATGCACAAATCATCGAGACTCTTTTGGTATAATATGCATTTGATATATTATCTGTTAAGAACAACAGCCAAAGTTCACTAACACTCAGAGTAATGAACTATGACTAATTAATGTATAAAATTGAAACTGGTGTTATACACAATTGAAATGAAAAAAACTTCTTTAAACACCATAAAATAAGTTAACTGCGCAAGGCCTTTCGAAAGAACTTAGTCTTTCTTCGTCAGGCGCAAAAAAGGCGTGCGTCCACAATGAATGTAGCGGCACGACTGAAGGGGAATACGGGAGGGAGAGGGGGCAAGCAGAAGGAACAGCCAATAGGAAAGAAGAAGGCAACAGCCAATCACGGAAGAGCATAAACAAAACTAGATAGACAATGAAGGAGAGGAAAGGAAGAAGGGGGGGAAGGGAAATGGAAAAAAAGCGGGGTAAATTAAAAAAATTAACTAAAAGGAGAGATAAAAATGAAATAAAATGTACGCAAAATTATATAAATTAGTAATAATAATATAAATAAATAAATAAATAAATAAATAAAAATAAAATAAATAAATAAATATAATAAAATAAAATAAAATAAAAATACAACTAAAAGAAATCTCGAAAAACGCCTAAAAGAACACTCTCGGTATGTCATTAATCAAGAAATTTCTAAATCTTCTGTTGCTAAACACTCTTGGGATTCCGGCCATAGTTTCAATTTTCAAACTGCTAAAATTATTTTTAATGCCAATAGTTCCTCTGAGTTAGACTTTCTTGAAAATTTAGCTATTTATATTAATCGTGATATTATTGTTAATGATAAATCTGATTCTAAAACCCTCTCCGTTGCCTGGAAGAATCTTTTCAGCACTGCTTCATAATTAAGTTTATTATTTAATTATTATTATTTTTTTATATATGTTATGTATACTATTTTTCAGGTATATTCATGTGTGTTTATAATTGCCAACTATTTTTTATTTTTATGTATTTTTATTTTATTTTATTTTATTATATTTATTTATTTATTTTATTTTTATTTATTTATTTATTTATTTATTTATATTATTATTACTAATTTATATATTTTTGCGTACATTTTATTTCATTTTTATCTCTCCTTTTAGTTAATTTTTTAATTTACCCCGCTTTTTTTCCATTTCCCTTCCCCCCCTTCTTCCATTCCTCTCCTTCATTGTCTATCTAGTTTTGTTTATGCTCTTCCGTGATTGGCTGTTGCCTTCTTCTTTCCTATTGGCTGTTCCTTCTGCTTGCCCCCTCTCCCTCCCGTATTCCCCTTCAGTCGTGCCGCTACATTCATTGTGGACGCACGCCTTTTTTGCGCCTGACGAAGAAAGACTAAGTTCTTTCGAAAGGCCTTGCGCAGTTAACTTATTTTATGGTGTTTAAAGAAGTTTTTTTCATTTCAATTATGACTAATTAATTTAAATGATTTTTTCTTATCTTAGTTTATATTTTTGTACCTATACCTAAAATAAAAATCTGGAATAAAATTAGATTTTCCAAATGTTCTCAGGAAACCATCTGTTTTTCCTAGTATTTTGAGATGTCGCTGAGATTAGGAATTATATTTTCAGGAATAAATACAAAAAAATATTGAGCATTAATCAAATAAATCATAGACTGACATTAATATTATGGCATTATGAAATTCACTTTATCAAAGTGGATGCACCATTAAAGCCATCATTAACTTAAATTTTTGTTTTTATAGTATCAAGTCTTTAACGTTTAATATAGCGATAGAAGTTTTCGCATAACTGTTTCCAATCTGTGACTTTCTTCATTCGAAAAAATAACTAAAAAGTATAGTTAAATCATTGGATAGAGATTTCGTACTAAACTTATGTACAGGATTATACATTTCAGAAATCTATAGCAATAAAGATAAGTCTCCAAACTAGACGAAAAATCGTCTTTTCTTTAGTTAAATGTATTTAACTGTTTGTTTAAATATGTTAGTGCAATCGCAGACAGAAAATAATGTTTTTTGTTCATCTGAAATAGCTTAAAAAAGATTTTATTTAATTTTTTTTCCTTTTTTTAATTTTTTCAACATATTAGTAGTTTGCGCGTAAATAAGCAGTTGAGAAATATATCGTAGAATGTGTTTTTTAATAGAAATATTATTCAAATATGTAATAAGTTGAAAATGAAAACAAGAAAATCGAAAACATTGAAACACTGTATGAAATTCGTTTAAAAAATGTTTTTAAATATTTCGTATGATAAGAAATATTACTTATAGCAATAAACAATATAATTAAGTAACATGAAATTACATACTAATCTAACATGACGATGAAATATTTAATATTTTCAAATTAAATATCTCCATTTAAAGTACAGCTATTTTTAATATCTTAAACTCTTGAAGTATAAATTTAAAAATTCATTATTCCATTTGTTTAAGGCTGAAATAAAATGCATATTTTATTATAATATAAATTATTCAATGACAGAGACGTCGAAATAAGAACTTTTAAATAAAATGTTCCATAAGTATAACAATGAGTGTAAGTGCAAAATTTTATTAATATTCACTTGTTCTGAAATTTTCGCAAAACAAACTTACTCGAAAAGTTTAATTTTCACAGAATTTCGTTTTGGATTTGAACATATCTTAATATATGCAGGTCAGAGTACACTGTAAGTAAGTTTATTAAAAATTTCTTTAAATAATAAATTAACGAATTTATTTTGAAACAGGGATTTATTTATTTAATTTATTTATTGTATAGTATTCAAACCATTTGTGTCCAAAATGCTCGTATAAGTAAATACTTCTTTTATTCATAAATTCTGAATACATATAAGAAATTTTGACAAGTATTTAGTATTATTATTATTATTATTATTTAATGATTGACTTTTCATGAATTCATTAAGTAAAAATTATTCAATCGGAAATTTCAGTATTTATTCAGAATTTCTGAATAATTAGGTGATTCTCGATATAGATGAAAAACATTAAACAAGTAACCGGTTTAGTTTCAAAGCAAGAAAATCTGTATTCTAATCGAAGAAATTGATTGTCATATTGTATTTAATAATTTTTCATGGTATACTATTACGTACAGAGGAGATTTGAGAGGGTTAACAATAACGGAGGTTTGACGCACCCGTAAGTTTTCATTTGTAAATTAATGTCAGAGTTTTATAATTAGGTATCAGTCAAATGTGCTTAAATGCTTGAACAATAATCTTTGTTTTAAGCAGATAATTGAAACAGGTGTGGAAAAATCAGTTTTGAAGAGATTTGAAAACTTGAGTCTAAATGAGTATTTTTATAAGTATTTTTTGTATTTTCTCACTCAAAATATATCATAGATATTTAAATAATATGTACAATTATATGTAGAATTATAAAATTTTCATTCCAGCCATAAAAGTTGCACGATTCATTACATCATTCATCACATTATACAGTGTTAAAATTCTTGTCGTATTTTGAACCAAATTTTGCTTTGCAATAGCTGCCACTGTAAGACGGTTAAATCTTGAACCAATTTCTGGAGTCCCTGGTGAAGCATTGTTCCAATAGCTGGAACGAGGTTGAAATAGGAAGCTCCAAATATTGATACGAGCTTTCACCATCTTACAGTTGCAGCTGTTGATCACGAAATTTTAATTCAAACTACAGCAAAATTTTTAACAGTGTATACTTTACAATGTGGCTGTGTTGGGAGTTTTGACACAGAAGGTAGGTTAACCTAACGGTCAATGCTCTCTTAATTAAGTGTTTTTTGAAATATTTCTGTATGACATAACTCAGAATCACTGTTCATGTTACATTTATAAAAAAATTTAGATTTATTCCTTAAAGCTACAAAAAAATAGAGTGACAGGAAGACGAATGTTTCATTTTGGCTGAAGGAAGATATGAAAAATTGCTATAGAAGCAAGAACAGGTCTAATGAATTGTGAGTTAGGAAGTTGATAGGAGTTACTATTTTATTTAAATAACACCGATAGTAGGCAAATAGAAAGAATATAAAAAACTAGAAAGCGTGAAATCAATAGCTTTAGGAAACGTTTAATATTCATGTCTTCATAAAAAAAAAAAAAAAAAAAAAGTTGCACAAACATTTTATGTATACAAATTTCATCTAGTTGAATACACTGAGAAGAAAAAAAAATCTCTGTCGGCTTGTCCTGTAGGCGGAGGTAGATTTCGAAGAGTGCTCATTTCAACATCAAAAAATAAAATTTGATTACAGATACATAAAGTTTAATAACTTGATTCGGCCGCTTTCGAAAAAAAAAATAATTTAATTTTTTTGTAGAAACAAGTTTTATCAAAATCATCTTAAGCTAAATTCGACTCAAATGCCTTTTTTGACAACCTATTTTAAAATATATTTTGACTTTATTAAAAAATCGACCAATACGGCACATTATATAGTTCCTAAATATTTAAAAAAAACTGTCAATTGAATGCGTTTGAGAGCAAAATTGAAATAAAAAATGAGTTATAAAATAACCAAATTGTTATTTGAATACAACCTGAATTCTTTATCATGATCGCTTCGGGAAATTTTGTGCAAAGAGTCCACATGGACAGCATTTTAAAAAATATATTCAGCCTTTATCAAAAAACTGACCAATGCGTCACATTATATAGTTTCTAAATAAGAGGACCTGTAAACTGGGTGCGTTTGAGAGCAAAAACGAATTTAAGAATGAGTCAGAAAAAACACAATTTGTTATACTTCCTCAATCTTTCAATCACCATAATGTCGGGAAATTCTGTTCAAAATACCTTTTTTGGCAGCCTTTATTTATATATATTCTGACTTTATTCAAAAATTGATCAATACGGCACATTATACAGTTCCAATAACAGAAAAACTGTAAATTGAATGCGTTTGAGAGCAAAATTTAAATTAAAAATGAGTTATAAATAACCAAATTATTATTTGAATTCAACCTCAATTCTTTATAATGATCGCTTCGGGAAATTTTGTGCGAAGTATCCACTTTGACAGCAATTTTAAAAATATATTCAGCCTTTATCAAAAAACTGACCAATGCGTCACATTATATAGTTTCTAAATAAGAGGACCTGTAAACTGGATGCGTTTGAGAGCAAAAAATTAATTTAAAAATGAGTCTGAAAAACGCAATTTGTTATATTTTCCCAATCTTTCAATCACCATAACGTCGGAAAATTCTGTTCAAAATACCTTTTTTGGCAGCCTTTTTTGAAATATATTCTGACTTTATTAAAAAATCGAACAATGCGTCATTTTATACAGTTCTTAAATAAGAGAATGTGCCGTTTGGATGCGTTTAAAATCAAAAATGAATTTAAAAATGAGTCTGAATTTAAGCAGTTTGGATTTGAGGTTTTTCTCCAACTCCTATTTTTGTTTAATTTATTTTTGCTAGAAGAATTGGTCCTGTGAAAAACTTGTTAGTATAAAAGTTGTAAATATTATTGAGAAGATGTAAAATAGATTTAGTTATAATTGATTACTTAAGAATTGAGTAAGTTATGGAGTTTTTTCTTCCCCCCCCCTTTTTCTTTTCGTTTTTAATTTGTTTCGTCGGTAATTGTTGGTCCTATCAAAAACTTGTAAATACAAAAGTTTTAGATATTGTTAAGTACATTTATAAAAAATTTAGTTGAATTTGATATCTTGAGAATTGACGAAGTTATGATTTTTTTCACCCAAATCCCTGTTTTTTTTTTTTTTTTTTTTTTTTCTTGAGCCCATTTTTAATTTTACCATAAATCTGTCATGCATAAAATTTTAGCCTATTTTTGAGAAGTAATATAAATTTTAAACTGATTCGATATCTATTTTATTTAAGAAGTTATCGCGTTTTTTCAGTTTTCACAAAAACCCTCCCAATTTCCACCCCCGTGGTCCGATTTTGCCCATTAACGAACTCAACCGAGATTTTAATATCCTTGATTTTATGTAAAAGAATGAAGAAGATCTGAGCATAATTATAAAAGTTATCGTGTCCAGAAGAAAGTGATATACACCGATAGATAGATAGATAGATAAACTTTTTTACTGATGGTAGTTTTGGGGTTTAGGAGTCAAGATCGGTGTAGATCTGCAAAAATTTTTCAGAAATTCCAACATGAGAGGGAATGCAATAGGTAGTATTTCATACGAAATGTACCTAAAAAGATGTGGCGACATGTGTTGTCAGGTTAACTGTCACAAAAAGTAGATTCTTAAAGCAAAATTCTGCTCCTAATTGCCGTTCAAATTTCATCCCCAACCCCTACCTACGTCACGACTAACCTGTCTCACTGAAGGCAGCTCCTAATCACAAGGAATGGAAAGAAAATTGAAAAATTGATACTAGACTCATTTAAAAGCAAAGATATACAAATTAAAGACACTGGAAAGCGATAATGACGGGTCCGAGGAAAAGAAGCTATCGAACAATCCCAGCCACGATTCGCTTATTATTTAATTCCCTCTATTCAGGTTATTTAAGCATAGTATTTACTTAAAGGTTTTAAAATAATATTTAAACGATGTAGCATAATTTATTGTGTTTTTTTAACTGACATTATTTTCTTTTACAAATATTTGAATTAAAAAAAAATGGATCAAGTCACTCATATTGAGGAATAAGCCTACTATATTGTGGGAATTTTATTCAGTATTTTCTCATGTTTTAATTCAATATATTTTCTAGTTCATAATGTGTTACACTTATGCCGCAATTTATTTGTGTAATGTATTATAATGTATGTGTAATGTGTTACAATGTATTTTTTAACCAATTCTATAATGAATAAAATGCTACATGAAACTTTATTACTTACAAAAAAAATGTAAAAAATGGTTTAACCCTACTTAGTCTTCCCTGTACAGTTTTATATAATTTGTTATTTTTTTCTATCAATCTGTATAATGTTTTATTTTTTCATTCAAACATATTCACTAAATTACTTTATACAAAACATAAAAAAATAAACCATAATAAAGCTTTACTAAATTCTAAAAATTTCACAAAATTTACATTCTTCCATATATTTCATCTTTGTATGCAATATTATGAAAGTATATTGATATAGAAAACAAAAAGGATAAGCATGAATTACATAGGTAAGGGTGTTCACATTAAAAAGGCACAAAACATCGCAATGTAAAAAATAAATCAGTTAAAATTTTAACATAGCGATTTGGAATAATTTAGTGAGACATCCAGGGACACGGTTTTAGTATCCAGCCTTTTTCGCTGTTCTTCAATCGTCAAATTTTGCAATGAGAAAGCTACGATGTCCTCACACTCTCATTCGCATTAACCTTTTATCTACCGAATTATGACTTCATGAAAATTTTACATTTTACGTCAATTGTTTAAACTAAATTAAAAGAATTACTTTATCATTTTAATTTTTTTTCTTTATGATTTTAGAACTATTGAAAGATTTAGAAGGATTAATTTTGAATTTACAAGGATTTTGTGCAATATTTATAACTCCACTCAAATTTTTCATTTTTAATTGTTTTCTTAGTATTTTGTAGAATTTAAAAAAAATGTACAAATATGATATTATTACAATATAAATATAGACATTCTTCCAAATTGAAAAATTCCAATCCCCCTCCCTCAGAGACAAGAAAGCTGAAAAGATACAAAGGCAAAATAAATCATCCTTTTAAAATATTTTTGTTTTGTGCAAGTAATAACGCTTTTCGAACAAAATAATGTATCTGTAACTCTCATTCTAAACAGTATTACAACAAATTGACGAATTAAACGAATTTTATAATAAGTAAATTTAATTATACTTATAAGTGCAATCGGTAGATAAAGAATTAATTAGACGGAGCACACAACTGTTTGCTTCTCTACTATTTTACTTGCGAGCGACCGCTTATGCACACAATGGAGACTCGAATCAGATAACACAATATCTAACTATGTTATAAGAAAGTCACAAAATCAAATTTCAACTTGTTTTTTGCTACGACGTATCATATTTTTCCACTTAACAACCATAATACAAAAATTTTCCATGACATTTTTTTTACTGCGTTTTCTTAAATATTTGTCTGAGCGAAGCGAAGTCTTATTCTCAGAGTACGTTACGATATTAAAATTCAAAAAAAATATTTCGTCAAGGAAATCTCAAAAAGTACTTGTCGGATTTGGATTCTGTTTGCACAAATAGATACGTATGAAGATAATCTGGTAAATCCACCACCTACGAAAAGTTAGTTCGAAATAGTTTAAAAGTTATAATTTAAAAATACTGATAAAAAGCACAATTTATTTGCACACGTCACAGAAATTTGGTGTGCGTCATTTTTCACCGGCTGGATATTTTTGTAGAGAACCGAATCAGAGTTTATGGAGTAAATAGTAATTGTTTGAGCGAAGCGAAGGCTAATACACATAGTACGTAATGATGTTAAAAGTTAAGCATAATTCTTTCGGCAAGCAAATGTGAAAAAATTCATGACGGATTTTGATTTTGATTATACCAGAAGGTACCTATGAGGGTAGTCTACTGAATGCACCTACTCTCAAAAATTTGTTCTGAATAGTTTAAAAATTATATTAAAAAAACTCATAAATAAGTACAATTTATTTGCATACGTCTCAGATATTTCATGTACGTCACTTTTCACTGGCTGAATGTTTTTGTTACATTCCAGAATTTAAGCACATGGAGGAAAAAAAATACGCAAGGAATTTTTATTTAAATACAGTAAAACATATTTAAATTTAAGAAACAAATCGGAAAAGAAATATCTTTTTTTATTATTATATTATTTATTTAAAAGAAAAAAGCCATAATACTTAGTGACTTAGTATTCGAGGTTTTGCGATAATTTTTATAATAAGATTTTGTAATCGCATCTTTTGCTTGGTATTTTATATATTTCACGCGTGCAAATTAGGAAAAAATTCTTTCGTGTTTAAATAAAATACCAGTTTGACCATGAGTGTGGTCAATCATAGAGTATATTCTGTTATTTTGTTTACATAAATTACTTAATATTATTTCTCGTTAAGAAACATGTGTTCCCCGGCGATTATTGCTTTATTGCACGCATTTTATTATGACTACATTTTATGAAAACATATACATGACGCAGATGTCATACATGCACCAAGTTGATGCGATTGCAACAAAATGGCGATTTCGTGTCTCACATGGTAACCCGTTTATTTTGTTCCATCATTTTATTTAAAAAATAAACAATGGTGGAAGGAATAAATGTACAGTTATAAATAATAAACCGTACTACTCTGTTATCCCGTCGACCAATTCCGCCAAATTATGCAAATCGCCAAACTATTAGCCAAATTATACATAGTAACATAATTTTTATTTTAAATAACGAAAAAACAAATAATTAGAAGAATATTAATAAAAGTATTTAAAAAAAGTCGAAATAAAAATCACTTAATGATATTTTAAACACGTGAATCGCATTCAATGTCATTGAATGTGACATTCACTGTCGTGCATTATTGGCATTTAATCTTATAGTTTGGCTATAATTTTTTGGTCGACGGGATAACCTAATAGTACCTAATAAACATAATAATAAATAGAATAAAAAGTATAAATATGACAAAAAATCGTATTAGAGAAATATTCAAAAACTTTCACCGAAACAAAGTTTCTACCAATTTACGGGAGAGAAAATCGCTCCACGTAGCGCATATATGACATCCGTACTATATTTATACGTAAAAATAAGCATAAACCTTCATCGGGTTTAATTATGTAACTGTTCATATCTATTTGCAACAAATATCGCTTTCTGAAGTCTCCACAAGGTGAAGGATTATAAAAACGCCAAGATAAAGGTAATATTGGAAATGTACCATTTATCATATACGGATCGGGTTTGGAGCAAATTTGGCAAAAATCATTTTTGAATAAGAGTTAAAAATATATTTTTCAATTATTTTGTATTATTTTAAAAATAAAATATTAATAATTAAAAACACAATTAAATAATAAAGAAAGAAAAACTATTTATATAATTTGATAAAAAAAAAATTAAACAATGTATTAATAAATAAAAAATAATAGCCGGGTTACCAGGCCATGCAAAATAACGATATTTTGGAGCCAATCATACGAAAGCAGTGCCGTGCAAAGGGGGGCAATCGACCTATTCGCAGAAATTTAAAGGGAACCAATTTTGTACTACCAATGTCATTTTTGTCCTGTTCCAAGAAAAAGTTATGTGGGAGGGTGCGAAATTGAAACAGTTTCTTGGCGCAGTTAACTCCTCGCACGCCCATGTGCGGAAAAGTTCTACATTCTTTTCCAGCATATTGGCGAGCATTTTAAATTATTTATTTGGCATTAAATGAATCGATGTGATTTCAATATTCAGTTTTGGGTTTGAATTTTTAATACTTTCCAACAAAGTTGAAAATTGTTTATGCATTTTGTTTGTCTGTCCGTCTGTCCTCGCTCTAATACCTGTATATATAAGCTTATTTTAATGCAATTAGTAAACCTTGTTAACGTCCCCTAAGCATGTTTTATATTGTATAAACTTAAAAAAAAAAGTGTAAATTAGACGAATTCACATATATATGTGTAAATTCCTAAGATTACATTCCTGACATGAAAATTACCCACTTTTTGCAAAATTTTGCCTGTTTTTATGTGTATTTTAGCTTACAAAACTAAGTATGTATTTTGTTATCACTTGAAAGTCACTAATAAATGTGTAAATGGTGAAAAATGCCTGAATTTACACAAACTTGTATGTTATTGTAATTAACACTTAATGATATACATATAGGTAAGTGTGTAAATATCTAAAATCATCCACTTCTCATAAAAATACACATTTCCCACAAAAAATACCTATCTTAATGTGCATTTAGTTTATGGCACTAAGTTTGTAAGTTGTTATCAGTTCATAAACTCAGAAAAATGTGTAAATGTACATTAGGGTGGATCGATTGTCTATGGCGAAAAAAAAATTACCATTCATCAAAATCTACCTATGCGGAAAAGATGTTCTATTGTATGGAGATTAAGGGAAAAATAATTTTAAAAAATAATTTTAAAATTTAATGCTGCCACAAAAGGGTTGAATTTTCGAAAAAATTTGAAAAAAGACCGAATTTTGGTTAGGTTATTTTTGTCAAAAACTAATTATTTTAATAATTTTTAAAATCCAACAATGCGGAAAAGATGTTATATCGTATGGAGGTTAAGTAAAAAACAATAATAAGTAATAAATACGAAATTTAATACTGCAACAAAAAGTTAAAAATTCGATAAAATATTGAAAAAATGAAGAAAGATCTAATTTTGGTTAGATTTATTTTTGATGCAAAATAATCATTTTAATATCAATTAAAACCTACCTCTGCGTAAGAAATATTATTTTGCATGGATATTAAGTAAAAAATAATAAAAATAATAATTTCGAAATTTAATATTGCTACAAGTGATTTAAAGTTTCGAAAAACTGGCAGTTCTAGTCTTTTCAGTTACGATTTGTCTACTTGTGTATTGTGTAGCTTAGTGTACCTTGAATATTACTGTACCATGCCGTTGTCAAAAAAAAAATAATAATAAATAAAACTAAAAAGAGAGAGAGAGAGAGGGAGGGAGATATGAATTACACCCTATTGGGGTCTGGCTTTGATATGCCAGTGAATATGCTCCCTATTACAAAAAGTTATAAAATTTATATATTGGTATTTAAAAAATAACCGAAGAAAGGAATCGGTCAACATATATTTATTTCCTGCCAGTGAGAAGCAGTTGCTAATAAGTTACAAGTGACCTGTAAATGAGATTCAATCTCAATAATTTGCCACAGCAGCATTTTAAGAAAAATCAAACTGTTGAACGACAAATATTGCGCTCTACTTAATTCTTGTGACACAAAATAAGATATTGAAAGCTACTACAGCCTTTTGGACCATTTCTGAAAATACTGCCTATTTTTTCAGTTCAATAGATTTGAATATGAATATGAATATTGAGTGTAAACTAAACCGACGTATTGAGAGCAAACTCACTTTTCTGCATCATCAGCTATCATTGAAAAGCCAAAATGCTGCCGAGGTAGGTGTCACATCACCTGTAGTGACGAAGATTGGCATCAGCCAGAAAATTGGACAGTTTGGGCATTTCCGACCAAGCAGGTGTTGTCATCGTGTCTGGTGCACTTCAAGATGTGGGCATTATCTCACAAAACTATGAATCGAATGCTATTGACAGAAAAAAAATGGCATGACAAAACAAAACAAAGACCACTCTATCGTTTTAGTCATTCTCTTTAGTCATTTGTAAAAGATTATGATCATGACCATTTTCTTCACCCTAACCTCGGCACCAACCAAAATTTGGCATAGGTGACAACCCCAGGCGGGAATTCCCCTCCACCACTCAGCCAAAGCACATCCAGAGCAACAGTCCCAGAAATCATCGAGTGCAATAACAGACTACATCACTAGCAAACAACAGAAGAAAAATCATAATATAAGCAAACTTCAGCTTGAAAAAAGAACTTGGTTCCGAATACATCGGCCACATATATATAATATCTGGGAGAGTACCAAACAATTTGGAAACACGACGTACATTTTTTGTCATGTGTTAACAATAGTATACATGTAACAAAGTTGGTTGTGACGAAATATCTGTTAATATAAATGTTAAAGGATGTGTTATTCGAAATATGAAACTGATCTTCAAGCATCCACTACAATGGTTTTTGTGCTAGTTACACACCAATGAGGTTCCACTATATCATCTTTTTGCAGCGTGGATGGAACCGTGGCTGGGAACAAATGTTTCTCTGTTGAAATAGAAAGATTATTCGCAGCATGTTAGAAGTTTTTTGTATTTTCTTTTATGTCAGTATATGAAATCTAAAAGCACGCGAAGGAAATCAAACAGTCTACTGTAGTTCTAATAATTACATTAAAAAATATCTATATTTTCCATTTACCAGCTTTTTGACCTTTTGCGAAGGATTACTTACATAATTAAATAGGAAAATGTGTCGAACCTCCACTAGCTGACGGATTTAGTAACGACATGATTTCAGAAGCAATAGGTAAATCCAGCAATCATTCCAGTGGCAATAACATCTACTATCAATAATATCTATTCACGCAACGCTCATTTTACAGAACTAATAAACAAAAAAGTCACGAGAGTATTTCTGCTGTGTATGGACCATACATAAGAGACGGTTTTATAAAAATCGAATTGAATTACAAAATCTCATGTCGATTTTCAATACCGAACGTCATTATCGCCAATTGCAATGTTGACGATTTTTCTTGATTTAATACTAATGAAGCTGTTAAATAAGAAACTAAAGTTTTTATCTTGTAATCAATTAAATATCCCCTCATTGCAATAAATGTTAAAAATTCTAAAATTCATACTTTATTTTACAGAAAAAAAAATGATTTTTGACCGTAAAAACGTTTAAATACATAAATTTGAGCCACATTGCAGCAGATTTAAATTTTGAAATTAATTTTTTTTAATTCTTTTTCTCATACTCAGCATATAATATAACATCTTTTACGCTTAGGTAGGTTTGGGATAATTTTTTAAACTATTATTTTGAATCAAAAATCATCTAACCACAATTAGGTCTTTTTTCACTTTTTTTCGAAATTCAACCTCATTGTGGCAGTAGTATAATTTGAAATTAAATTTTTTAATTATTTTTTCCTTAATCTCCATCCAAGAGAACATCTTTTCTTCATAGGTAGGTTTTGACACTGTGAAAAAAAAAAAATTTCGATCCACCCTAATGTACATAACAACTGATATTACTGTAATTAATGTGTTACAAAAATTATAAATGCGTGAATTTTATAGTAGGAAAGGGACGTTACGAAAGGGATGGGAGGCTTACATATTATTCAGAGCTACACTTTTTATTTCAGTAATCCCATTCATAAATAACATGATGCCATTGCATTGTAGCAGCATTTTTAAATAAGAAACTAATGTATATATATTTATTTTTATAGGATACTCTGACCACCTCTCTCACACTCTCCGTTTCAGCAGCACGTGACTATTTAAAAGAAGATAAAAAAATTTAATCTCGACAACATGTAACAATATTTCGTTACATGTAACATAAAATTTTATTAATAAGTTAATTTTAATTTCGTTTTCCGAATTACCTTTTGAAATTTGTACATAATTTAAGAATGCTTGATTTTATAATTCCAGGTTTTAATTAAATCGTAATTTCTTTCAGCCGTCTCACAGACCGCTGTTTTTTCACAATTTTACTTGTAATTTTCACTAATAGTGTTAGATATCATTCTTAAAGCGAAATCAGGAAGACTTCCTAAAGAGGCTTTATAATAGAGATATAATCCCACTTTATACTTATTCATTAATTTAAATTATATTTTTGTACTGTTGTTAATTATTCTGCTACCCTCCCTCTCCCCTTAATTTAAAGAACAGTAGTTTAACCTTCAGTAGAATCTAAAAACTATTTCGAATTCATTTAATATGTAACGTAAAATATAATTCATGTAATTAACGTAATTCTAAATTCGTATCCTGAGTTATTTTTACATTTTGCACATCGAATATAAGTATGCCTTATTTTACTCTGAATTATTTTAGCCCTGTATAGGGGCTAAAATTGTAAGATTTTTCGGTACTACTTGGTTATCCCGTCGACCAAAAAACTATCGTCAAATTATAAGATTAAATGCCAATAATGGATGATTGTGAATGTCATATTCAATGATATTAAACACGATACACATGTTTAAAATGTCATCAAAGTTTTAATACAACTTTTTATTTGTATTTTTATTCATGTTTTACTAATTTATTTGTTTTTCCGTTATTTAAAATAAAAATTATGTCAACATACATAACATGGCTATTAGTTTGGCAGTTTTTTTATATTTGGCGAAAATGGTCGACGGGATAATCAAGTAGTAGCGATTTTTTATATGAGCAAAATGTATATTGTAACGAACAAATGTGTCTGTATGTAGCACTGATGTTATTTTGCAAATGACAACATTTCAGGATAAAATGAATTTTTGCAATTTCTGTTACTGCAATTTTTTAATATTCTAAACGTCGCACATATTTAATTTTTATTTCTTCATATAGCAAAAGAAATCTACTTTTAAATGCAATTTAATTGAAGACTGTATCTCATTTGACTCATTTATTACAAGCTTATAATTTCAAGCTTTATTTTATTTTTTTTTTCTAATCTATTACGTATTTTTATTAAGAAGTAATGATACACAATTTACTCATAAATCTATAAATAATGTTCCTTATAATTTCGCATTATAAAATGAAACTTGCATGAGTGATAAAATGGAAAAATGGTTTAAAACGCAGATTAAATTATTAAAATTTACAAGTTCAACATGTAATAAAACAACTTAAAATTTTACAGTGCCAAATAAGAAAAAAAAAACAAAACTTTGAAAATGCTTTGAATTTGTTTGAAAACTGTATTTCAATTTAATGATTGGCTGTGGTTTAAAAAAAAATCAGGTGCGAGTTATTTTTAAATATATCTCTACCTAATGAAACTCGATTACGCTAGATTAATCTATTTGTCCTTAGAGAAATATAAAGAGTTCCGGATTTGTTTCCGGCTAATATACTATAGCAAAATTAAAATTTCCTTTATAAATATTAAAATAAAATGAAATAAAATAAATACAAATTTAACAGACATGTAATTAAATTACGTGCTTGAAACACTGAAATGACCAGAAACAAAATTGCTGCCGTCACGAAATCTTTGGCTAATAACTTTTGGCATGCATCTAATACGGAAATGAGACTTTTGAAAAGCTTCATAGCTGTATTTGATAACATAATTAATATTTTTCATTTAACCCTTTAACCTAACCACGTCAGCCTAATCATGTTTTTCCGCTATATAATATTTTAATTCAAAGATTGATTTAATATAATATTGAGATTAATGTAAATTTTGAAAAATTTATAAGATAAAAAAATAATTAAAGTACGATACAATAAAAAAATATGTAAAATATCAAATACAAATCTTCATGCCAATATTTTTCACAGTATTAATTTATGAACAATTCATGAATGAAAAAATCCGCAAGACACTTAATCCTTTGAGGGAAAAAGAACTTCAATTCTTAAAATGCTTAAATGATTGATTGACACGAGAATTTAAAAACAAATTTGTTTCAAAATATTTAAAAGCATTTCTTCACGTATTTGAGAAAAATAAAATTGCTATTTCAAATTATTGGCGTCAGTGTGGCATTTTGAAATTAAAATTAAGTGGAATAAATTTTATCCCACCCCCTTCAAGGGGTTTAAGTGTTAAAATGCTTTTTTGGAGTTAGTTAGCAATCTAAGATGCATATTACATGTAGAAAATTCATTAAATTTTTCAATTTAAAAAATGGTTTTTATCTTTCCTATGCAACCCGGGAATCCCGGGTTCGATATACTAGTAATGTTAAATGCAAAAGATGTTATTTTAATGATTCAACAGCCTTTAACAATCTTGATAATTTTTTAAGGTAAATTCGTTGTAAATGATGAATATTTTTAAAAAGAAATCAATTCAACATATAATATAGGTGATTTATGTATATATAAACAAATCAGCTGAAATTTTTGCCGGTAATATGTGTATGTGTGCGTGAGATGAAGATTACATACCTTTTTCTATATTTTTAGTATTTTAAATTTTACTTTTATAACTGCATGTTATACAGTATCTTGAGTATATTTGACTTTGTATCTTGAGTCTGAAAAATAAAAAAATGAAAAACTGAGTCTGAACTCTGAAAATAAAAAGTGTTTAGATTGCAAGTTTACCAACTATCATTATTCCATCTAAATAGTCTAAAATCTATCATTAATTAATAAATTTTTTTCTTTATCTTAATTTTTAATTGCATGTACTAAATAGTATCTAAATGAGGGGAAATATAAATTTAAAAAGCATGGAAGAATATAGAAAAAAAACAGCAGTTTTTGTGTGTATATTTAGAGTAGAGTGGGGAGGAATGGGACACTTTTTACAAAAACAATAAAATCAACTTTATTTGACAAAAATACAAAAATTTTGATTTATATAATTATAATACAAAATAAAACACTTTCTAATGTTCTTGAACAACATAGAAACATAATTTGAAGAATCAATTTTATAATTAAAGAAATTGTAAATTTCAAAATATGCCCCATACTTCCCTATTAACAGAGAAGTAATATTGGTACTACGATGGTTGATGGGGAATATCGAAAACTAATGTTTTTATTGACAATATGCTGAATTTTAGAACCGTAGCTGCTATAGTAACATAGTTTTAGAAGGAGGGGTGAAGTTCTAAAAACTTATTTAAAGGGAGTTTTTAAGAAGAGGGGGGGGTGAGTGTGGGAGTGAGTTGTAATTTACACAGTTCTTTGCGTAATATGTAAAATACGCATATTCGATGGAGGTTCATTAACTATTGTGTCTAGTGCATATAGAATATCTGTACTGCAATGGGCTGATGCATAATATCGAAATCTAATGTCTTAGTTGATTTTATGCTTAGTTTCAGAACCGTAGCTGCAATATTCATATAGTTTTGGATGGAAGAGTAAAATGGGGAGGGGATGTAGTTCAAAGCCTTATTTTTAGCTTATGAGGCTACACTTGTGACAGGGGATGAGAAATGGGTACTTCACTATGATCCCGAGTCCAAATTACAGTAATTTTATCTCATCCACTGTCACAAATCTAGCCCCATAAGCTAAAAATCAGTCTTTCAACTACACCCCACTCCCCATTTTACTCCTCCATCCAAAACTATATGAATATTGCAGCTACGGTTCTGAAACTAAGCATAAAATTAACTAAGACATTAGATTTCGTTATTATACATCAACCCATTGTAGTACAGATATTCTATATACACTAGACACAATAGTTATTGAACCTCCATCGAATATGCGTATTTTACATATTACACAAAGAACTGTGTAAATTACAATAACACAGTAATGTGTGATTTTCGCCTAATACACATTAATCCGTGTAATCACTGAAGATTTCACAGATAAATGAGTAAGAATATTATACAAATATATGTGTATTTTAGCGCAATTTACACATTAATGTGGGTATTTCATGAGTGATCATTATAACTTTTACACACTTAGTGTTTCATCAAATCACGCACTGAAATATGTATTTTGAAATTTACACATTTGGTGTGTATTTTGCCAATTTACACACAAAATTACACATATAAACAAATCGTTTTTGTATCATCGAATTATACATTTTTGTATCTAAATTTACACTTTTATTTTTTAGAGTGTATGATGCATGTTAGAATTAAATTCCTTTAGAGGAGCACCCTAAAGAATTTGATTACATTATGGTCTTTGGAAAGAAATGTTTACAGAGTATTTTAATGACATTACCCTATTGAGATGGATTGAATCTGATTTAAATCACCGAGTTTCACAACGATTACGTTAGAACAGGATATTCATAGCATTTTTAATGCATTTATCGCGACACACCAAAGAAATCAGCTACAATGCTGTCTTTTAGTAACAATTGCTGAGACGAGTTTTCAATTTTGGCATGTGCTTTTAAATTTAACTATTTTTACGCATGTTCGTAATTATATAAATACGTAGCATCTACAGTCGTCGACTGATCCGTCCGTCTGTCTACTTATCCGTCAGAATGTCCACATACAACAGCACAAAAACTACTCAACCGAATAGTTTGAAATTTTAATATATATTTGGCGCCGAATTTTGTTGAGTCATTTAAAAGTATTCCGTTACATTATGGCCGATGGGACCGAATTCCAAGTGCTTTTTAATTATAACACCCGTAAAAACATAAAGAAATCGATATGCATTTATTGAGGGCACTAGAATATAAATTTTGTAGAATATGCCACAGAAAGAACAGTTATTATTCAGTTAGAGGGTACCATATAATAATTCCGAAGTATTATGTAATGTGGGGGGGGGGTCATTATTTTTTCCAATCAACATATTTCCATTATAGAATCATTTTCTCATTTGACATTAGAAAGTCTTTTAAATAGTAATTTATTCAGGTAAAACTGCATAATAAATTTAATTTTGGCGTATTGAGCCTGCATGTTTTGCAGAAAAAATGTGTTCAAGTTTCTAAATCACTTGTGATGATACTTTGACTGCTCAAAGATTATGCAAGCGAGATATTCAAATCTCATGTCTATCTTATACTACAAATATTGTCAATTCCTTTTATTTAACGCATGCTAAAGCGAAATATTGCTCCACTCCTTGAGAATGGGTTTGAAAATACACAAAACAGCGTATGTAGTGGCCCGCATGCATTACCTATTTAAATCCAATTGATCATATCTGGAACACATTCAAACGAACTTTCGAGCTTAAATTCTTATCGAGAACGTCATCGCATCAATAGAAATCAGATGTAGATTTATAGTGTTATATATATTAACTGCACTGCTCAAAACAATTAAGGGATATTGCAGTTTTAGGTGGATTTTGTATCTGGGAAACTTTTTAGCTGATTGATACATGGTCGACAGACATAGTAGTTTATATGAGAATAAATTACACATGTTTGGCTGAAAAAATGCATTTTATTGCACATTTGTGTACAAAAGGAAAAAAAACAATTTGTGCATATGAGAAAAAAAGAATAAGAAAAGGTGTTTTCTTCAAATAAAATCATTTTTAGTAGGAGGTATGGTTTCCACGGGCGGCCAGCAACGTTGAACACCTTTGAGGCATGGACTCAATGAGGCTATTAATGACGAGTTGGGGTATTCTGTCCCACTCTTCCAGAAGAGCTCTTTCCAGTTCTTGGAGAGTTTGTGGGGGTTGTTGGTGGCCAGAAACTCGTCTTCCTAGAGTGTCTCAAAAGTGTTCGATTGGATTCATGTCTGGAGAACACGCTGGCCATTCCATTCGAACGATTCCTTCCTCGAAAAGGAAATCCTCCACCAGGTTTGCACGATGTGGCCTGCAGTTATCGTCCATTAAAATGAAGTCATCTTTGATTGCTGCAGCGTAAGGGACTACAATAGGTCTGAGGATCTCATCCCTATATCGGCGAACAGTCAGAGCTCCATCTCGAATGATGTAGAGGTCAGTGCGCCCGTCAATGGAGATGACACTTTACACCAACACTCCTCCACCGCCAAATCTGACACTTTCGTGCACGAACGTAGGATTATTCCTACTGCCACGGTCCCTCCAGATGAAAATACACCTATTATCCGGATGCACAGAAAAACGGGACTTGTCAGAAAACAGAATATTGCTCCATTCATTTCTCATCCAGTTGACATACTCGGTTGCCCACTCCCTGCGGTCGCGACGATGCTTGATGATTATCTAACACATACCATCTGTCGGCGAGTATACAGACCAACCGCATGGAGCCGGTATCGGACAGTCTGAGTTGAAATCGTGGTGCCTGGTGCCGAGCGAAGGTGTTGTTGGAGAAGAGTAGCGTTCATGTTTCAGTGTCTCCGTGCTGTTAACGCTAAATACCGATCTTCATTGGGCGTTGTTGCCCGTCTACGACCTTGCCCTGGTCTTCGGCCTGCACATCCACCCTCCAAAAAAACGGTTCCAGATCCTGGAAATGACACTTTGTGACACTCCTATGGCTTGCGCTACTTCCGCTTGAGTTTGGCCCCCTTCTAACCTACCAACAATTTTCTAAGCTTCTGAATCTGTCAAATGACTTCGCTGAGACATCGTACTCATCGAAACAAAGCAATCACTGAATGCCGATCATCCTTGTCTTCATTCTCTTTTATCCAGTTGAAAGTCAATTTCATTCGCTGCCGCTGAAGCGACGTTTTTGACGCCGAACTCAAAATTTGCATACTCCACAGTTTGGAAACCAGAAAAATTTGCATTTGTGATTCATTTTTTCTATCTTCGGCAAGAAAAATTTCGTTTCTATCTTTATTTTATATAAAACTTCAAATATCCTTTAATTGTTTTGAGCAGTGTATTTAAGGGGTTCACACACCATATAAAAAATTCTTTCGTTTTTTCAACCATCATGATTTGTGCCATTTTTATGTACTAAAATTGGTGTAGAGTGTCTGTTTATCATCTTGGCGTAATTTCAAAGAGTTCAAATCCCGATAAAAGATATTTTAGTGTTTTATTATGTGCATTACTTTTAATATATTGCGTACGTTCAATTTTATAATCACGCATGACTGTTTTGCATAGTTTGCTTCCCTCTTTTTTAACCGTGTTACGAATTTATATGGAATATTTTATAATTCTATAGTTCAATATAGTCATTTTCGTCATTTGAACTTGTGGCAGAATATGGTAAATTAAAGGTAGCATCGGATTTCTTTTCTTTTACTTTTTGCAAGTAATTATTATCTCTATGTTCTCAGCAATATCGCTCACACTAATCCCTCTGAGGGAAGTCCAAGTACTAATATTTACACTGTAACTCATTTAAGGACTACAAACACTTATTTTTTTCTTTTTGTAACCAATGAGATTTCAAAATTAGTTGTACTTATTTTTAGGTAGATTTCGTAAGAAATACTACCTATTGCAATCGCACCAGTTTATATATCTATCTATCTATATATATAAATATATATATATATATATATATATATATATATCTCACTTTTTTATGGATACGATAACTTCTATAATTTTTCACCAATCTCCACCAAACTGGTACATAAAATCAAAGGGGTTAAAATCTTGGCTAAGTTCGTTAATGGGCAAAATCGGACCAAGGGGGTCGGAATAGGTGGCGTTTTTGTGAAAACCGAAAAAACGCTATAACTTCTTAATTAAAGTAGATATCGAATCGGTTTAAAGTTTATATTACTTCTTAAAAATGGGCCAAAAGTATATGCATGACATATTTTTGATAAATTTAGAAGTGGGTTCAAGAGGAGAAAAAAACAGGGATTTTGAGAGAAAAAAATTCATAACTTCGTCAATTTTCAAGATATCAAGTCCAACTAAATTTTTTGTAAATGTTCTTAAAATTATCTAAAACTTTTGTGTTTACAAGTTTTTGATAGGACCAACTTTTACCGATGAAAAAAATTAAAAAGAAAAAGAAAAAGGGCGCTGAAAAAAGAGAAAAATCCATAACTCCGTCAATTTTTAAGATATCAAATCTGATTAAATTTATTTTACATCTTCTCAAAAATATCTACAACTTTTATATTGACAAGTTTTTCATAGGACCAATTCGTATAGCAAAAATAAATTAAACAAAAATAGGAGTTGGAGAATAAACCTCAGATCCAAACTGCTTATATTCTGATTCATTTTTAAATTCATTTTTGATTTTAAACGCATCCAAATGGTAGATCCTCTTATTTAGAAACTGTATAAAGTGATGCATTGGTCAATTTTCTGATAAAGACAGAATATATTTCAAAAAAGGCTACCAAAAAGCCAGAACAGAATTTCCCGAAATCATCGTGACTGAAAATTTAAGGAAGTGTTCAAATAAGAAATTGCGTTTTTTTCTGACTCGTTTTTAAATCCATTTTTGCTCTCAAATGCATCGAATTCACAGATCCTCTTATTAAGGAACTATATAATATGATGCATTGATCGGTTTTTCGATAAAGACAGAATATATTTTGAAAAAGGCTACCAAAAAAGGTATTTTGAACAGAATTTCCCGAAGTCTTCGTGATTTGAAAATTTAAGGAAGTTTTCACATAGCAAATTGCATTTTTTATGACTCGTTTTAAAATCCTTTTTCGCTCTCAAACGCATCCAATTTACAGGTCCTCTTATTTAGGAACTATATACTGTGATGCATTGGCCAGTTTTTTTATAAAGATAGAATATATTTTTAAAAATGCTGTCAAAGTGAGTATTTCGCACAAAATTTTCCTAAGCAATCATGATTAAAGAATTAAGGATGTATTCAAACAACAAATCGGTTATTTTATGACTCATTTTTAAATTCAATTTTTTTCTCAAATGCATTCAACTGACAGTTTTCTGTTATTTAGGAACTGTATAATGTACTGTTTTGGTCGATTTTTTAATAAATTCAGAATCTATTTCAAAATATGTTGTCAAAATGGGCATTTGAGCTGAATTTTTCTTCTGATAAAACCAGTTTTTGCAAAAAAAATGAAATTAAAAATTTTTCATAAACGGCCAATAGAAGTTATTTTCTCTGTTTATCTCTAATCATATATTTTTTTTTGTTGTTGTTGTTGAAATGAGCACTCTTTGAAATCTACCTCCGCCTATAGGCCCAGCCGACAGGGATTTTTTCAGTACGATGTATATTACGTACGATTAAGTATTTTAAAGATTCACCTATATATAAATTACAGCTTTGAATTTAAACTAAGAGTATACTCTCGAAATAATTGTTTAATCAAATCTAAAATATATTTTTTAATACAGGTTGGTCATAAAAAAACTTTGCCGCTATACGGAGCTCTAGCGGCCAGTCCTCTCAACCGATCGAAATAAAATTTCAGATATAGCTATTCAGAGGTATGAGCTCGAGATTTTGTGAGCGACAACAAAATGGCGCTCACGGTTACTGTTATAGTTACAGAAAATTGAAAATTTCCAATGGCAACACCCATCTTTTTTCATCGCAAAATGCTCAGCGCATGCGAAAACCCTAAAGAACGTTGGAACCGTACGTGTATCGCAAAAAACGGACATGCTATGCACGCACAAAAAATCATTCTGGGAATCCTTCCCCCCATAGAAAAAACTCGATTGGGGCGCAAGGAGGAAATTTGCATATGACACAGACTCAGTACACTAATCTCTGATTACAATACAGATCGGAGACACTAAAACTTTTATTTTGATTACACATTTTTCACATGGGTGCCGTCACCATCACAGACAATTACGGCACACATGTGGAAAATGTGTAATCAAAATAAAAGTTTTAGTGTCTCCGATCTGTATTGTAATCAGAGATTAGTGTACTGACTCTGTGTCATATGCAAATTTCCTCCTTGCGCCCCAATCGAGTTTTTTCTATGGGGGGAATGATTCGCAGAATGTTTTTTTGTGCGTGAATAACATGTCAGTTTCTTGCGATACACGTACGGTTCCAACGCTCTTTAGGGTTTTCGCATGCGCGGAGCATTTTGCGATGAAAAAAGATGGGTGTTGCCATTGGAAATTTTCGAGTTTCTGTAACTATAACCGTAACCGTGAGCGCCATTTTGTTGTCGCTCACAGAATCTCGAGTTCATACCTCTGAATAGCTATATCTGAAATTTCATTTCGATCGGTTGAGCGGAATGGCCGCCAGAGCTCCGTATATCGGCAAAGTTTTTTTTATGACCACCCTGTATTTTGCATAGATGTTATGATAATTTTTTCCACTCATCTACTTTTCATAAGATGTTTTATTTCTCGAACGAGTGAATGTATATGACATAACAGCATCCTAATGATTAACAAGATTTCGAAATTTTCAAATTGTTTTTCAACTGAACAAGTTCCATTAAAATGTCTCCTTTTAGATGTTCAACAGCAACTATACAAAAGTGCATATTCAAAACTATAAAATGTTTTCGCAGCTTCTTCTCTACCCACCAAACACAGAGCTATCGGTGAGAAATCGGACGATAGCCGCTTGCCACTGCCAGCAGTATTAGACCGATGCCGGTTTCCGCTGCCGTTTCCGTATCTTTTTTGATACGCCGCGCGAATGCCGCCCGATTCATGAGGCACGCAGCCGGTACGGTATCGGCAAAAACTATGCCGAAACTATGCACTCTAGCAAGTATTCTGAGAGCCCATGAACATACTTCAGTGCAGGAACAGGTGGGACTTGATCTCGTAATCCCTAGCTCAGAAGGCAAACGCCTTAACCACTAGACAAGTCAGATCTGCTTAGGGGGAGGATTATGTGTAGTAATAAGGGTGTGGCTTTTCAGTAAGTGCCACGTAAATGGCGAGTATCGTTGACGTAAATGACAGATTGGAAAAGTGTAATATTAAAGTGTTTTTATTTTATTTATCAATTCATTTACTTGTAAGTGCCTTATGCGCCTGGTTTTAAAAATTAAGTTATTATTTAAATTAATGAATCAGCAAATGAATTAAAGAAAACGAATTATTTTTCTTATAAATTTTAGAATCCTTAAATAGTATATTTAAAAAATTAAAAATAATGTTTTTTGTTTCAGAAGTATTGATAAATAAATAATTTTTTTTTATTAGAAAATATAACATAATTACATGCTTTGTGTTAATTTCATTAGTGTATAATTTTAACGTAGAAAAACTTATTTTAAGTAATAATAAATTGGTAATAATTAACTTTTAAATAGAATAAAAAATTATGTTATGCCATTTGATGATTTAAAGTAGTATTTATGATTTACGACTATGTTGCAATGGTATTTTGTTGATTATGTATATTTATTAAATAAAAAATAAAATAAAAGTAATTTATGTATATATATATATATATATATATATATATATATATATATATATATATATATATATATATATATATATATATATATATATATATATATATTATCTTATATATTATATTATCGATTATATATATTATAATTTTTATGAATTATACAGTTACTAAATGTAATAATAAAGTAAATAATAAAGTAAAAAAATTAAGAAATATATATTTAATAATTAATAAATAACTAATTTAATAAAAAATAATTTCGTAATTAATCACTTTTAAACATTTTAATAACAATTTAAATTTTTCTTATAAAAGGTGTTATAGTAAAAATAAAATACATTGACATGTTTCGGAACCGTCAAATAAGTTCCATAGTCATAATAAACGAGATTTAATTAACTTTTTATCATAATCACTTTTAATTAGAAAGAGAATTCAAAGTCATTTCATGATTTAATGCAGAATATTTTTTTTTATTATGTAGCAATATTAATTCCGAATAATTGTTGCAATAATAATTTTAAATTTTAAAATAAAATAGTAATATTAATTTATTTTTCGTTTGTGAGATAATATTTTAGAAAAAAAATCTGATTTTTAAATGTTAAAAAAATGGGTAGATTTCTTTTATATATTTTACCTTGTAAAATAATTTCAAGCATATTTTAGCAATTATAATTAAAATAAAATAAGAAAATTTGTTATTGCTTTAAATATGAATAGTTAAATAGAAAATAAATTGAATTACCTTACAAATTATTTTTCTGTTTTTATATGATTAAGTTCCTAATAGTGAATAACAACTTAAAAGAGAGAATTTAAAAATTATTATGTGATTAAAATAATTGTAAGTCATTTTAAAAATTACTTCAAAAACAATATTTTTAAATAAATAAATATAGGTTCTTTTCGACATATTTTCTGTTTATCACTCTCAGAAATTTTAATGAAATACATGAAATATACATTTCTTATCAAAACTCAAACTCAAAGAAAATTGAGAAAATGAATATATATATATATATATATATATCGGTGAAAATTAAATATTCTGAATTCGGACCGATGGCGATGTTGGCAAATCTGATCGGTCCACTATCAGAACTCAAATATCGGTCCTGCGTCGCTTGCCGGTATAAGTCGCTAGCCGATATATAACCAAAAGTGGACCGATTACCGTAACCGGCTGTCAGAAAAGCAGATTCTTAAGTTTCAGTTCCCAACCTGCTACTGACACTTAACCGACATTAACGGCTCCGGACCGATCTTATGCCGAAAGTTATGTGCTTGCTGGGTAACAATCAAAAAGTTGCCTTTTCTGAAACTTACGATGCGACGCGACATTTCAGTAAGTTTCAGAAATTACGATATATTTTCACTGAACATAATCAGTTTTCAAACGTTGATTATGAATAGACACACGCACACGCGCACACACACACAAAAATGTATATGTATACATGTATATTTCAATGTACATCCGATTTTTGACATCAAATTTCAGTGATATTTGTAAACCTACTCAAATGCCACTACGCATCTGAAAAGAACATACTAAAGTGTTGGCCGAGTTAGATGGCGTTATTTGTCCGGGAACATCTTGGGACAATTTTACTGAAACAATTTAAAAATATTTTAAAAAAGTAAAAGTAAAACCGTTGAAAAAAAATTGAAATTGAAATTTGAGAATATTTAACCTTTTCAATCAATATAAATACCTAAAAAAAGTGATTACACTTTAAACAGATTTATCAGATTTTCTGAACTGAGTTTCTCGCAAATTTACTTTCATTGTTGAAATCATTATTTCAATGCTCACACGGTTAAAGCTGTCTAGACATATCTTTCAAATTCAAATTCCACTCAAGCTCAGAGAAATATGGGCCAAATTGAACAACGGATATAGATCAAAATCAGAATTCAATGTAGAATTAGTTTATTAAGTTGTTACAGTTCTTATTTAAGGTTTACATTGATCGTAACTGGGAATCTTCGATAATTGAGCCATTGTATTTTTGATTTTGAAGTTAATATACATCCAGTTGAAATCATAAAAACAAGAAAAGGAGGAGATACTTTTATTATCATAGCACACTAGGAAGGACATTTACAATTTACTTATTGTAGCTAAATCTTATTTAAACCTATTTTTATTACAATAGTATCGATATTTTTGCCGTAATTTCTTATATCACAGTAAACGCTCTCATGTTTACCTTTCATTATTTTTAAATTACTTAAATATTTAAGTGTTAAAAATTAAGATTCTTTGAAAATATATTTCCTTAATAAATAAGCTTTTTAGGCTGAAAATAATTCAAAAGTTATCTTAACGATAAATGATAGGCTGCAATAGCAATTGTCTGTTTTTGAAGACCAAAGTTTTCAATTCTTTGTAAACTTTTTTCAAAAGAGATATCAAATAGCTACTTAATAAACAGTTGAAATACGATTTCCTGAAGTTCACGGATAATATTTAAAGAAGCCATGAGATGAGTAAATTTTAGATTTATTTAGCGTTTTTTAAAGAAAAAATAACTTAAACGTAAATTTATTACTTTAGGTTCAAGCAGTTGCTTCTATAATACTTTTATATGCCGTTTTTTATCTGCGTAAAATTTAAATTAATAGGAAAAACTGGTATTGTAATATAAAAAATGAGCTTTTCATATAGAATTTTTTTGGTGGCTAACAAATAATCTCTAGCAAGGAAAAACATTGAATGTTCTACCTAATTTTTAAATAAAGTTGATTTTAAATAATTTTTAACACGCTTTTATTAGCTTCACCTGAATGTATGTATGTCACGGAATATTTGAACGTTATTTTCACCCAATTTAAGGCATCAGATTAAATTGAAACTTTGCACATTTATTTAGAACAGATAACAATTTAAATAGTCGCCGCTTAAAAGGATTGAAACCAGGAAAAATAGATCAAAAACAATTTGAAAATTTAACAGTCACCTGACTCCCTAGTGCCAGTGCTCAGACGCATCACAATCAGTGAAATACATATGAAAACCGTAACTATGCAACCATACAATCCTTTTAAACATTTTAGTACGAATTGATATAAAAGTATGTGTTTTAATTTTTAAAATTATTTAGCAATTATTAAATCATTGATTTGATTTCCTTTAGAGTTTATTAAATTTTTATTACTGGGTGAATGTAAAGACAGCGTCATTGCGCTGCATCATCAATACTCTTAAGATTATGTGCTGATCTTTAATATATATTTGTAATTTTTAATAGCTTAACATGGTAACAAGTTAGAAAATGCACTTTCAGTGTCAGCACTTTTCTTATACATTGAAAATTGTAAACAACATCCACAATCCCCTGACGTGTATTGACCTTATCAAAAAGTGTCTTCTAAATATATACGCAAACTATTTTATACTTATAAAATACATTATTAAAAGATACTGGGTGTCCCAAAAATGACTGATAGATTTTAAAATTCAATAACTTGCAAACGGTGACAGCTATTAAAAAAAATTGCAGGAGGATTATGTATAATGTCAGGAGTTTTTTTAACGTAATTTTTTATTTTAGTTAGCATATCAAACAGTAGGTGGCGCTGACGGCGATTGAAGGCTAGGTCGACGCTTCACTCAGCACTGATCACCTGGCCTTCAATCGCGTCAGCGCCAACTATTGTTTGAGATGCGAACTAAAATAAAAAACTCCTGACAATATACAGGGTGAGTCATAAATATCGAAACAATAGGCTATCTCCTCAAATATTGCCCCTAGATCCATACTTCCAATTGCAAACATTCATAAAAAAAGGTGTAATTTCTGATAAGATGAGTTGCAACTCCATGGGGGGGTCTATTTGAAAAAATACGAAAATTAAATTTTTATACAGCCCCTGTAGGACAAAATTCTCAATTAGGAAATTATTCCTTATCCATTCCTAAATTGAACAAAACAAATTTCATCTCCGTATGTAAAAATCGCACAGGGATATTAAAACCCAAAATCCTCAAAAATTCCTGACTTACACCACTTTTCCCTGCCTCTAAACTGGGATTTCTTCTCTGTGATTCAACGCTTGTTAGGGAACATTCGCAAATTGCAAATTGATAAAAATCGGTTTAAGATAGCGCTTTTTCTTTGGACATAAAATAGCAGCGTATAGTTTTTACGCTAAATTGGTATACCAAACGTCTGCCCAGGTCAAAATATCTAGGTCAAGTCTCAAACCCACCGATAGAGGAAAAAGTTTGGCGTGGTCTGAAAAAATGTTAACCGGTCTGGAAAATAGTTTAAATCATAGCCCGGTTCAGTCGCAAATTTCTACATAGATTTTTAATTCGGCGTGGGAAAAAAATGTTTTATATGGAGGAGTTCTGACCAAAAAATTCTTTTATAGCTTTTCGTTTTTTATATTTATACATTTTATTATTAAAGAAGCGCCAAAGACTGTAATATATTTATTTTATCAATGAATCTCTATTTATATGTAAATGTTTCACTTATATTTTAATATCGTTAATCTATATTCCATGCGTTGGAGACTCTGAAAAATGTTATACACTAAAACTTTTTAAGACGGAATCACATAGGAAAGAAAAAATACGTTATAGACAAATGCTCTCCCTAGAAGATGTAATTGGAGCTTATTTTCTTTTCAGGTACTATTGCATTTACTTTGCACGGATCAACATATTTTCCGTTTAAGACAGAATTCCGTCATAGGCAGATTATTTTTTCACTGGTTTTATTGTATTTAATTTTTTTAGCCTTTGAATAATCTATTTTAAAAAATAAATTTTAAAGTTTTTTTTTTTTTTTTTTTTTTTTGTAAAATAAATATTTTAAAGTAGTTCCCTCCTTTATGAAAAGTACGCTAGGCCCGGCCTGGTGGGTCTTTCGAAAGAAGTAACATCTCGGTCCTGGCCCTACTTGGGCCCAGAATACAGATTTTTTAACATCCTCTGGAGGACGATAAAAAGCCTGAAGTTGTCAGAGGTAAATTAAAAAAAAAAAAGACTTAATCTGCATCTTAGAAAAAGCATTTTTTTGACGGACATTTAAACAATACACTTCGTTTTTCTGCATAATGAATTTTTTATCCTCTATTTCTTGTCTTTAAATTATTAAATGTTAAGAATTTTTAAAAGAAAAAAAGTACTTGAAACACGTCATTTTTTTATTTTTTTTACATTAGTTTTGTTTCGGCAAATTTGAAAAAATGTTTACTTTTGAAAAAATGTTTGTTTTTGAAAATATATTTTTTTTAAAGTTATATTATTTTTTCAATAAATATTTTTAATAGATTTAAAATTAATATAAAAAAAAACCTCGGAACAAAACTAAAATCAGATTTTCATCTTTAATTAAATGGAAAGAAATTGAAATCCGATAAATAATATTACGAGTTATAACAATTTTTGATAGCCCCATTTAAACTAGTACTAACCACATGAAACTTTTATAAATTGCATGAGAAATTTTAGAATGTGATTTTCTTAGCAAATTATAATGCTAACCATCACAAGAAAAGAAAATAATCAAAATTCTAACTCAAGAAATATATTTTTTACGCGTTTTCTAGAACTGTTATAGTAACATTGTTTTTTGAATTGCGCGCTTTTCAATTTGTGTCTAATCCCTTAAAACCTGATGAATTTTTTAAACGGCTATAACTTTGCGAATTTTGGAGATATAAAGATGCAACTTTTTGTGTCTTATTCAGGACTGAATAAGAAAAGTTTTCCTAATTGGAATTTTTGTCCTATGGGGGCCGTATAAAAATTTAATTTTCGTAACTTTTCAACTAGACCCCTCATGCAGTCTCAATTTATCTTATCAAAAATTTCACATTTTTTCTTTGAATTTTTGCAATCGGAAGTACAGGTATAAGGGCAATATTTAAGGAGATAGTCTATTGTTTCGATATTTATGACTCACCCTGTATATAACCCTCCTGCAAAAAATTTTTTAAATAGCTGTCACCGTTTGCAAGTTATTGAATTTTAAAACCCATCAGTCATTTTTGGGATACCCGGTATAAGTTTAATATTTACTTAATATAATAAGCAATAAATATATTCACATCAATATATATATGTATATATATATATACATATACATAGAGAGAGCGAGCGAGAACGAGAGAGAGAGAGATAATTATCTATCAGTCTATAACCTTATAAAAAATTGTCATCTAAATATATACTCAAACTATTATACACTTATTAAATACATTATTAAAAGATATAAGTTTAATATTTACTTAATATAATAAGTAATATATATAGATATACCGATATATATATATATATATATATATATATATATATATATATATATATATATATATATATATATATATATATATATATATATAGATAGATAGATAGATAGATAGATAGATAGATAGATAGATAGATAGATATAGATAGATAGATAGATAGATATAGATAGATAGATAGATAGATAGATACATAGATAGATAGATAATTATCTATCTATCTATCTATTACCTTACTGCATATTATTTATTCTGATTAACATTTCACATATTTGATTTTTTTGTGCTAACGGAATTGCAATGTATCAACAAATCTCGTGACTTTGTTAACGTAATAGAGGAAATATGATAGTGGTATTTATATGTTTAATTTTTATTAAAAGAAATTATATTTTTTAGGAATAATGTAAAAATTAATAATAAAGCCGCTGTTGGACTTTAAAAATTTTTATGCCACTGCCTTAGGCATTAATGAAACTTAAATTACTAAGAAGAACTTGAAATAATTCTAAATAAGTAATAATTTAGATAGTATTTTGAAATTTTAATATGCATTTTATGTGCTTATTTAAGAATTCTTTTGACCTTTTGAATTTTTTAGACACCATCTTCATGAAACCCATTTTAATCTTAAAATTAATCATCATTTGAAATTCCAAGCTTACTATCTAACATATATTAACTGGCTGATAGTCGTGGAACCAACGTAAAATGCTATTTTGAAACAGGGACTAGCACTATTAAATTGCCGATATTAATTTTAAAATCGGTTTGGTATTTTCTAATAATCTATAGAAAACATAATTTACAATGTCTTTAAAGACTTTTTAAAGAAAATTAATAATTCATGTCAGCACATTATGGTTGTGGCACCAGAATAAAATATATTCTTTGACATGTCTCTACGACTTCTGATGGGAAACCATTACTTTTAAAACTGATTCATTATTTTATGAGATTGTATAGAAATCGTAACTTTTTTAGACTTTTTTTAGAATCACTTCACTAATTTCCTTCGCTTCATTCCTTTTATTTTTTTACTGTTTTTAGAGGACATTTTTATTTTATAAGTAACTATCCAAGAGGTATACTCAGACTCGGGTTTTGACCAAGGTGCGTACCCGGCCCGACACGTGGGCCTGGCGGAATGATTCTGAATTTTCTAACGGGAAGGGCCGGCAGAATTGGAGTAACTTTTTCAACAGGTCGAGCCGGGCCGGCCCGATAAAAAAAAAATAACCGGGTCTACCGGTCCGTTCTAAAGATTTAGGCAGAAACAATTAAATATGAATTAAACTAACTATTTTCAATGAATTTGGCATTAACGAGAATAATTATAACTATGCATCACAAACCGAAACTACACTATAAAAATGTAATGTCGCTAAACATTTTCTTGGAAACTGCGATTTCTGAGCTCTATATCACATAAATCAAATTTTTAGACTATATTTTGCTCTAGCATCCCCTTTGGGCTAGTGGCACAGATTTTAATATATTTCCATGTGCTGGAAATGAAACTAACACCGTCATTTTGATATCATTACTTTACAAATCGGTTCGGTTGTTCCAGATATTTCCCCGAAAATAGAAACAAACAAACCAACGTTATCTCTTCACAATATTACCCCACTAACATAATTTTAAGATTATCTGAAGAAATCTCCACACTTAAAGAAATTCTACCGAATTCTAAAAAGCTTTTGTAGGTATAATTTTATCTACTATCAGCAGATTTTAGACATCCATAGAAATATCTGCAGATTTTTTAAAAAATGGGTCATTTTCCTACAGATTTTCTACAAATATCTTCTTAAGATTTTTTTTACTGGGGTAGTAGAGATGAAGCAAATGTGGAAAAAATGTTTTTGTGTTTAAATTTAGATCTTTCAACTTTTAAAAATAATGCGCGCAAAATATAGAATGGCGAGATTAATTCCAAAATCCTCTTCATTAGATTTTAAGGCCTAATCTAATCCATACATAACTTCCCAGCAAACATCTATATTTCTTCATGCGAACGGACAATAACCATCAGTGTCTGTTCAGAGTCGGAATCATCATGAGTATTTTGATCGACAAATTTTGCCATTTTATAGGAATTGTTTAAAAAGTTCTCTCATGCAGGTAATTGTTTTTTAGAGCTAATTTTACTAAGAAATAAAAGCATCTGGGTGATTCTCAAAATAGGGGACAATTTATGTCTTTCGGCATACAAAAAAATATAGAGGTTTTCTGTCATGTTTATTTATTTAGATATGTTTGTGTTAATATTATTCATTATTTGCACTCAAGAATTACTCACTTTTTAGTTAAAAACACCTTAAAATAACAGAATAAATGTTCAAAATGTCATTAGCATGGATGTCCACAGCAGCTGAGCCTTGTATATACTAGCATTTTTCAAGAGTTAATATCATGTTTATAAAATAAAACAAATATTATTCTTTCTTTAAATTAATCAAGGAGAGGATTTATTCAATAAATTTCTTTTAAAAAATAAAATTATAGTATATAAAAAAAAGATTTAAAGTTTGTCTTCCATATTCTATTTTCAAAACAAGTTCATACTATAACAGCTGGTTATTAATCAAAATTTTATTTTCACATATGACAATAGTTTGAAAATATAAAGTTTCTCCATGGCAACAAGTAGCCATTTTATCCCAGCCTGAAAATGGAAGCATGTATTGTATTTTAAGAATAGAAATTGAATATTACGGGCGTACATCAATTGTATGTCATTAGAATGGATAATAATTTTCATGTTTATATTATAATAAAAATTTTTATTCTACTTATTTGCATAGGACTTTTGTGTTTTAAAAAGCCCCAGAAAGGACTATTGCATTGTGATTATATTATGGCTCATAATCTTATTTAAATTAAAATTTGTCATTAGCATGGACAAATATCAGTGTCATTAGCATGGTTTTTCTGTCCATGCTAAAGACTCCTATATACATAAATGTAACCATTGCTTATATTGTATCCTTTATAAAGTATAATTTTACATATAAATTTAGGTATTACATTTATTATCCCTAATATATGCATTAAATCTGTCAGAAAATTACTAAGACAGCTTCTTACATTGTTAGTGTCAGAATGTTGCTCATATAAACAAAGTTTGCTCTTTGGTAACGTTTTTATTCTCCTTATATAGATATATGTAAAAATGGAAACCATTTGCTGAAAAGGAAGGCTAATAAATATAGAAAAACATATTTAAGCAGGAAGAAAATAAAAATTTCTTAATATATTTATTCCATGCAATTTGTTTTGTCATTAGCATGGCTAAAAAATATTTATTATTTTTTTTAAGTTAATTTTTAAATATTTAGCTCTACTGACAACATTTAAAGTATACCTAATACTATATTAAAAACACCTATTTTTTTTCAGAAATTTTGCTAACAGTAATTTTTTTAAGATTTCACTTTTGAAATTGTCCCCTATTTTGAGAATCACCCATCTGCGAAATTATATTTTTCCAATTAAAAAAAATATTAAATTAATATTTTTAAAAAATAAAATCTTGTAACAATTGCAAAAGCGCACACTGCGAATTCGCGAAACGCTTTTGAAACACTAAGTGAACATAACAATTAGCACTTCTAACTAAAATCTTTTATTATTGTCTTGTGAATGTTTTACAAATGTACTGTACCCTGAAAATGATTGCGCAAAAGGTGTTGTTAAAACTTTCGTAATATTTCAAGAAATGTAGTTATTAATATTTATTGTTAAATTTAGTCAACCTTAGTAGTATCTCCTGCATTTGTTTTCTATAAAGCAAACTGCCATTTATTTTATTTTTAAAATTGTGTAAATTTAAAGACTTCATGTAGAAGGTGTTTTGAAAGTTTTTACATGTGTTTTTGTATAGTGTTCTAAAGTGAGGTGTTTACCATGTGTTTAATTTAAAAACAGAGTGTTGTGTAACACCACAATTTGTTAAGAAAGAATTTTCATCAACACTATTTACAACACATTTTCAACACAACTAACAACACTATATTTTAAAACACATTCCTAGATGGCAATGCTTTTGCAACAAATTAAGAACACATTTCTAGATAGCAACGTTTTTGCAACGTATTAATCAGAACAACAATTAGTCATAACACAAAAAAGGAAAATTTCTGTAAAGTTTGATGCTGCTATATGAAGTTTCCTAATTCACAACACAATAATATGTTATAAATTTGGTGGAAAAATATTCTGTTATGTGTTTGTTGAGAATTTGTTGTGTGCGTATAACTAAAGAGAACAAAATATTTATAATTTTTTCTCCAAATTCTTTAGATAATTCACAAAAAAATAATAAAAAATACCTATTGAATTATTTGAGTATAAACAAGATATTTAGCGAATAGTGAAATTTACATGAATTTTGCTGCCTATATTTTGAAACAAATCTGAATTTTTATATGCAAATTCAAGAAAATAATATGTTCCTTCTAATAACACCAATTTTTTAACTTTAAGATGTTCTACACAGGTAGTTCTGAGGAAATACAGATAAAAGAGTTTCTAACAATTCTAAGCATCCCTTTGGATTGTCGATTAATCAAATGATAATAAAGTCTCTATAGGATGCACTTAAACAAGAGAGAGAGATTGATATTGTAGTTCTCAGTTGAATCATGAACGGTGGACTGAAAGCAGTTACTCCTATTGACGACTAACACTATCATTAATATTAAGCAGAGTGATAAGATATATGCTTGGAAAGTAACCAAGTTTATCATCAAAAGATTGAATTTTGTAAATAATTAAATATACTTATTTTCGAATCCTTTTAAAATATAAGAGAGTTCCTAGCACAAAATGAAGTTTTTGAAGGAATAACTCTATGCAGAAGTGTAACTACTGTTACTATCGTAACTAAATTTATTCAGAAGATTACATTTTCTCAAGAGATAATAATAATCGTAATGTATATAAAAACATGAAAAATTGTACATTTACAGAGTTTTTGAGGGTTTGCGTATTTTGAATTACAAAACATAACAAAGATAAAAATTTCTTTAAATAAAGACATGGAAACACGTACAGGGAACTAGATGTAAGATGAGAAAAATGCGTGTCACCTCTTTATTAGGTGCATGTAGACTCTGTCCGCACGGGCTACCGGATCCGCTCCAATGGGACAAACCATGGAGCCAGTTTTTTACCCGGTGCGGTACGGTAGAAATGCGTGATTTCGTCATCTTCAGCAGCGTTCCGTCTGCCTTGCATTTCGGCCCGAAATTATTCCCTTCTCTGGTATTACTTAGCATTTTGGCCAACTAAACTGGATTTGATTTTCTTTTAAATGTTCCCTCAAAATTACCTGCTTGTGTTTTGAAAAGTTAGTGCCGCAGTTTTAGCACAAAAATAGTTCAAGCCCCATTCCGTCAAGCGTGACGAGTGAGTGTGGTGTGTGCGGCACCAAAACACAGTTACTTAACACAGGCAATACAGAACTCAGCTCAGCAGCCGTTAGCCATTGGAGCCGATCCAGGTACTTGTCACGGTAGATCGCCCCATTCGGCTATCAGGGGAATTCTGCCCCGCTTACTTAGGCAACTTAAATCCTTTAAACTGCGTCGAATCCCAGTAGATAGGGATCGATATCCCAGTAGATAATAATCGTAATGTATATAAAAACATGAAAAATTGTACATTTACAGAGTTTTTGAGGATTTGCGTATTTTGAATTGCAAAACATAACAAAGATAAAAATTTCTTTAAATAAAGACATGGAAACACGTACAGGGAACTAGATGTAAGATGAGAAAAATGCGTGTCACCTCTTTATTAGGTGCATTTAGACTCTGTCCGCACGGGCTACCGGATCCGCTCCAATGGGACAAACCATGGAGCCAGTTTTTTACCCGGTGGGGTACGGTAGAAATGCGTGATTTCGTCATCTTCAGCAGCGTTCCGTCTGCCTTGCATTTCGGCCCGAAATTATTCCCTTCTCTGGTACTACTTAGCATTTTGGCTAACTAAACTGGATTTGATTTTCTTTTAAATGTTCCCTCAAAATTACCTGCTTGTGTTTTGAAAAGTTAGTGCCGCAGTTTTAGCACAAAAATAGTTCAAGCCCCATTCCGTCAAGCATGACGAGTGAGTGTGGTGTGTGCGGCACCAAAACACAGTTACTTAACACAGGCAATACAGAACTCAGCTCAGCAGCCGTTAGCCATTGGAGCCGATCCAGGTACTTGTCGCGGTAGATCGCCACATTCGACTATCATGGGAATTCTGCCCCGCTGTCCAGGCAACTTAAATCCTTTAAACTGCGTCGAATCCCAGTAGATAGGGATCCGTTCAATCTCCGAGAAAAATGTTTGTAAAATGATAACCAAAAAACTCAACCAGATGCATTTAATTGAGAACCAGTGAAAATTTTCAGGCAGTTTCATTTTTTTCTGTGTTTCTCAAAAAATTTTAATGGTGTATAATCAAAGAGAACAAATAGTTATATATTGCACTTTTTACTTTTTTGCACAAAGTAAAAAGAAAACAATCTATTGAAATATTTGAATATAAACAAGATATTTGGTCAATAGTGAAATTTCCATGCGTTTTGTTGGCTCTATTTTGCAGCATATCTCAATTTGTATAAGCAGAAAAATTTTATTTATGAAAACAATTTGTTATTTCTAGGATCAAATATTTCTATTTCAAAAAAAAGTTTTACGCATGTAGTTCTAAGGAAAATACAGATACATGTGTTCCTAAGAATTCTATGTATCTCTTTTGATTACTGTTTAATCAAATAATGATAAAGTTTCTATAGAATGGGCATAAACATGAGATATTGTAGTTTTCAGTTTAATAATGGTCGTTGGAGTGAAAACAATTACTCCTATTTACGACAAACGCTATCAATACTATACGATAAAGTAACAGGATATATGCAATGCAACTAACAAAGATTATCATCAAAATTATACGAATCATCAAAGTATTATTATCAAACTATATAAATTTAAAAAGTTCGTATTTTGGATTACAAAATTTTACAATTATAAAAATTTCTTTAAATAAATGCATAGATTCCTATAGGAAAATAAAAATAGAATAATGAAAATATGTGTAAAATGATGACCGAAAAACTCATAAAATGCATTTAATTTCAGAGAGTTTTGCTTTATTTTGACTTTTATGAAATTTTTATAAGTTTATAATCGAAGAGAACAAATAATTTAAACATCGTTCTTTGTGCAAAATAAGATAAATCATCTATCAAATTATTTGAATATAAAAAAATATATTTAATCAAAAGTGAAATATGCATGCATTTATTTGGCTCTATTTTGCAACGAATTTGAATTTTTATAAGCACAAACATTTTGTTCCTTTTGATAACAGCGATTTCTGCCTCAAAAATGGCTCTGCAAGGGTAATTCTAAGGAAAATACATATAAATGAGATTCTAAAAATTCCATGGAACACATTGGATTACCAATTAATCAAATGGTGATAAAGTTTCTATAGAATGTAGATAAACAAGAGAGAGAAATTGATATTGTAGTTCTCAGTTGAATAATGAACGGTGGACTGAAAGCACTTACTCCTATTGACGACGAACGATATCATTGATATTAAGCAGTGAGAAAATATATGCAAGGAAAATAACTAAGTTTATCATCAAAGGATTGAATTTTGTAAATAAGTAAATATATTTAATTTCAAATCCATTTAAAACATAAGACAGCTCCTAGCACAAAATGACTTTTTTGTGTAACTACTGTTACTATCATAAATAAATTTATTCTGAAGATCACATTATCTAAAGAGATAATTGTAATCGTATTGCTGAAAAAAAAGAACATTTATACATTTATAGCGACTTTTAGGATATCCATATTTTGAATTACAAAATTTAATAAAGATAAAAATATATTTAAATAAAGACATAAAAATATCTACAGGGAACTAGATATAGCATATGGAAAATGTGTGTAACATATTGACCGAAAAATACAATGAAATGAATTTAATTGAGAACTAGTGAAATGTTTCAGAGAGATTCAATTTTTTCTCTGGGTTTTTCAAAATCTTTTAACAGTGCATAACCAGGGAGAACAAATAATTTATGCATTGACCTTTGCCCAAAATAAAAAGAAAAATATATTCAAATATTTGAATATAAACAAGATATTTAGTCATTATTAGTTATTTAGAAATTTGCATGCATTTTGTTGGCTATATTTTGCAATGAATCTAAATTTTTATATACAAATGCATTTTATTAAAGAAAACAATTTGTCCTTCTTATAACAGCCATTTTTATCTGAAAAAATAATGTACACAAGTAATTTTAAGGAATATACAGATAAACGAGATTCTAAAAATTCCATGCACCACACTGGGTTGCCTATTAAACAAATGATCATAAAGTTTCTATCGAATGTACACAAACAATACAGAGATATTGAAATTTTCAGTTGAATAATGAACAGTGGAGTGAAAGCACTTACTCGTATTGACGACAAACGCTATCATTAATATTAAGTAATAGAGTCAGGATATATGCAAGGAAAGTAACGAAGTTTATCACCAAAGGATTGAATTTTGTAAATAATTAAATGTACCTAATTTCAAATCCTTTTCAATGATTTTACCTAACACAAAATGACTTTTATGAAGAAAAAACTCTATACATAAGTGTAACTACTTCGATTGTCATAATTAAGTTTATTCTAAAAGCTTACATTTTCTGAAGCGATAATATTAATCATATTGCATATAAAAACATGAACATTTATACATTTATATGAAGTTCAAGGATTTCTGTATTTTTATTACAAAATTTAACTAAGATAAAAAATATTTTTAAATAAAAATTTGGAAACATCTACAGAGAATTAGGTATAGTATAAGGAAAATCTGTCTAAAATGATGAACGAAATTTTTTTTTAAAATGCATTTAATTGATTCTACTTGAAAATCTCACAGATTTACACTTTTTTCTATGTTTTTCAAAATAAATTAATAGTGCATAATGAAGGAGCACAAATAATTTATGCATTGTCATTTGCATAAAAATAAATAAATAATCTATTTTAATATTTAAATATAAACAACCTATTTAGTCAATAGCGAAATTTCCATGTATTTAGTTGGCACTATTTTTCAACGAATCTGAACTTTTATGTACAAATAGATTCTATCAAAGAAAATAATTTGTTCCTTCTAGTAACGGCGATTTTTATCTAAAAAATTGTTCTACACAGGTAGTTCTAAAGAAAATACAGATAAATGAGTTTCTAACAATTCCAAGAATCTCTTTGGATTGCAGATAAATCAAATGATAATAAAGTTTCTATAGAATGTAAATAAACAAGAGAGAGATTGATATTTAAGTTCTCTGTTGAATAATGAACGGTGGACTGAAAGCGCTTACTCCTATTGACGACAAACGCTAGCATTAATATTAAGCAGAGTAACGGTATGTATGCAAGGAAAAAAATCCCTGTCGGCTGGGCGTATAGGCGGAGGTAGATTTCGAAGAGTGCTCATTTCAACAAAAAATATACATATATACATATATATGATTAGAGATAAACCCAGTTTAATAACTTCATTTGGCCGTTTATGAAGAATTTTTAATTTAATTTTTCTGCAAAAACTGGTTTTATCAGAATCATCTTAAGAAAAATTCAGCTCAAATGCCCATTTTGACAACATATTTTGAAATAGATTCTGAATTTATTAAAAAATCGACCAAAACTGTACATTATTCAGTTCCTAAATAACAAAAAACTGTCAGTTGAATGCATTTGAGAAAAAAATTGAATTTAAAAATGAGTCATAAAATAACCGGTTTGTTGTTTGAATACATCCTTAATTCTTTAATCATGATTGCTTCGGAAAATTTTGTGCGAAATACTCACTTTGACAGCATTTTTAAAAATATATTCTATCTTTATCAAAAAACTGGCCAATGCGTCACAGTATATCGTTCCTAAATAAGAGGATCTGTAAATTGGATGCGTTTGAGAGCGAAAACGGATTTTAAAACGCGTCATAAAAAACGCAATTTGCTGTGTGAAAACTTCCTTAAATTTTCAAATCACGAAGACTTCGGGAAATTCTGTTCAAAACACCCTTTTTGATAGCCTTTTTCAAAATATATTCTGTTTTTATCAAAAAAACTATCAATGCATCACATTATATAGTTCCTAAATAAGAGGATCTCTAAATTGGATGCGTTTGAGAACAAAAATTGATTTAAAAACGAGTCAGAAAAAAACGCAATTTCTTATTTGAATACTTCCTTCAATTTTCAGTCCCGATGACGTTCGGAAATTCTGTTCAAAATACCCTTTTTGGTAGCCTTTTTTGAAATATATTCTGCCTTTATCAGAAAATTGACCAATGCGTCACTTTATACAGTTTCTAAATAAGAGGATCTGCCATTTGGATGCGTTTAAAATCAAAAATGAATTTAAAAATGAGTCAGAATATAAGCAGTTTGGATTTGAGGTTTATTCTCCAACTCCTATTTTTGTTTAATTTATTTTTGCTATACGAATTGGTGAACTCCTATTTTTTTTTCTTTTTGGTATACGAATTGGTCCTATGAAAAACTTGTCAGTATAAAAGTTGTAGATATTTTTGAGAAGATGTAAAATAAACTTAATCAGATTTGATATCTTAAAAATTGACGGAGTTATGGATTTTTCTCTTTTTTCACCGCCCTTTTTCTTTTCGTTTTTAATTTTTTTCATCGGTAAACGTCGGTCGTATCAAAAACTTGTTATTACAAAAGTTTTAGATAATTTTAAGAACATTTAAAAAAAATAGTTGGACTTGATATCTTGAAAATTGACGAAGTTATGAATTTTTTTCTCTCAAAATCCATGTTTTTTTCGCCCCTTGAGCCCACTTCTAAATTTATCAAACATCTTTCATGCATATACTTTTGGCCCATTTTTAAGAAGTAATATAAACTTTAACCCGATTCGATATCTACTTTAATTAAGAAGTTATGGCGTTTTTTCGGTTTTCACAAAAACGCCCCCTATTCCGACCCCCTTGGTCCGATTTTGCCCATTAACGAAATTAGCCAAGATTTTATTCCCTTTGATTTTATGTACCAGTTTGGTGGAGATTGGTGAAGAATTATAGAAGTTATCGTGTCCATAAAAAGTAATATATATATATATATATATATATATATATATATATATATATATATATATATATATATATATATATATACATATATATATAGATAGATAGATAAATAGATAGATATATAGATAGATAGATAGATAGATAGATAGATAGATAAACTGGTGCGATTGCAGTTGGTAGTATTTCTTACGAAATCTACCTAATAACTAAGTTTACCATTAAAGGATTAAATTTGTGAATACGTAAATGTACTTAACTTCAAATCCTTTAAAAATATAAGACAGCTCGTAGCACAAAATGACTTTCTTGAAGGAATAACTCTATACGGAAGTGTATTTACTGTTATTTTCGTAAATAAATTTATTCTGAAGATTGCAACTTCTCAAATGATAATACGAATCGTACTGCATATACAAGCATAAAAATTTTTACATTTATAGAGATTTTTGGATTTCCGTATTTTGAATTAAAAACTATAACAGAGATAAAAATATATTTAAATAAAGACATGGAAATACCTACAAGGAACTAGATGTATTATAATGCAAAATTGTGTAAAATGATGACTGCAAACTTGAGTGATATGCATTTGATTGAGAAATAGTGAAAAATTGCTGTGATTTTCAATTTTTCTGTCTATTTTAATATTTTTTATAGTGCATAATCAATGAGCACAAATAATTTATGCATTGTTTTTTGCACAAAATAAAAAGAAAAATATCTATTTAAATCTTTAAATATAAACAACATATTTAGTCAATAGTGAAATTTTCATGTATTTAGTTGGTACTTTTTTCAAAGAATCTGGATTTTTATTTACATATAAATTCTATTAAAGAAAATAATTTGTTCCTACTAGTAACAACGATTTTTATCTCAAAAATTTTTCTACACAGGTAGTTCTAAGGAAAATACATATAAAATGAGTTTTCCAACATTTTCTAACAATTCATGTTCTAACAATTCCAAGAATCTCTTTGGATTGCTGATTAATCAAATGATAATAAAGTTGCAATAGAATGTACATAAACAAGAGAGAGATTGATATTTTAGTTCTCTGTTGAATAATGAACGATGGACTGAAAGCACTTACTCCTATTGACGACGAACGCTATCATTAATATTAAGCAGAGTGACAGGATATATGCAAGGAAAATAACTAAGTTTATCGTCAAACGATTGCATTTTGTAAATAAGTATATATACTTAATTTCAAATCCTTTTAAAATATAAGATCGCTTCTAGCACAAAATGATTTTTTTTTAAGGAATAACTCTATATAGAAGTATTACTACTGTTACTATCGTAAATAAATTTATTCTGAAGATAACATTTTCTCAAGAGTTAATTATTGTCGTATTATATATAAAAGCATGAAAAATTGTACATTTATAGAGACTTTCAGGATTTGCATATGTTGAATTACAAAATTTAACAAAGATAAAAATATATTTAAACAAAGACATGGAAATACCTACAGGGAGCTATATGTAGCATAAGGAAAATGTGTGTAAAATTGATGACCGAAAAATACAATGAAATGCATTTAATTGGGACCTAGTGAAATATTTCAGAGAGTTTCAGTTTTTTCTAAGGTTTTCAAAAATTTTTATTTGTACATTATCAAGGAGCAAAAATAATTTATTCGTTGTTCTTTGTATAAAATAAAAATAAAAAAATCTATTTAAATATTTAAACATAAACAAAATATCTAGTCAATAGCGAAATTCCCATGTATTTAGTTGGCACTATTTTTCGACGAATCTGAATGTTTATATACAAATAAAGTCTATTACAGAAAATAGTTTGTCCCTTCTAGTAAGAGCGGTTTTTCTCTCAAAAAATGTTCTACATAGGTAGTTCAAAGGAAAATGCAGATAAATTCATTTATAACAATTCCAAGCATCTCTTTAGATTACCGAATAATCAAATGATAATAAAGTTTCTATAGATTGTACATAAACAAGAGAGAGATTGATATTGTAGTTCTCAGTTCAATAATAAACGGAGAGTAAAAGCATTTACTCCTATTGACGACGAACGCTATCATTAACATTAAGCAGAGTGACAGGTTATATGTAAGGAAAGTAACTAAGCTTATCATCAAATAATTGAATTTTGTAAATAATTAAATGTACCTAATTTCAAATCCTTTTAAAACATAAGATTTTACCAAACACAAAATAACTTTTAAGAAGGAAAAACTCTATACTGAAGCGTAATTACTGTTACCATCGTAAATAAATTTATTCCAACGCTTTCAGGTCCAAATTGTTTTCAATTTTGAGAGAAAAATTAGTTTTGAGTCAAAAATTTTAATTCTATTACCTAAATAGATTTAGTGAAGTGTATCAAAAATGTCATTGTCTGAAAATTAACGACCATAGTTATTTTATGTACAATTTAATTCATATGAAAAAGTAAAGGAAACGTTTTTGACGTTTGAAAAATATTATATTGCAACAAAATTTATCAGAAATTATAAATTTCTAATAATTTTTGCGTTTTATCACATGTTATTCATAAGTTTAAAAAAATTAAGTAGATGTTTAAAATAAAAAAATCGCAAAAGATACAAAGAAAATTAACAAAATATTTATTATTATTATTACTGAATGCCTAAATATTACTGAAGTCCTATAGTAAATGTGTAAACCATTACTAACATTACTACATGTTAAGAGCAAAAAAAAAAAAAAAAAAAAAAAAAAAAAAAAAAAAAAAAAAAAATGTTTGTTAAAATAAAATATTACTGAATTACAAGACATGTACTTTTAATAGTACAAAAGACCCAAATGTGTTAAATATGGTATTTTCTCAAAAGATTATAATAATTGTGCAACGTATAAAAACATTGTAGGTTAGAAAAATTGAGTATGTATTTAAATGGTAAACGCACTGGAAATTTCTTAATCTAGAAATTACTTTTAGTGGTACGTAAAGTTCAAATTACAGAAAACATTTTAATTAAATAAATACATAATTAAAAAATATATCCAAAAGTGTATAATAGAAGTGAAAACTTCTACTTTACTCAATTATAAACCAGAAAAGTTAAAGTTCAACGATATCAAGTGAGATTACATAATGAGCAATCATACTGTATGGTTAATCATTTTTCACTTAAAACGTTCAAAATCACAAAATTCGCTGCAGCCCAACTATTATTTCTTTATGCGTTAAATTTTTAGCAATGAGTACATTTATATAATTATTTACAAGTGCAATAAAACAGATGTCCTAGAAGGTGAAAATCGTCAATATAATGCTATTATGTATACCTTCCATCAGCCACTATTTAACTTTCATCAAGGTCCATGTTAATTGCCAGTTTTGCAATTATTATTATGACACAGTTATCCATAAAGAGAATATTATTATTACCCCCCAAATAGAAAATTGCACGTAAATAGAGTTAGATTAATTTTAATATAATGACTAAATTGGTAATGAAATTATAACATTAGTAAATTATCAAGTCGGTAAAAAAATCCGGCCCTGATAGCGAAATAAGGATAATATTTCAGGAGCCGCCAATGCTTTATCGACTGAGCCATCAGCCAGGAATGAGAAGGACTGTCCAACCTAAACCTTAATGATCACAAAAACTGATAACCGAATCAGTTCTATAGAATAAATCTATGGTCAAATTTAAAATTGCACTAAGCGCTGCATGAGTAATTAGAATTATTTTTCACTTGATTATTAAATTGCCAAGCTTTAAAAAAAATCTGTACTCCTTACTAAACTTAACTTTTGAAAAGTCCATTTCGGAATTCGAAACAGAGATTTCTTGGTTGGAACTGCCAACGTGTGAATCCGATTCATCCGGGATGCCTCATTCGATCGAGAATTATCGGGTAACATTAATTAAGTATGATTATTAAAATTTCCATTTCTGTCTAATTGAAACTAGATCCGTTTTTGTGAGCATTACGTACAATATCAATTTAGACTGTACGTCAGATGGATCTAGAGTTGCATTTGGAAGCAGAAAATTAAACACACATAAAATTAGTCATTTTTAATTAATCCCTCTACCGTGATCAAACACACATTAAAAATAACTGATAATATAATTTCCATAATTAAGTTAAAAAATGCATCAAATTATGAAATTAACGTTAAGAGTAATGCATTACTTACATTAAGTAGCATTATATTTTATTTGTAGAGCACTTTCAAATTATTTTAGTAAAATATTATACATTATATTATTATCAAAATATGTAAATTGACATTATTTAAAAGTAGGTTTTCCACGCAAATTCCTTTACTTGGTATACAATAAATTTACGATACCCTGTACAAGTCTCAATATGCTTTTTATGGGAATAATTTAAATATCAATAATTAAAATATGAAAGATAAAATCTCAATGGAACAATTATTTCTTATTATATTAAAACTCAATTAAAAGTGGCATACTGAGAGTAAAAAACTGTTAATTTGAAATATTACCAATACAAATCGTAAATTTACATTTACAGTGTTTTTTTGCACTAAAGCATTTGTAAAAACGAAAATATTTCTGTTAATTTTTGTAATTTACACAGTAAATTTACTGGAACATTTTCGTTTTAATACTGTGCTAATGTAGTGTTGTGGGGGGAAAAGTGTAACCCATTACTAACACTTTAACAAAAAACATGGCAAAATAATTTTTAGTAACAAAACATTGAAAATTAAGTCTAGTTTAACTGATGTATATAAAATTTGTTTAAGGGATAAACCAAAACATGTATAAACTTTGTTTTTTCAATGGCAACACCCAAATTTGACAAAATATTTTAAACCTTTGTTTCAAACGATGCCTAAAAGCGAAAGTTCATGTCATTTGGATCTAAGTTTTTGAATCATAAATTTAAAAAACTTAGAATTTTTAATGTGGATTTACATTTTCATATTATTATTAATGCCTCCTGAAATTCTAATCATAAGTTGAAATTTCTTTATGTGGTTATAAAATTAAAATATTCAAAACATGGACTGAATTTTTAATTTCCACATTTTAGGAAAAGAATTATATATTATGAAATTAATATTCGAAAAAAATAACTTCATTTTCACAAATACTTTTTATGTTTTTTTTTTTTTTTTTTTTTTTTTTTTTTTAAACTTCAAAATGCTGATTTATAGAGCCATGTATGATGTGCAGAAAAGTATAATTAGTTTTTATATTTACATAAATATATTGCTCATGTTACTGAAGCATTTGGGCTGGGATTGCGGTATCTCGCTTAAGACCGACCTTGAGAATAAATCTGTTTCACAATGTAAACAAAGGATAAAATTTATTTAATTATCGAAATATATCATTTTAACTTTGAGTTACATGAATTTTTTCTGTTACCATTACACAAAAAGTCTAGGAGTTCAGTCTCCTACAAAGAGTCAAGTATCTTTAATTATTATTATTATTATTATTATTATTATTATTTACAGTGTAACAGAAGTGAATTTTAATCCATCTGTAGCTTTTCAACACCTTCGGGTACTGATCTTCAGTATGAATATAGCCTCGAAAACAATTCCCTGTTAAAATACTTCATTCCTCGTAAACCATGAATTTCTAGTTAAATTATGTTCAGGCTAATTGATTGGTTGATTGGTTGATTTTTGTCGTCCGATTATCTACGCTAATCAGGCTAATTGAAGGATATTTAATTTACTTGTGCACTGTAAAAAAAATTCTGTAAAGGTACTAAACTTTTTCTTCGAAACAGGGATTCCAAGAATTTTTCCTGTAACGGTAACAGCAACAAATTCAAGTTTTAGAATCGGTTACATGGGTTTTTCCTGTTACCGTTACATGAAAAGTTCTTGGAATCCCAGCTTCCTAGAAAATGAATTTTTCCTGTAACGGTAACAGCAACAAATTCAAGTTTTAGAATCGGTTACATGGGTTTTTCCTGTTACCGTTACATGAAAAGTTCTTGGAATCCCAGCTTCCTAGAAAATGTTTAGTACCTTCACAGATTTTTTTTTTTTTTTTTTTTTTTTTTTTTTACAGTGTGGCGTCAAAATCGGGTCTTGCTGTAGAAAAAAACAAAATATTGTTTTGATTTAATACGTAGATGGATCCTGAGTAAATTTTACGTACATCATTTAAAAGTAGACTTTTCTTCCAATAATTTTTTACCATTAATATTTGCATACGATAATTTATTGCAAAATTAGTATGGAGTGTTCTCCTTTTTTACACAGCTGCGCGTAAACTGATTAAGCCATGCTTTAATGTATAAAATAAGTATTTCTAAATTATATCATTTTTCTTAAATGTGTTTTTTTGCAATAAAAAATAAAATAAAAATTTATTACAACATGCGTTAAATATTTAAGAACTTGAAGTTATTTATTTATTTTTTAATATACAATAAGATCGACGCAGATCGAAAAAAGGCCATTTCCTTAAATATTGCCCCTGAAAATATATATAAAAAATTATAATTGGTACAAATTTACAATTAGGAAATTTCTTCTTTATGCATTCGTAAACGAATCATAAAAAAATCCAACTTCTTACCTTCAAAATTATCAAAGATATTAAAATCCATAATTCGTGGTTAGACCATTTACTCATGCCTCTAAAGTTACAAGTAATAAGACTTACTTTAAATGCAAGATAGTGAAAATGCAAACAATGTTTATTATTAAAAATCGATTCAAGACAGTGCCTCTTCTGTCTGCAATACACTGTAAAAAAAATCTGCAAAGGTACTAAACCTTTTCTAGGAAAATGGGATTCCAAGAACTTTTCCTGTAACGGTAACAGCCAAAATTCAAGTTTCAGAATCGATTACATGAATTTTTCCTGTTATCGTTACATGAAAAGTTCTTGGAATCCCAGTTTCCTAGAAAATGTTTAGTACCTTCACAGATTTTTTTTTTTTTTACACTGTAGGTATTAACAATAGATTTTACATTAAATGTGCTTTCAAAATATGCTGTATACATACTTTAGAAATTTGCATGGCGAAAAATTATAGACCTGTCTGGAATGTACCATAGAAATTATTCGGCACGACCTGAAAAAAATGAGTTCTACCTTGCCCTGTTTTTTTGAATTTCTACAAAACAAAGTTTGTTACGTCAATAAAGTTAAAATCTGTTTCAGAGTAGACGTTCTAACCAAACATACTTATTTTAGCATTTTTGATAATTATAATCTTTATCTGTAGGGTTTCATTCATCTGATGACACCCTATTCGTTTCCGTCCTCTATCTCTTGTCTGTCCGTCGCGGAGTCCGTAAAAAAATATATATATAAATGAGAGAGTTCAAATTTTGTATACTTAAAGCTGAAAACCTCTTGTCACACAACTAATCATAAAATTTTGAAAAAGACTATTGTTTAATTTATTTTTTTAAACATGATCTTTTTCAATATCATCATTTTAAATACCATCAAAGATATGCATTTTTTGTTAAAATTTTTGGGCTGAGCGTAATTTTACTGATTTTTTAATGGATCATATCAATCAGAGACAATGTTTTTTACACTTATTGGTAGGAGAGTATGACTGAAAATTTTTGCCCGGTGCAGACCAAAGAAGGAAGCCATCTCAACTCAAAAGTTTAAAAGAGGAAAAAAAAAAATCGGATTATTTTAATAATCATTTTCTAAGAAAGTTATTACTTAAGAAAAATGTAGCATATTATATTAAAAAACTAATAATTTTTTACATGTTCTGGTCACTTAAATTTTAATATGTTGCGTAACACATTTCTTATGTGATGCAAAATGTTTGTGATAACGAAAACCTGTCAAAAGTGATTTGTTTTTAATATATTCTGTAACACCATTTTTAAGTAATATAAACTGTTTATGAAAACAAAAACTTGTCAATAAAGATATGTTTTTAATACTTTGTGTCAAATCGTTCTTATTTAAAAAAAATATTTATTAAAATGTTTAGGAAAAGCTGATGTTCTTTTAAAACGTGTGATTTGAAAAAATTAATTGGTTTAAAATATTTTTATCATTACATTGGACGTTAGAAAACTTTGAATGCATTTTTCTGCATAAGGGTTTTTTTTCACTATTTCTCAACTTTAATTTATTATAAGCCAAGAATTGTTATAGAATAAATGCAGATTTTGAGTCAATTATTTTATGATTTCAGAAAAAAAATTGAGAAATTTTGGAAAAATAATTTATTTTCAATATGTGATTTTACAAAATATGCCACATCATTCTTTAGATATATATTTTTGATATTTTTAACTTATTACTAAATAATTACTTTATAATTAAGTTAAATTCAACAAATAATGTTTAGAATTATAACAATTTACCGCATTTCTAAAGTAATAAATATTTTAAAGTTTTATTTTTAAAAAAGATGATTTTGCTTAGTTATTTTTTTTATCAATATATTTAACTCCCATGAAAAAGAACTAGCCGGCTGTGGCAATCTCAAAACTTTTATGTATCTATTGCATGTTAATACTTCAAAAATTTAATACTTAAATACTACTGTGTCATAGTTAAATGACAATCTATGCTCATCGTGAAGATTCTAATGGGATGAAATTTCTTGCATCATTTCTTGAAATAGGACTATTGCAGATATCGGAAAAAATGCAACATAAAAGTACAACTTGTTGGGCAATTTATATCATAACATAAACAGCAATAATATTTATCAAGCTATACCTTAATCTGAAGTTTGATGAAAAAAAAAATTTGCATTTGTTCTTGAGACACTGTTAAGTCTTGAGAAAATGAAACTAGTTATTACTTCTGAAAATGACGCTAGAGGGCAACACTAAACATTTTGATACTGATAACGAGACTATTATTGACTTTAATTAATCTTTATTTCTCATTATTTTTTAACTCATCTGTAATTCATCTTTTTACATTGTATTCTTTATTCAGCATATTTGACTGAGGGACTTGTTAGAACGAAATGGTTTATTCTAAGGATGTTTAAAAAATCTCAAATCTAATTATTCTATTAAAATCTCTAAAATCCCAATTAATCGTTTTTATTCGTGTGACTAACTTATATTAGAAGCTATATAATCATCAAGCAAATCTTAAATAGTTATTTCAAGAAATCAATACTTCATAAAATCGAAGACTGTCACTGGAGTAACGAAAAGGATATTTGTGAATTCCGTAAAGAAGAATGTTCATCAGTTAATATTTCTCTTCTGATTATGATAAATAAAATCTCTATTAATTAAGTTATAAATCTCAACAGGCACAGTTACTGCAAGAATCGAAAAAATTCAGCATATAAGCTCCATTTGTTTGTTAATGATATGAAAACCTAAACTGAAATAGTTTGTATCATGGAATTACTGAATCTGAAATTTGGTGGAAATTTGTGCTTTAAGTTTTGAGATAGAGCTTTTGCGGGTATCGTAAAAAATTCCGCATAGCAGTTTTACCTGTTGAACAATTTACCCCAAAATGTAAACATTATCTCTTCAAGCCAAGAACTAACTGAATTTTAAGTTTGAAAGAATATCGTGTATTAGTTATTGAAATAAAGCTGCTGCGTAAATCGGGCAATTTGAAGCATAGCACCACCACCTGTTGAGTTATTTACGCCAAAAACTATAAAGCTTATTTATATCAGAAACTATCTCATATTATTTTTTTATAGAAGACCGTGCATTAGTACTTGAGATATAGTGCCAGCAAAATTTATCTCATATGCAGAACTACAGAGTTACATGTTTACAGATTAACAATTCCAAAGACTCGCAAAGAGACATTTCGTAAAAACTAATTTTGGTATCTTTGGTTCTTAAAAGTGTAAATGCGTCAAAAAACGGAATTCAAATGTTTTCACGAATTCAATACTTTCTTATTTTAAATATAGAAGAAAATTAAAGTAATTACTTAGTGTTATTTACTTTATTTTTCAGTTGCTATAAAACTTTTTTCTTTATCCTAGATATCCTATAAATACTATATCTTTCCTTTAAAAAACTTGTGAGATGTGGCAATCCCTACATTTTCTCTATCTTGAACATTAAGGTAAAGCCTAAAAAATTTTTGTTTTCGAAATTCTTTTTTTGCTATCGCGGAAAAGTTTGAAGGAATGTGACATTTGAGAGATCACATTCAAAGTGCTTACAATATTCGAAGATCTTATTTCTAGTGTATTTGCATTTAAAAAATCGTACAAATATTTTAATTGAATAAACTTTTATTAAGTTTCAGAATATCCAAAATAATTGTATTGTAAGATATATTTTACCTTATAAAGCTTTTAGATTTTTTCATTTCAGGATTTATTTTTGGATAAATTATGCTATTTTTATTTTATTCCAAAGATCGTATGGATGTGTTTTTCGTACAAGATTTGTACCCGAACTTTAATTCATTTTCAAATATACGTACAAGATTAAATTTTACATATTGACATAAATCCGATGACAAATAAATTTTATTATGATTTTCGGTCATTACATTTATACTTATTTTACAGGATAGCACAAAAATAACGGATAGATTGCTGCTAAGATTTTTAAGAAAAAGTTTTAGATTAGGTAACACAAGACGACTATCTTTATGTTTTTTAACTATATGCATTCCTTACCTCTAAAACCAAAAGTTACCTTAATTATCATGTCAGGATTTCATAAAATCTTATATTTAATTAAATATCAAAAATTGTATACTTTAAAAAAGAGGAGATGACTGTGTTTTTTATCTTTGGGTATTTGATTTTTGCGTAATTCTTAGCACTGAATCAAAAATTGACCTTCATTTTTAACATCTCTTTAGAATTTTTTACCAAAATGTAAATGTCAAAATTAAAATTTAACACTATAAAAAGTATTTTTTAATTACATACATTTTTACTTAATATTCAACAATTTTTTTTTTTTTTTTGGTTGATGCTGAACTTTTTACAGATAAACAGCTAAGAGGCCTATTGAAATGTGGGGAAAGTACTGTGAAATTTACAATTTGTGGAAAATCTTTACACGATGTTAAAATATAAAGGCTATTCTCGATTTCAGCGGTAAAAAACTCCATAGCAAATATATATCATAATTAAAAAACTCATCTATTTCCAATAATCAAATTATCGCTATTTTGTTTTATTTTTATAAATTTAAAATTTATGATTTACCAAAACACTTTAAGTGATGATAAAAAATGAAAGTCAATTTTGTATTCAGTTGTACAAAATCCATGATCCAATTATCAAAATCTAATACATAGGACATAACTCAAAATTTGCTGGCTAGTGTTATCTAATATAATTTTAAAATATGCATCACCACATATGCAATTAATTTTCATTATTTTTTTTAACATTTTTTCTCATACATATGTTACAAATTGTATATTTTGCATTTATATGTTGGAATGATTAAAGATTTCAAATTTGCTTTGCAAAGTTAATTTTACTTTCATCATTATGTGAAAAATTATATTTCTACTAAATTTGTAAGTGACCCCTAATTTACAACAAACAAATATGCTCCAAATGTAAACAGCTATTATTCGGCCACTTTAATCGTAGAATAATAGATCATTTTCATCTCATTTATCATTGCAACAGGAATCGGGGTCCCATTTCAAAACTCACATTTCATAATCTTTTTAAGAAATGTTTTTATTGACCTCAAATCACTTTTACGATATTTATTTATCTCAGTTAAAACATTTTTATAACTGGAACTGTATACCTATTATTAATGTTTTCGGAATTAATTATTGACCACCATTGAGAGTAGACAGCCTGTATGCAAGATGCGCAATGTTTTTAGCGTTTGCAATAGCTAACCACTACACTGTAAAAAAAAATCTGCAAAGGTACTAAACCTTTTCTAGGAAACTGGGATTCCAAGAACTTTTCCTGTAACGGTAACAGCAAAAAATCAAGTTTCAGAATCGATTACATGAATTTTTCCTGTTATCGTTACATGAAAAGTTCTTGGAATCCCAGTTTCTTAGAAAATGTTTAGTACCTTCACAATTTTTTTTTTTTTTTTTTTTTTTTTTTTTTTTTTTTTTTTACAGTGTATTATTTCAGATTTCGATTTTTTTATTTAATACTGGATTAGCATTTTTGTTCAGTAACCTTAATTAACATGTTTGCATAATTGACGTAAATATGCGTGCTTTTCAAAATTTTATTTTTCTGTTTGGAAATTAATTGTGGACACAAGAAATACTAAAAGCACAATTGTTAATTTATCAGATCAGGAATGGTCCGCCATGAAGCAAACTAAAAAATATTCTTCAGTATTTTGGATATCATTAGAGAAGTTCTCATTAAAAAGAACTATTTGAAATGTCGTACAAATGCGCTAATGATATACAAGTGTTCTGTTCGATGTGTTAACATCCCCAACTTCATTAACTTTTCGCTGGGCGCACAAATTTTCATCACATGCTCAGGCGCGCGTTGTAAATTGTACAATATGAGGAAAGCACTCAATAATTTCTGTTTTGCTTTAATTTTACAAATAATTTAACATACAAATATCATACAAGTTTTCTCTGCTCACAATTTATGAAAGTATTCCGCAATACACTTATATTTATTTTGTTATAACACATTAAAGCAATCGTAAATTTTGCTATAAAGAAAAAAAATGAATGTTGTGCTTTGTACAACGGCACGAACCCCCGGTAGGTTAAATTTTTATCTCATGCCGGGCGTCTGTATAGTAATTTTACATTTTTACTTGAACGTTCTTAATTAGTTTTTTTTTAATTTTAACTCAGCATTTTAAAGAGAAATACGTGGCTTACTATAATAATTTATTAAACTCGGAATACTTTTATCAATCTCTATTTTTTATTGTTTTTTTTACTTCATCCTCACTAATATTATAATGATTAAAAAAAAATAAAATTAGTTATTGCAATATTTTAAAGATTGTCTTTGTGTTAGCAGCAACGAAACTTTTTGCACATTAAATATTAAAAATATATATATCATCTGTAGTTTCATGTAGAGAAAGAAATTGATTGTTTTAGAAACTATTCTTATTTTCGTTATTATTCTCAAAGACAGAAAAGACAACAGTAATACACTTGTCACAGTAGATGTTTCAAGTATATTTTTTTAATGTGGATAGGACTGAAAGAGCGTATAACTACCTCAGGGAATTTAAAAATTCATTAATCATTTATGTATCATTGCAGTGAATAAAAAGACTTCTTTTAAAAGTTATTCAACCATATATTTTCTAGAGTAAAAACTATCTTAAAATTCTCCAAACAAAGAATTTGTATCATCAATCATATTATAAATATATTTAGTGCACTGCATTTCCTGTCATCAAAGTGAAGCTTATTTAGGTGTAGTTTTATTTTATTTTCAGAAATTTACAGCATTCATCTTATTTTTTGTAAATATGCAAGAAGAATGTAGAATAATAAAATAGAATTGAGATATTGTCTTTACTAGCAATTCAAATACTTAATATAAAATACAAATTTTTTAATGCATGGCTAAAATGTTGATATTTAAGTTGTTAACATCTAAACAAAATCTCCTGTTTCAGCACTTTAGAGTGTCATTACTTTTTTATTGGTAAGAAAAAAATAACTTAATCCTTTATTTATTTATTTTCGAAGAAAAGAAAAATCAAAGCATGTTACTTAATTTTTTGAATCTCAGTTTCTAAAAAAAATTTTCTTGGTGTAAATATCGTATGAATATATGGTATATATCATATGAATATATCGCGTGAAATAATATGATGTTAATAATTTAAATATTTTGCATTAAATGAAACACATATTTCGTGCATGTTTCTAAAGAATGAAATATTAAATTTGTTTAGATTAAAAGTAACTATATGTAAAACATTAAAAAATATATAATTTTTTATGTGAATTAGCGGAGCATTTGGTATTTCTCCAGTAGAAAACAGAAAAAAAATAAGAAATATGATGTTAGATTTAATTATTCAATTTACTTTATCATGAAGTAACTGTCTCAGTGTCACTTAGTTTTTCGTTATAAAACGTTATGGAGTTCATACTTAGAAACATTGCATTTATTTCAAAAGAAAATAATTTGCAAGGGATCAAACCTATTTCACATGCACAAACAGAATATATATATTTTTTCTGAACCTAAACAAATTACATTGATTACAATGTCTTTTTATTGCTCAAGAAAAAATTGGTAACATTGTGAAGTGATGTAAATAAACAAAAAAATAAGAAATGGCTATTTGATTTTGCGCTCAGATTTGGAGTTTAATTTTTTATGAAAAGTATTTCAAAATCCAGTTACATATTTAAAATAGTTTAGCAAACACGACACTTAAGAATGTTCAAATTAATGTTCAAATAAAAATGAGTTAGCAGTGGGTGTGGGTGACCACTATGTACGCGTGTATCTGCCAAAATGTTTAAAGCAGTATGTCTCATAAAAAATCCATTTTCACCCCCCCCCCCCAATTGGAGGACAAAATAGACTCACCAATCGAATCACCGTGGAGTTTTTCAAATGATTGAGAATTACGTTGAAGCTTAAAAGTCAGATAATTTAGAAAAATCCCCCCTATGCCCCCGTAAAAGAGGCAAATTCAAAAGAAGGGGTAAAAAAGTGAGTCAAAGATTTTCTAATAGTATGACACGTGAACATTTCGGAAAAAAGTTTGAAGGCTGTTCTTCCTTTCCTCTGATTCACTCTCGCGCCTTCTGCATAGACCTGAAATTCACTAAATCCCGTTTTTTGAAGTTTTGTACATATAATAAAAAATATTAAACTGAGAGATCCGTAAAAAAACTTATTAATCCGTAAAACATTTCATTCAGCGTATAAAACGATATGGTTTTAAAAATTTATTTGCACACCCCCCTTTTTTTTCTCAAATACAACTCTCCCGACTTATTTCAAATTTGCAGATGTTTTTATAAGATTTCTGAAAAATTGAAATAAATTAGTTTGTTAATTGAACCGAAATTCACAAATTTACTATCGAACTTCAAAAGGAGAAACCGAAATTTGCGCTCTTATTGTGCGCCTACTTTCTCGTTTTGGTATTAAGTATGCTCTATTCATTCTTTTCTAATAAAATGCTAATTTTTTAATTATTCCGGCAATTACCACGTGATCCAAGTCCGTGTTCCCCCGATTTTCGTCTTTTTTTACTACCCTCACATATGTATGAACCATCTGAGAAAATATAATTCCTGCCATTGGCACAATCATATACATACGTTTATGACTTTTAATAGTATCAATAGATTCTAATAAAATTAACTGATACTATTCAGAAATGACACTTGATTGTTAGGAAGATAATTCTACATACGTTTGTTTACAATGTAGTGAAATTATTAACGCAATATAAAATTGAAAAAAATGCTATATCATAGATTTTTCAAATATTTTGCGATGGCTTGCACTTTTACCTTCATAATCAAGTTTTCTGTTTGTAATTAAAGCATGACTTCCAGATATTTATATTACTGAAACCATAAATAATAATTTAAATTTATATTCCAATAAAATATATCTTTTAAAAATATCATCCGTTGGAAAAAAAATTAAAATACTGTATATTTGGAAACTATGATTTTTGTACACTCTGTAAAAAACTGTTTAATATCTCTGCAGAAAAATAATAAGATTTTTTTTAAAAATATGATATGATTTTTTTTTTATTTTGTTTAAATTGTTTTGAATGAGATTATTTTATATGATTTTTTTTAAATAGTGTGTTAGTATTTATTTCTTATAATATTTAAAAAAAATTACTGCATATAATTTTATATAGCATGGGTTTTATTCCGTTTTGAACATAATAGCAAAACAACATTGCTAACATTTTATAGTGTGATGTAAGCTCGATTAAATAATACATCCTCCAAAAATATACTAATTGTAAAGAAACATCGATAACTATTGGTTAACTGTAAACCTATTATAATTAAATATCTACACAAATATTGAGATAACATCGAAAATATTGTTAGTGTCATTAAAAAGTATTATAAATTTCTTCGACTTTGTGAAAATATAAGTATGAAAACAAACGAATAATATTTCTTTTGTTTTTTTTTTGCCAATTATTGACAATAAAAAATACCAACATTGTTTTATTATTTATGTGGCCTCTTAATATCAATTTAATATTATTAATAAATTCACAATAACATAATTTAATTTATATTTAAAAATCGGTGGAGTACAAAGTCCTTACGAATTGAATATTTCCAGCTGAGCGAAAAATTGCCCAGGCCGAGAATCGAACCCGGATACTTGGCTTACAAGGCCAATGCTTTACCTGTTAAGCCACCTGGGCGATAGCCGGCTGGGAGTTTTCGCTCAGATAACCTTATTGGTCGTAACATCCGGTCATTTGAAACAGCTCGCAGAATAAACCGCAGGTAATGGAACTCCATTGTGTTAAATTGATTAAAATTTAGCTTTAATAACTTTAAAATTTTTAAAGTTTGATTGTGTTAAAAATAATAGTACACAGTCCTTGTCTTTACCTAATTAGCAAAATGCCCAAGTCTTTAAAAATTAATCATGCAGATTGTCAATGAAAGTTTTTAAAATGTTGATGGATCATGTTTAAATATACACTGAAATAAGCAGTAAGAAGTAATTAAATGAAATATTAATTGATTAATTATAGTAGTAGTTAACAACGATATCAAAAACTATAATATTTATCATATCACACCTAGGTGTACGCAAATTAAACATATTTTTCTATGATATTATTATCTTCGAGTATGAAAGGTTTCCTTTGTAATTTGTGACAGCCATAAATGAATGAGGTTTAACTTCAAGGGAAAAGAGATTCATTTCGTTTCAAAGCCATCAAATGGGAAAACCCGTTTGATATACCGAATAATTTTCCATAGTAATGAAATCAGTCTGTCATTCTACGTAATTACTTTAACATTTTCCAATTTAAAAGTAATTTTGGGTATGATATGGAGTACAAATAAGAAAATGGATTAAAATATCTGAAATAATAGATTTGAAATTTTATAGATATGAAAAAATAACTTTTTAGTCCTTACATATGAAATGTTTATCTTTATAAAAAGTAAATGTTGCATTTCATTATTTTCTTACTAATCATTTCAATATTCATTTAAATGTGATTTTTGAATAGATAACTTTTTTTTAAATTTTCGTTGACGAATATGAATAACTTTTAAAGACACAGGCCTTTTTGTATTTACGCTAGAGAAGGGCTGTATATTTAATGCTTTATGATAAAAAAAATACAATAAATATATAAATAAATAAAATAAGATAAAAGTATTGCTATTTCTTAAAGTGGGATGATTGATCATCGTTATAACTAGACACGTTACTTGTCAAATTTCAAAAATTTTCATTTAATGAAAACAAAGATTTCTTGAAGCAAGAGTTCAAAAATTGTTCAGTTTTTTTTTAATTAATTTTAAATATATTAAAATATAAATTTAATAAAATATGTACCTTATTTAAGTAAAATATATTTGTATATTTCCAAAAGTAATTTTTATTCAAATTTGCTGAAACAAAATTCATTTAAAATATTAATGAAAAAACACGTTTTCCATATTTACACCTTTTTCATCAAAACAATGATTGACTTATACTATTTTAAAGACATAAAATGATAGAAAAACCCATCATGTAAGAAAGAAAAATAAGAGGGTCTAAGGCCCATTTGATTTTTTTTTTTTTTTTTTTGTGATGGTTATTTTATTATTTGTAAACAAAATCAAATCGTAAAGCTTTTTTTTTAATTTAAAAATGTAAATTTATTTAAAAAATGAGGCAATTTAAAATCATTATAACTCAAAATATTGTTTGATTTTTTTTACATGTAAATAAGCAAAAATATATGTATTTTAATTTTGATTTGGCATTTTTAAAAATTTTAATTAAAAATATTTAAATCAAATATTTGGAAAAAAGCATGTAATTATTTTTTTTAAATGATATTTTTAAAAGTAAACGCTTTTTTTTTAAGCATGTTAAATCAAAATTAAAGTAAAATAATAAAAAAGACACATTCCAAGTTTAAATCATTTATCATTAAAGTCAATGATCCCCTTAAAGAAAACCGCTTTTTAAACAATTATCTGTAAATAATCATTTTTTTTCTGTTTTCCTAAACTTTCGATCCGTAAACTTTATCCTGTGTTACAATTGTGATAAAAAAAAAATCAAAAGTATTACTCTAAATAATGTAGAAAATACATATACAGTCTTATACAGTTTTTCAAAAGAAGTATCCTTACAGCTGAACGTTGGAACCTAACTAGTTAACATTTGCATCTTACAGTTCAGTACTTATAATGAAGCGTACAAAAATGTTCAGAACAACGACCAAGTTATAAATAAACAAAGATATGTTAGAAGTTTAATAGCTCCTTAGATAACTAGTAATGCAGAAATACTGAGATTTTATTCCAGGCATAAAGATTGTATCGTAAGTCAGGCTAAACATTACAATTTGCTATTCTTTAAAAAAAAGAATATTTGACATTTTCCGACGTAATTAATTTAAAGGAGAATTGACCAGATGGTCAAGTCTCCCTTAATTAAATGGTTGTCGAAATCTTTTGCTATGTAGTGCACATAATAAAAGTCAATTGTTAAAAATAAAATAGATTTTTCTTCTTTTTTTAATCTTTTTTATCTTTTTTTTTCTTTTTTTCGTTTTGTAAAGCTACAGTAAAATGGGGTATTGAAAGAGAAAAATATTTAAAACTGGATATAGGAAGATGTGAATATTTGTTCTAGTATAACCTGAAGGAAAAGCAATTTAATAAATGATAAAAAATTCTTAAATAAAAATGTAGAAAAAATCATAAATGGGAAATTTAATGGAAACTTTTTTCCCATTTTAATAACACTTACAGCAGGTGAATAGAAACATTGAAAAAGATTTAAAACGACTACAATTAATGAAAGCAACAGCCTTAAAAGTTAACGGATTACGCAACTAGAACAACTTGCTCACTCACATTAATTTTACTTGAACATTTTATACTCACTTTTATACGTAAATAAGTTGTATCTACGTGTTTACATAATACAATAATTCATGTGTTTGAAAAAATTGTACAAGAACGTCACGCAAGTTAAAAGAGTTTTTTAGGTCTCCGAAAAATTGTAAGGTATCTGATGAAAATATAGCCAATGCAGGTAATATGGCCAATCTGCAATATTGTTATTAATTTCAGTGAATTCCAAAATATGATGCTTGGATCTTTTACATAGATATACGAATAACATAGAGTAGCACCCTATTGGCCGCAATCTTTGATCACATGCATAGGGGAGGGGGGGGGGGGTCATTGCTTATTTGTTGTTAATTGCATTGGCATTTTATAAATTTTTCTCTGGTAAATTTGTTATTGTTTTTATTAAAACAAAATATTTGAATTTATTGTTATACATAATCGTTTAGCTTTTTTAAAGTCATTTTTAACTGTAATAATGAATTTTAATATCTGAGTGTTGAGGCAGAATTTCGAACACTTTTCAAAACTCATCATTGTTGGTAATATGCCCATTGGACATATTATCTGAACGTAAGGCATACAGCATTCATATATATAATTTTTCTATTTTTTATTTTTATTTATTTAAGAAAATAACTGAGTTAAAACATTTAATGCACTTTTAGTATTAAATATTAAATAAATAATCTTTGAAAAATATATACTACAGCCAAATAAACACAAAATAAATCAAATGTAGAAATGTAAAAATAAAACACTAAATTTTCTTTTTCTTTATTTTATTTCAAAATTTATGGTAAAAAATTTAAAAAAATGGTTTTTTGCAGTTTTAGTTCCTTGTGCGTTAAATATGATTATTTTCATTATATTTCACGTGCGGCCATATTACCTGCATATAGGCATATTACCTTCATCAACAGGACTTAAAAAAAATCACTGCAAGTTTAAATCATGATTCATTTAAATTTAAACTGTTTTCCAATTGTAAAAAGGCTCTTCTCTTTCAGACAAATATTATTTTTTAATCACCTACAACTGTCGCTAAAATATTCTATTCTTGAGGTGGCCATATTGCCTGGACGTACCTTATATTTCAGCTAAAAAACCCATAAACTTCTTAAGCCTTCGAGAAATTTTCATAAAATGCTTTTGGTGGTAGAACATAAACAAAAATCATAAGTAGAGCACAGTTTTAAAAAGTAATTAGTTGAAAAATATATACATAAAAAATTGCATTTGCTCCAAAACCAGAAGTTTTTACAAATTTATGCATAAACATATGTAAAAGTGCCTAATTTATATATTTATTTTTTAGAGTGCACTTATTTTTTAGAGATACTTTTTTGTAACATGTTTATTCTAAAAGTTAAAAGTATGAAACAAACCTGGAATCGGAAATAAATAATAAATATATACAGTTAAGTCCCAAATTCAGTTTAAATTTACAAGTTTATTATTCACTGCGGTTCGGAATAAATTCACTTAGTCCAGCAAGTATTCGTATAACTTCACCACTGAAACGAAATTTTGTGAAGATTAAACTTTTCCAGTATGTTTATTTCATAAAACTTTTGCAGCACGCAAACTTTAATAAAATTTAACGTTTTCACCCATAATAATAGTTACGGAAAATTTTCCTCAAAAGTTATTACTTAAAATACTCTGAGAGCAAATATTTCATGTTTTAATAAAGTAAACATATTAATAAAACCGTAAGCACACATCTTAATGAAGTTGTGCCTCAGTATTTAAACTGTAACATAGTTTAATTGGTAAGCGCGATATATTTATATTTTATATTATACATTAATAATCAAGACACTGTTGCCATATTGGAGACAAAAAAAAAATCCCCAAATTGTTTGATTGTCAACGCTTTTTTAAAATAAAATTATTCTGCCAATTTAAAAAGGGATGAAATATTCAGATAAATAAGCCAATTTCTTCTATTTTTAAAAAAAGTTGTCATAGTAAAATAATCTGAATTAAAAAATTCCCCAATTAGGCAACACTGAATCAAGATTCAGATAAAAATTTTAATATTATATATATATATATATATATATATATATATATATAATAAAAAAATTTCGCTATTTTGTTCTCTCTTAGCTTTAATTCTAAAATTGCGGAACATATTTCAATCTTAGTTTCGTAATGTATTAACTTTTAACAGCTAAAATTTTTTTCTTATTTTATTTATTAATAATCTATGCTTGTTTCTTAAAAAAGGCGGGTAGTTATTTCGTAATCTTTCCTTTGTAGAATATTCTAGGGATTTTAATTTTATTTTTTATTGATCACGTGATCTGTGTTAGTGCGAGGATATGTTAAAAGGCTTGTCTATTTGCAAGACAAGATATAATCCTCACCCGAGGTTCCCGCCTCCTAGACCAATCAGAGGTGATCGTTTTTATTACGTAGAGTCAGATTAATCCTGGTTGGATTTTTAAAATGATTGACGCGGAGTGAGGAGGAGCTAGTTTTGACGTGCAAAAGTGGATTTCTCATTTGGGTTTTTAGGAGCGCAGAATGCGATTGACTTTTAAAATATTAGGATGCTGTTTCTTTTTCCCCGAAAAATTCTAATGTCTTGGAATACAGCTTAATCACGAAGTTTTGGAATATTTGATGACCAGGCCAAGGTGAATGTGGGGAAGAACTTACGTAGTTTTTTAATTAATAAATAAAGAAATTGAAAGACTCATGGATTTTGTTTTTATAATGAGAAAATACCTCAATGCAACTCTTGCACTGTTTGCCTACTGCCGGAGCGACTACTCTGCTCCTGCTGCTGCTGATCCTTAGAAGTAATATTCTTAGGAGTTTACGGAACATAGCCTTCGTCGAATTATTAATACATTGAAAGCTGGCAGGACGAAAAATGAACCGGCGTACGACTTTTGAGAATAAGCTGCATGCTCTTCATACACTTACAGTTGTTCCTTCATTTTTCCTGGTATTGTTTTCATCTTAACATTGGATACAGGAAAAAATAATTATGAAATCTTCCATCTAGATGGTATGCCCAAGACTGAAGATGGATGGGATCAGCTGCTGTGTGCTAATACTAATATTGTAAATTTATTTCCTGCAAAAAGACTCAATGTGTGTTACTAACACTTACAAGGGCACCACCAAACATGGTGCACGCAGATTTTGATGATTTCTAAGTATGTTGTAGGGGTCATACCACTAATTATTCAGCTGAAAGGATTCTTTCAAATGGTCCTTAGTTTTTGAGAAATTGAGGGTCAAAGTTCAGCGTATATTTCAAATACTTATTAGTACGAGCGCCGCATGTGAATCGGTGGCGTCGTGGTAACGAACGAGGCTGCAAGTCGAAAGGTTGCGGGTTCGAATCAGTCATCGGCTTTTAATTATTTATTTTTGTATTTTTACACGTTACAAATTTTAAGTATTTTTATTACAAAATTTCTACAGCTTTTGATATTTTCTTAATAAATTACATTTACATTTTTTAATTTTTTCATGAAAATTTATTTTTTTTCTGCAATTTTTAAACGAATATTTCTATTGACAAAACTACAAAACTAGTTTACGCCTAGAACTTTTTTTTATTAATTATTATTCGCGTTTTTTATTTTAAGCACAATCCTGAAATAATGATTTTTTTTCCTATCGCTTTTTTATTTTATAGCATTCTAAATGAAAACTTGCCTTTTTTTGTATATGTATAAATAATACAAAATAATTTTCGGGTGCAATTTTTTAAATGTCTTTAGGATTAGATTATTCAAGTAATGCGTATCTCCAAAAAAATAATAAAATATTAATGCAGCAATGTTAAAATGCAAGTTGTTGCCAGTTATCCAAGTTTTCAATTTTCCAATTTTCTGTAAATACATTTATCTCAAAAGTTCAACATAAACATAAGTTATCGTTTGCACAAATAAGAAGTGACAGATTACATCTATTTTTATAACAAATCAAAACACTCTTTCCGTATCGTCTGTGAGATAAAATTTATAATAAAAATACTTTTTTTAATCGTCTGTTTTCCTCCGTAATTATCAGAATAAATGAAGATTTCTTGTTATTGGTCATATTTTTGCACTTTTACAAATTATGATTAAACCTTTTTTCTTTTTTTTACTTTTAATATATTTTTAAACATATTTATCACGAATTAAGTATTTTAGTAATATAAATTACATTAAATGCAGTATTAAATTAGCTAAAAATCCAAGCACAATATTGTGTAATACAGATTTGAAAAGAAAAAAAAGTGACAGATTAATCTAAAAATATTAATATTTAAAGTAGTGGAGATTTTAAAATATTGAAATTTTCTTATACTTTTTCAAAATTTTAATTTAATACAAATTTTTATTTATTTATTTGTTGCAAAATGTACTTTTAATAGAACCCTGAAGTGCAGTCAGTTCACCATATTTTGAAAAAAATAATAATAAAAAAATATTGACAATGTAAACTGTCCTCTTCAGAAAATATCAAAAGGTTCAAAGCTGTCGAATTTTTAATTTTGCTTATAATTTGCGAAGTGTAAAAAAACATAAAAATATGTAAAAGGCCGAGGACTGATTCGAACCCGCAACCTTACGACTTGCAGGCTCGTTCGTTACCACGACTCCACCGATTCACATGCGGCGCTCGTACTAATAAGTATTTGAAATATACGCTGAACTTTGACCCCCGTATTCTCAAAAAATAACGCCCATTTGAAAGAATCCTTTCAGCTGAATAATTAGTGGTATGACCCCTACAACATACTTTGAAATCATTAAAATCTGTGTGCACCATGTTTGGTGGTGCCCTTGTTAGAGTTTTTGAGATGCTAGCTGCACGCATCTTTAACCTCATCCGCCTCCACTTCTACCCATGTTACGACGATATGGCCTGGATGAAACAACGTCTTCATGTGCATACAAATAATAAACCTTTCAGCTGGGAAAGGGATCGTCTTATAAAGTTTTGTTTGTGATTCTATATGGCTTCTGCATCTATAAATCCCGTGTTTGTAAAATATGCCCCCAGTATTTTTTTTAATACTTGATAACTACGAAAACGTGTGCTGATTATTTAATCTCAAGAACAACTGCACGAAAAATTTCAACATTATTTGGTTTTATTTATTTATTTATTTTCTAGATAACAGTGCTGAAATATTTCGATCAACTTTCCCGAGTTATTATTGTTTTTTGTTTTTGTTTTTAATAAAGTCTAGGAATGTGAACAAGTGTGACATCGAGGTGATTGTAAGTTATTATTTATCTTATTTTGTTATTTTTTACCAAATTTTAATAATAATGCCTTATTTAAATTGTTGATTTTATCATTATATTACAGAAATTAAAAAAATAATTTTGTTCTTAATTTATTAATTAAAATTTTCTGCTCATAGAAATTTTACTTAAGTTTAAAAAAGTGTTCTCAATACGTAAGATTAACTTATTTTTGTTCTTAAAATTATTGTGTATTTCCTATGTATTGAAACCTTGATATTATTTTATTATTTACTTATTTATTTATTATTTATTATTTTCAAATGTATTCAAAGACAGAGTCGACTATTTATTATTTTTATTGTTATTTATTGAAGTATAGTAATTGAATTACAGTAATTGAAGTGTAGCATTTAAATATTTTCCGTATGAATTATCCCTCTTTTATGTTATTAAGATCAGGAATAGTAATGGAAGAAAACATGTCAGAAAATAAACTTCATATTGTACCTTCTGACTTTGAGTCAGGTATGAATATTTTTAACTGGTTTAATTACTTTGATAGAGAATGTTCTGGAGAAAAAAAAAGATAATGAGTGGGAAAAAAAATATCTCAAAATATTTAAAACGGGAAGCGCTAATAGCTTTCAGAATGATTGTTTGGATTGTGCTACTTATGAGGAAATTGTTGAGATTTTAACAGAAAAATTTATTCAGATTAGAGTTCCAAAATTTTCTGAGTTTACCTCTTTAAAGTTAAATGATCTAAGCGATTTAGATTCTTATTTTAGAAAGAAAGTTGAGATTGGAAGACAACTTCAGCTTAGGGAAAATTTAATTTTCCAGGGATTAACAGATTGACTTAAGCCTGAGTATCAAAATTGTTTAATTGTAAACCCTCCTTCTAATACTCGTGAATAGTTTCGCATTGCTAAACAATTAGCAGCGATTCTAACTCATACCCCTAATAACAACAATAGAAATTTTCAACAAACTAAACCTATGCTCAATCCCAATCCTCAGCCCAGACATTGGACTCGGCCCATTTCGAGCCACCAAACATAAACTTTTAATCCTAGATTTTTCACTCCTAAAATGCCTACAACACATTATCAAAATAATTATCCAAGTCATCCCTGTAGAATATGTTTAAACAGAGGTATAGAAAATGCTTATCATTGGGAGAAGAGTTGTATATTTAACACAAATCCATTGCAATCTCAAACTCCTGCTCATATACAACTACCTCCTACTTATAATATTTGACAATTACTTATTCCTGGATATGTAGACAATAAAAAAGTGTATTGTGTTGTTGACAGTGGATCAACTGCCTCAATTTTACCTCTCAAATTTGTTCGATATTTAAATGCTAATTTACCTAATGTGTCCCCTATTACTATTAGACAGGCACAAGGAACTCTTACAATTAATAAATTTTGTCGATTATGTATTAAATTTGGTAATATAAAGAGGTATGTTAATTTTTTAGTAAGTAAGCTAGATTTGGACTATGCTATTTTAGGTTTACCTGATTGTGCCAAATTTAAATTGAAAATTGATTGTGCAAAAAGCCAGGTACTACAAGACAATATTACATTAAACCAACATGTCAACTTATCCAGTGATAATTTAGAATTGTTTCATTTTGATATTATAAAAAATGACACCAATGTGCAACCCGATTATGGAAATACCATAACTCCTCAATCCTTGCCGCGAACTAATAATGATGATTATAATCTATTTGGAGATCTAAATAATATTCAAAATAAAAATTTAAGGGAACTTTTAAAGGATTATTTAGATATTTTTGCCAAAAATAAATATGATGTAGGGAGAATTAATATTGAACCTCAGCGATTTTTTCTTAAATCTGACCTACCAATATCTTTGAGGCCTTATCGTACATCTACTGCTGATGAAAAAGAAATCTCTTAGCAAATTCAATCCTTATTAGCTGCTGGATTAATTAAAGGAAGTTATAGCCCATATAGCTTCCCCCATAGCTTCCCCAGTTACGTTAGTAAATAAGAGAGATGAAGGCAAAAAAAAAAAAAAAAAAAAAAAAAAAAAAACCCGAATGTGTGTTGATTACCGAAAATTAAATTCTATTATGAAAAATGACGCTGAACCTTTGCCCCGAATTGATGAAATTTTAGACAAACTAAGTGGTGCACAATATTTCTCTACACTGGATTTAGCCTCAGGCTATTGGCACATACCTATTCACCCAGCCGATTCCGAAAAGTTAGTCTTTACTTCTAAATGTGGGCTCTGGGAATAGAATGTTCTTCCCTTCGGTGTAAAGGTAGCCCCCCCCCCCCAATTTTTAATAGCGCAATTAGAAGAATTTTTTCAAAACATAAAATAGACTTTGCTTGTTATTATTTTGATGATATAACTATTTTTTCTAAATCAATAGATGAACATAAACAGCATCTCATCCAAATTTTTGATTTATGCCGAATAGAAAATATTAAATTAAAATTATCGAAATGTACTTTTGCTCAAAAACAAATCATTTTCTGGGGTATGAAATCCAAAATGGAACTTTAACTCCAGCTAATACTAATATAGAAACAATTAAAAAACTAAAACCTCCTACTAATACTAAAGAATTACAAAGATTTCTTGGTTCTATAAATGTGTATCATAAATTTATTCACAAATATGCTGAGATTAGACACCCCCTAAATAAATTACTTAAGAAAGATACTATTTGGGAATGGAAATTTGAATGTCAAAACTCTTTTCAAAAATTTAAAGATGCTCTCATTTCTAAACCAATTTTAAAGATTTATGACCCAAAATTACTCCTACACATGTTTGTTGATGCTTCTCAGGTGGCAGTAGGTGCAGTTCTTAAACAGCCCGACCATAATAACTTTTTACATCCAATTGCTTATTTTTCTAGAGGACTGAGAAGTTATGAGAAAAATTATTTAATTACCGATTTAGAGAGTATTGCAATCATTAGATACTTTAGACAAATTTTATCATTACTTTCATGGTGTACAATTTACCATCCATACTGATCATGCATCCTTTGTTTGGTTAAAAAATGTCAAACGTTTAAGAGGTCGATTATTTAGATGGTAATTGAAGTTAAGTATGTTCGATTAAAAAATAGAATACTTAAAGGGATCTTCAAATGTCGAAGCCGATATGTTGTCAAGAAACCCTATTTCTCATTTTTGTAAACCCCTTACTTTTCTTCTTGACGTTAAAGAAATTATTCAGATGCAAGAAAAAGAAAATGTGTGTGGTTAAAATTATATTAATGACAATGGACTGATTGTAGTTAAAATAAAAGGTTTTCGTAAAGTAGTAGTTCCCATGTCCTTAAGAAAAAAATTACTTAATGTTGCTCATGAACAGTTTCGTCAACCTAGTGTTCAAGAAATGCAAAATTTAATTTCTCCTAATTATTATTGGCCAGATATGACACAAGACATTACCAATTTTGTTAAATACTCTGATATTTGCCAGAAAAATTAAAAACATAGACAGAAAAAATTTGGCTTATTACAAGCTATGCCCACTACAGATCAACCTTTTGTCTGTCTGTCTGTTGATAATGTAGAAGGGTTCAATTATTATAACTCTAGTAAAAGATATCTTCATATTATAATAGACCATGCAACAAGATATGTTTGAGCATTTCCTTCGAAAAGTGTCACTACAGAAACTTATACAAATTATCTGAAACAAATCTTCAATATCCAAATCCCTCAACAATTATCCTGTTTTAATAAAATTTCAAGTGTACAGTCCCCTCAAAAAATACTAAGTAACACGAATGCTGCTTTTACTTCTTCAAGATTCAAAAAATTCCTGCGAAATCATAATATTAAGCAACGTTTGACCAACATTTGATTTTATAATTTTTCTTTTTTTTTTCTCTTAAACGGTAAATTTCTTTTCGTATTTTAATTCAGATAATATCCTGTAACTCTTACAGAATGGCAATGATATCTCTTGACTGCAGCGAAAGTGTCACTTGTCTGGAAATTTTTATATTTGTTTCTTTATGCCGGCGTAGACATACAAAGTGAAAATTTCTTATTCTGTATTGAATTACTCTAGTTATAACTTATAATAATATAAAACAAGTAAATTTTAAGTCAAAAAAACTTATTTTAATTTTCAACTGAACCTATTTGTAATATTAAATTTAATCTATCAATTATTAAATTAATTATTTGCCAAGTAAAAAAAAAAATTATCACTTTATTTTAATTTCTTTTTCTTTTTCTCTTCCTTCTTGCATCTCGCAATGTTTTATCACACCGAGAAAATATTTATTGCGTAATTATTTGACATGAATAAATCTCGTCTTTTATTTTTATTATTTATTAATATTTCTTTTTAAGAATCTTAGTAGTTGAAAAGTCACTTGCATTCTCAAACATGAACAAAATTTTATTTTGTTTTGTTTTATTTTATTTTATTTTATTTTATCATATTATATTTTAAATTTCTTGTACATATTCCTACTTAATCCTGTACTCGAATTACAAGATTAAGTAAATGATTACATAATTGATTATATTCTTTATTCTATTTCACTTCTCTCTATATTTCATCCCAAAAATATGAGATGAGATAAATGAGATTAAGTATACAATTTAGAAATTAAAGAATGTCTTTTGAGATATTTACTATTACTTATTGAAAAATTTACTTATACCCATTATGAGATTTACTTATACTTATTGTGATATTTATTATTATTGATATTTCTCCTTATTATGTTTCTTTATTATATTGTTTGTTTATTACATTGTTAAAATTTATTATTACAGTATTACTATATTATAAAATGTGTTATTATCTAAAAATATGATTATAAGAAATATTTCCACAAAAATTTTCAAAAATGGAACTATCATCATTATTCTAGGACTTTATTACAAAAACAAATTGAACTAATAGCATGATGTTAGATGATGAAGATTGGATGGCCTATAATGATATAATTATACCTCCTTGAAAGGAGGTAGTGAACTATTCAATTCCAAATGTGACTTTTAAGACGGACATTATGATCCAAATTTCTATTAAATTTCTCCATTCTATCTAGGTTCATTATTGTCGAGGAAGATTCAACGTTATTGTTTTTATTTTTATGTTAAAAATATACTATGAGCAATTGCTTATATTTTCAAATTACTTTATGATGTGTACTTTAAACAAGTTCATATCTTGTATATTTTATTGATGCCTATTTTAATGTATGTAAACTTAAAGTTATTCCACGCATCACCTTTGTGTTCCTAAATTTAAATTCTATATTTATATAAAAAAATTAATTTAATTTTTCTTTTATTTAGCATCTAATTATTATTACTTATATCAACAACTTCGTGATCTAAGTCTGCATCATCTCCCTTTCTGTGAACTTGCAGGTCCCAGACCTACATTTTACCCGTCTTAATGGGAGGGGGGCTTTGTAATAAAATAATAAAATTTTCGCCATTTTGTTCTCTCTTAGCTTTAATTCTATAATTGCGGAACATATTTCAATCTTAGTTTCGTAATGTATTAATTTTAACAGCTAAATTTCTTTTTCTTTTTTTATTTTTTCTTTTATTTAGCATCTAATTATTATTACTTATATCAAGAACTTCGTGATCTAAGTCTGCATCATCTCCCTTTCTGTGAACTTGCAGTTTCCAGACCTACATTTTCACCCATCTTAATGGGAGGGGGGCTTTGTAATAAAATAATAAAATTTTCGCCATTTTGTTCTCTCTTAGCTTTAATTCTATAATTGCGAAACATATTTCAATCTTAGTTTCGTAATGTATTAATTTTAACAGCTAAATTTCTTTTTCTTTTTTTATTTATTAATAATCTATTGCTTGTTTCTTAAAAAAGGCGGGTAGTTATTTTGTAACTTTTCCTTTTTAGAATATTCTAGGGATTTTAATTTTATTTTTTATTGATCACGTGATAAATGTTAGTGCGCAGATATGTTAAAATGCTTGTCTATTTGCGAGACAAGATATAATCCTTACCCGAGGTTCCCGCCTCCTAGGCCAATCAGAGGTGATCATTTTTATTACGTTGAGTCAGATTAATCCTGGTTGGATTTTTAAAATGATTGACGCGGAGTGAGGAGGAGCTAGTTTTGTCGTGCAAAAGTGGGTTTCTCATTTGGGTTTTTAGGAGCGCAGAATACGATTGACTTTTAAAATATTAGGATGCTGTTTCTTTTTCCTCGAAAAATTCTAATATCTTGGAATGCAGATTAATCACGAAGTTTTGGAATATTTGATGACCAGGCCAAGGTGAATGTGGGGAAGAACTTACGTAGTTTATGAGTTAATAAATAAAGGAATTGAAAGACTCATGGATTTTGTTTTTATAATGGGGAAATACCGCAATGCAACTCTTCCAATGCTTGCCAACTGCCAGAGCGACTACTCTGCTCGTGCTGCTGCTGATCCTTAGAAGTAACATTCTTAGGAGTTTACGGAACACGGCCTTCGCCGAATTATTATTACACACACACACACACATACACACATACACACACACACACACACACACACACACACACACATATATATATATATATATATATATATATATATATCTCAGTATAAACCTCAGAGATTCAAAAAGCGCTAATAAATGGTTAACATTTCATGAAATGACTTTTATATGTCCTAAAACCTCTGTTATATGATTAATCAGAAATAAAAATTATTTTTTAAGCAATGGCACAGAAATAAAATTGTGCACACCTTTATCCACTGTTTATTACATTCTTATGAAAAAAAACCTGTTACAAATGTTAACTTTTACACACATTACATATAATTTGTTTTTCAAAGTGACATTATAGAGTTCCGGGCGGGGAGGGAATTGCACTTTTTGATTATTAAAAGCATAAAATCTGAACATTTTCTGGGGGGGGGAGGGGGAGGAGGGAATTTCAATGCTCTGGAAGATGTCCCTCCTGGGAACCCCTTCAATTCAACACTGAACGTGAGGGGAGGATTTTCTCCAGCCCATTTATCTGTGATCACAAAATTTCTTGATAAATTTAGAGGCCTTTTACTTTTTTTTTCATTTTTTCCACCTTAAAAAAATATTTTTTCATACTTTATCGCCGTAAATAGTGTCCGCTATTCGGAATGTCCGTTATTCAGAGGTTAAACATACAAAAAATTAGGTTTTGGGAGTGAGGATTGGAAAATTGTCGGTTAAATAGAGGTGTCCGCTATTCGGGAGTGTCCGTTATGGAGGTTTTACTGTAGTTCGAATTTGAGCTAACAGACAGCGCTGGCAGAGGCATCAGGCTGTCGAAATTCAGGCATTACTCTAGTTTTCATACGCATTAGCTTTTTCACTCATTTCGCAGAGACAAATCTCAGTCAACATGTTGAATCAACTCTCCACTCACCTGCAGAAATACAATTTATTGGATGGAAAGAGGTTTTTAATAATATTTATGATTGGATAATGTCTATTATATTTAGTAAAAACCAACAAAACATACAATTTCATAAGCATTGACTTTTCAAATATTTACCATAAATAAATTGTATTCAAAAAATGTTATTGTAACCGGTTAACTGAATCTCTTTTTTCGTACAATAAATTCAAAATATGGGATAAACACCGCTTTTTTAAGTTTTAAAATCTTAATATTTAATCTAAACATTTCTTCCATTAAATAGTATAAAATTGTAAGGTGGTCTGGTGTAATAACGCCATGCGGAGTAATAACGCCAAGTGCTAATATTATGCATAATTAGAAAATAATCTGGTAAATGACACACATTTGCTCTGCGCAGAAGGGTTTTGAGTCATATAAATGGCAAAAAAACAGCTTCAATTTAATTTGTTACATTTTTAGGTCTTATTGTTTTTACAAGCAACTAAAATTAACGCTTGATCTAAAATTTGCTAGATACGTTTTGTGATGTGAGGACTATTTTTTTATCCGGAAATACTTTGTTAATTACATAAATTTGTAGTACATTCCATGGACTTTCAAAATGTTGTTGAAGATTTTGGATAACCCCTCAAGGTAATTTTTAATTTAAAATGTACAGCGCAGTAACTATAACGGGGTAATAACGCCAATCCTTGGCATTAATACCCCGGTTGATTCCCAGCAGTGGCCGAGCTACATCCTAAATACTGATTCAAATAAACACAGTTAAAACTGTGCAATGTTTCTAATAATCCTATTTAAGCGGTCCTTTTTTAAACAAAAAGAAGCTCACGGTCTGATATTCTTTTGCCTCATCCTCCCCCCCCACACACACACCACACCTTTTTTTTCTTACACTTTCACAAAAATTCTACATCTTCCATAGCTTAGAATGCAATTTGTCAATTTCTAAGTTTTTAGAGTTTGTATTTTTAGAATTGGGCAATCTACATGCAATTATTCCATCTTATTTCATAGTTTTGTTTGCATGGCATTATTACCCATATAGGTGGGTAATAACGCCAAATAGCATTGGTCAAGGAATCACGCCATTACATTTTATGAACACATATCTGTTAAATTATTTTTTTACAAAAAGTCAATGAGTTGCTGTATCAAATCCTATATTTGTTTGAAAAATACAATCTAAAACTGAGCCGTGAAAATTGGTAGAACATTAACGTGGCGTTATTACCCCAGGGTACCTTATTTAAAATTGTTGTGGCATAAAAAAACTTTAAATCATAAAATTAAGCAAACTCTTCTTGCCCGTATATTATACAGGCAAATCAGTTAAGTTGTTAAAACAGTGGTACTCAAATAGTATTGCGGCAAGTTCCGAGTCTAAAAAAGGCGAGGCAGTATTTATGAACCGGCATATAAAAATATATTGTTACGAATTTTGTAAATAGTTAGTGTTTGTACTGTAAAATAATGTAAATAATCTTATTAAGCTCCATTTCTTTACTAATATTAGTTTTTGTTACATTGTCTCTGTTATCAAGCAAACTTGTCCATTATTTTCAGTGTATGTCTACGGCAGATTGGCGAAATATTTGAGATATCGCCAAGTTGGCGTCACTTTTGGCGACTAATTTTGGTCGCCAAATTTGGCGATATATCGCCAAGTTGGCGACAAACTTGGCGATTGTTGGCGATGGTAACCCTTCCCTATTTATGGTAACCCCCCTTAGGTCTACTGATACATTGTTTGTTGTTCCGTGGTTTTCCAGGTTTTTCTAGAAATTTCTAGCACATGCTACGAGACTATATATAAGGAGAGCGATACGAGCTGTTGTTGTTATTATTTACCAGTCAGTCATTGAGTGAGCTACTAGAGATTGTCCAAGCAAGTTTGCTTGATGTATTGAGTTTTATCTACGTTGTTTTGAATGTGATATAGTGTTGAGACATTGTATAAAGAGTCTCTGCGACCTATATTTGTACTTGTTCGATAGATTTAAACAGTTATTTTGGAATATCTTGTAATATTTGTGAGTTTCGAAGACTCTGTTGTTCTGAAGATCTGTAAATAAATTATTTTCTACTTTTCTAAGAGAAAAGAGTTTGAAGTTGTCTAACCATAAGATCGAAAGAACCCTATATACGCTGCAACAATATTAAACCTGAGAATGAAGGAATGCGTTTATGACAAATCTTGTTTTAAACGTAAAAAAAAATATTGATTTTGATGGGGGAAAATATAACCATACATAACAAGCTACTTAGACGGTTATAAAACGAAGCATTGTTATTTTTTTCCAAAAACCGAAGACATGAATACTAGGGTGGAGTGAAAAATCGAAAGTTGGAATTTTGATTTTGGATAGCAGACAAAAGTTGCCTTTTTGTACCTCTAATACACGTGCAAAATTTCATTAATTTTGAAAAACTTCTTGAGTCCCCTACCATGCCATTTATATTTTCATTGATTCATACGATAGATTCTTGCCATAAATTGTACATTAACAGGATTTTTTGATAATCTCGTTTGATATTTTTATATTTAAAATGTTTAGTGTAATTCCTTTCATCGTTTTCAAACTTTAAGTCTTTATTTTTAAATATTTGAAACGGTTTATTGAGTTTTAAAAATTGTATATTATCATTTTTACAGTCAAAATGAGTATGTGTGTAAGCAAATCGAAGTTTACCATTACTAGAAGTTGGTGATTCTTCAAAACTAAATAAAGCTGTTTTGCCAACAATATCAGAATCCTATAAAATATTATTATTATACAACACAATAAATAAAAACACATCAGTAATTGTAAAGTTTCGTCAAAACCAGAGGTAAAAAAAAATCCTGAGAGAAAACATCGAAGGCATCAATTATTGTAGTCTCCCAAAGACGAATTGATCAAATGATAGATAACAATTTTTCTGAATATCAGAAGCTTATTCAATTCCCCAAAATCAAAGGAAATTATGGAAAATTGGAGGTATATGGAAGAACTATAAGTTACAAATATAATCTCTGATTTTAAGAATCAAATTAATTATATTTGGGACACATTACACCATCTTTTGGACCAGAAAAGATCATTGCAGGAAGTATCAAAATATTGCACTGAAAAACATTTAAACCTTGATAAATTTATGGCAATATGCTGTGACGGAATAACTGTAAAAAATAAGATAAAAAATCATGCTAAAAGATTTTTGAAACTAAGATTTAGTCATCCGCTTTAGTGGTTAATAGCTCTCTGCAAACGAATTGCTGCTAAGTCATTGAACTTGATAAACAAAATAAAGGCTCACGAGCTTTTCCTGCTCTAATTGGAAAGTCTTTGGACCAATGAACAATAGACAGTTATGGAAATTAAAAAAATATCTGCTCTTATCACAGAGAAATGAACTCTGGGGAGTTAAGTGTAGACCAAAATTATCTTTGACATTTGTCAAACATTTGCATCTGGTTAATGCTCCTCAAATATGGTTAATCGTAAACCAGCAAGAATGTCACACTTTAAATGATTGACAACTGCCAATTGATTACTTGGTTTGCAGTTTGGAAGTCAGTATTCACCCCAAAATCTAAAGATTATGGCTGAATTTGTAATGAAAGTATATTTGTCTGTTGTTTCATTTCAAGAAAGATTCTTCTTGCGACAATAGAGCTCAAAATGTTTTTTATAAACAATTAAGTTGTTTTATTATTTGAGGGAATATTTAAAGAAAATTCTCAATCCCATTATTAAAAAAAAAAAACGTAAACTTCTGTCATTGAGATGAAAATTTACAGGAACGACAACTGATAAAAAAAAAAATCATGTTGGCGAATTTGGATTCCGAAGAATATTGAAGATGAAGGATATTATATGTTCTACAATAAGACAGTTTCATATTCCAATATTGAAATTCAGTGTTACAAACTATATAAACATCATTAACTGGCAAGAATGTGAAATCACCCCTCATTCTTAAAAGAGCACAATGAGAGAAACTATGGAAATTCTCAGAAAAAAAATCGAAAGTCCCAATTTTTCAATTGAAAAATTTCCCTGTTAGATTAAAGTATTCGAAAGATTTGTAAACTTAGTTGCTGAAGCGTCATTAGCAGCTGTAGTAGTAGAAGCAAGAACCGGATATATATGAGTAAAAATCAAATCACAAAAGGTAATACCTAATTTTGACAACAAAGACTAATATAAATTGAAATGAAATGAAAGTTTTAAAATACATCGTATATATTCTTTTCATTTCATTACTATATATTCAGAAAACTGCATTTCCTTTATATTTAGAGAACTATATTTTATGTAAGGTACCCTGGGGTAATAACGCCAAGTGCTTATATTTTGCATAATTATGAAATAATCAGGTAAATGACACCCACGTGTTCTGCGCAGAAGGGTTTTGAGTCATATAAATCGCAAAAAACAGCTTCAAGTTAATTTGTTTCATTTTTAGGACTTATTGTTTTTACAAACAACTAAAATTAACGCTTGATCTAAAATTTGCGAGATACGTTTTGTGATGAAAAGACTATCTTTTTATCCGGAAATACTTTGTTAATTACATAAATTTGTTGTGCATTTCATGAACTTTTAAAATGTTGTTGAAGATTTTGGATATCTTCTCGAGATCATTTGTAATTTAAAATGTACTGCGCAATAACTATACCGGGGTAATAACGCCAATCCTTGGCATTAATACCCCGGTTGATTCCCTACAGTGGCCGAGCTACATCCTAAATACTGATTCAAATAAACACAGTTAAAATTGTGCAATATTTCTCATATTTATATTTAAGCGGTCCTTTTTGAGCAAAAAGAAGCTCACGGTCTGATATTCTTTTGCCTCATCTCCCCCTCCCACACCACACCTTTATTTTTCTTAAACTTTCACAAAAAATGAACATTTTCAATAGCTTAGAATGCAATTTGTCAATTTCTAAGTTTGTAGAGTTTGTATTTTTAGAATTGGACTATCTACATGCAATTATTCCATCTTATTTTATAGTTTTGCTTGCATGGCGTTATTACCCATATAGGTGGGTAATAACGCCAAATAGCATTGGTCAAGAAAACACGCCATTACATTTTATGAATACATATCTGTTAAATTATTTTATTTTATATAGATAGTCAAAGAGTTGCTGTATCAGATCCTATATTTGTTTGAAAAATACAATCTAAAACTAAGCCTTGAAAATTGGTAAAACTTTAACGTGGCGTTATTACCCCAGGGCACCTTACATTCGAAAAATTAAAGTGAAAGCATGTCTAATTGTGTTTTCTCTTCTCTGTGACAATATGATTCATATTTTAGGGTTTTATTCGCAATTCAAAGAGTTAAAACGCAACTATACTTAGATCGTTCACAAGTAATACTTTAAGAAGTCATTTTTGTGGGTTATTTTACTGAAATCAGAAATTTAGTTTAAAAAAAAAGTTGATTAATTTACACTACATTGTGAAATCTTGATTTTCACATGAAAAGAGCATAATCTTTAAGAGCTGGTAGAGAACTAAAATGAATTCCAAATGGAAATGAAATTTTAACAATATATTCAGTGTGCCAAAAAGCAACATTTTAGACCTATCTAAAGAAAAAATTCCGAAAAAAATTTTTTTTTGGTCATTTACCTACATAGTGAAATTTTGATTTCCACATATAAAGAGCATAATCTTTAAGAGATGGTAGAGAACTAAAATGAATTCCAAATGAAATGAAATTGTAACAATATATTCAGTGTGCCAAAAGGCAACATTTTAGACCTATCCAAAGAAAATATTCTGAAAAAAAAATTTTTTTGGTCATTTACCTTACATAGTGAAATTTTGATTTTCACGTATAAAGAGCATAATCTTTAAGAGCTGGTAGGGGACTAAAGATGAATTCCAAATGAAATAAAATTTTAACCTTATATTCAGTGTGCCAAAAGGCAACTTTTTAGACCTATCCAAAGAAAAAATCAGGAAAAAAAATTTTTGGTCTTTTTCACTCCACCCTAATGAATACATTATATTACTATTTTGACATTTAGCACATCCGAAAATTTTATTACGAAAGCCGCGATAGATTTTAAGATGACTTTTACCCAGATCTCTCCCTTCCCTCTCCCCACCCCCAACTGAAAAATCATCTACGATGAAAAGTAAGTATATTTAAAAACAAACAAAAAAACTTTGTACCTGTTATATATTCTGCGAGTTGCTCCTTTCCAAAATTTCATTACAAAGAGCATCATAGATCAAATGCTTTTTTCACCCCCCCCCCTTTCCTTAACTATTCTTCATGAGTAAAAGAAGGGAAGGAAAATTCTGAAAATTACTTTTGCATGTAATTTGAAATATGGAACATTGTTTTAAAAACAATGATTCTAAAAACTTTTTAAAAGTTATATATGAAAAGCACTAATGTACCAATAATTTGGTAATATTTATGTTTATAAAAATTGAACTAAAATAAGTAGAACTATAATGATTCTATGATGATTCAGGATTTATTGTGCTTTCTGTAATGAAATTTTAAAAACGGGTGACTCGCAGGATAAAAAACAGGTAAGTTACTTTATTGTAAAAAAATGACAAATTTTTCGTTTTAGACAGGTTTTCGTCTTAGCAGGTAGTTTTCCATGTTACTTTCACCGTCGTGATTAATAATTTATTATGTTTAAGACAGGATTTGTTATAGAGGAACATTTATTCTCAGGTTTAATATATTTTTATGTGCCGACTCAATCATAAATATTGCTTTAAATTTTTTTCTATCCAACAAAATCTACTTCAATAGTTGAGTGGAGAGTTGATTCAACATGTCGACTGAGATTCGACTCTGCGAAATAAAATCTCATGCGTATGAAAACAAGAGTCGTGTCTGAAATTCGACAGCCTGTTGCCACCACCAGCGCCATCTGTTGATCAAAATTCGAACTAATTTAAGAAAGTTCATAGCTTAAAATTTACTGGTTTTCTGATAACAACGCAGCAAACCGCGCATTTTTAATATCAAACCGTTTTTTTTTTCGTATACATTTAAAATGAACCATTGAATTTAATATTGTGATTAGACGATATGTTGCTATTTTTAATGTCTACTATTAAGTAGTATCATAAAACTACTTAATATAAATCAAGATGACAGCACAATAATGTTATGTGCAATGCAGCCATTATCTTAGTGCACAATATTTATAATATTATTGAAAATTATTTTTAGCTATTCATTGTATACATTTAAAAGATACATATAAGATACCATAAATAAGAAAAAAATCATAATAAATAACCAAAATGAAAAGCTATCAAGTTATCAAGATCAAAATTTATTTATTCATAATTACTTGCGCTAACGCAGCAAAATAATTTGAATGCTAATATAGAACCATTAATTGTATTACAATATATGAACCATTGAATTTAATACCATGATTAGACGTTATATTGCTACTCTTAATGGGATATCCTATTAAGTGGTATCAGAAAACTATATAGTAGAAATCCAGATATATATATATATATATATATATATATATAACTAATAGGGCTAAATGATTAAAATGCTAAATAATTATGCACCATAGTGCTGGAAGGCTTTATATATGGATATATATGTATATATATGCATATATAAAGTCTTCCAGCACTATGGTGCATAATTATTTAGCATTTTAATCATTTAGCCCTATTTGTTATTTCGGTAATTAACAATGAAAAAAATTGCCCCTAATTTATGTTCTATGTATCCTTTTATTTTTCTGTGTATTTTGAGGGTGCTTAACACATATCTTCATGGATATTCATGGAAATATGCTGGAGTTGCTGATCCCCTCACACTACACTGCAAAAAAAAAGTGTCGATCTACTAAAATAATTTTAGTGATCCTTGTAATTACTAAAAAAATTTAGTAATCTTACTCAGTTACAAGAAAATCTGCAAGAGTTACTAGAAAAAAGCTATGAATGAATAGAGTTAATAGTTTTATATTTTTAATAGCTATTACTAAAATTCGCTTGGTGTGGCCGTGATAGTCTAGTGGTCAAAGCACAAAGCTCCAGACTGAAAGACCTACCGAGTATATGCAGTGTAAGTATTTGTCAAATAAAGGGGTTATGAAATCAAAATGGAGCAGGTGGCAATGTTTGATGCTGCCATCTATTAAGGCGTTGCCGGAAATCTACCACTGCAAAAATTGCGTTTGGACTAATCCGTGAGTAATGGTTACTAAAAATAATTTTGCAGCTGTTACTAAAATTTGCTGGCTGGCTCACACTAAAAAGTTTTAAGTTAGTTATACAAAATATTCTTTTGTTCAGTTTACAAAAGAAATGTTTGTTTCACTTGCAAAAAAAAAAGTTTGGAATGGTTACTAAAAAAAATCTGTAGAATACAAATTTATTAAAAATTTTTTTGTAAACTGATTTTTTTTTACAGTGTAAGCAAACTGTCAGTTTTTGATGAATGACGATATTGCATGACGTTTGGGACGTTTTTGTCTGTAATTATGAAACTTGTGATAGAAAAGTTTTGTAACCATTTTTGATTTCATATAAGGTTTTGTGGTTCATAACTGCATGCGAATGCCTGGTTATGCTTTCAAGAATCTTCTGTGTTTCGTTTTAATAGCTGTATTATTATTATTATTATTATTATTATTATTTGTAAACGCATGTCCAGGACGTCGGCAAAACTTTCGCTCCCTGAGAACGATGCTGACTTCGTCTGCCTAGAAACAAACAAAAAAAAACGTTATTTGTGAAAGACGTTATTTATGAAATGTGATATTAGTTCGCTGTAAGATGTCAAATTAATGCACTGAGAAGCAGTGGAGAAAAATGTCGTATTCATTTAAAGGAAAAGGAACAAAAAGCAAAGTATTCTTATTTTGTCAATTATGGTGAATAATGAATGTTGAATTGGAGACAATGGTGGAAACTCTAAGTACATTTAACTTCAATTACTTTATTAAAGTAAGCTGAACAATGCTTATATGTCTTATTTTATTTAAAATATGCATTTGTCTTTTAGTGTTATACTTCTAAAAATGATTATTTTCGTATTTAAGAGAGTCCGGGGCTCATTTTATATTATCATTATATCATAAATATTCTTTATTTATTGATTTAAAATTAATAAATAATTCGTGATTATTAACCTATATAATTGTTAAACAAAATAACATGATAAAAATTCTCAGAATATTTCTTAAGTTTTTTTTTATTTTAAAATATGATTGTAAAAGTTATGTAATTTAAAATTATTATAACTCGAAATATTATTTGTAGAATTAATATTTTTTCATGTAATTAAGCAGAAATATGTAACATTCAATTTTAACTCTGCTCCAGCATTTAAAAAATATCAATTTAAATAAAAAATAAAAATATTTAAAGTCATAATAATTAAAATGATGTAATAAAAAAATCATATTTTATAAAGTAAATATATTTTTCTTTCAAATTTTCTGAATCAAAATTAAACTAAAACTACCAGAAAAGACATAATCTAAGTTCCAACCATTTATTTTTTACGTTTTTTGCCTTATAACACTTTTAAATCAAAAAATGGTTTAAAAAAATCATAAAAAACGCCTTTTCAAAAGTTGTTTCCAAGACAGCCACTGCTTGAAAGCAAAAGAAAATGAAAATATAGTATTTCCTATCCCACTAAAGATACATGCATGATTTAAACATCTTTTTATGTAGTTAAAAAAGAAAAGAATTTTTTAAACTGTGAAAATTTTTTGGAAATTTTCAAGATCTTTGTATTCCGGACCTCTTATATTGTAGAATTATTATCCAGAATATTGTCAAAGTAACAATTCTGAACTTTTAATTAAAGTTGACGTTACATTCAACGTATAGCAACATACAAAATCAAGGTCGATCTGCATTTTCGTTTACTATCTCTTATTGTTTTCTTGATAAAATCAGTAGCATTCTAATTATACCTCGAATCACTATTCCACTAGATAACACTGTAGTGAATCTAAAAATATTAAGGTATAGTAGTTTCACCGTAAGTAGACATTTTTTGGGCATTTCTAAGTTTAACCGTCCAGTAGTTATTATTGCATTTCCTTATATTAATTTTCAATTTGTATACTGAATTGTAAGCCGGAATATAATTAAATCTAAGAACCATTTATAAAATACGAAAGACACATTAACTACTCCGTAAAGGAGTTATTAATTTAAATGGGCTTTTAATTATGCCTCTAAATTTCCATATGTTACGCAATACGCACGTAATAATGTATCACAAAAAATATTGCAGTTCAAGAGATAGGACTGTTCCATATTTTTTCCATATTTTTTAAACAATGAAGCAAAATTAGACAAATACTACTCGCACAGCAAAAATAGTTTTTTCTTATTCATTTCTTATTCTCATACTTTTTTAACTTGTGTTTAAAAACACTAAAGGGGCTCCGCCCCCCTGCTCGCTACGCACGCCAACCCCCCGCGTAATCTCTTCGTGATTCCAAGTTGTAGGCTATCCCTGCTTGCTACGCTCGCCAATAACCCATGGTATGAATAAGCAGTTGCAGACCTTTCAAATGATGAGTCACACGATTGGTGTTGTAAATAAATTAAAAATGTGCCCCCCCCCCTGAGGGGGCAGAGTGGAAGGGGTGACACACAAGACATCCATAATATGAATAAGCAGTTGCAGATCTTGCAAATATTGTGTCACACGACTGGTGTTGTAAAAAAAATTAAAAATGTGTTCCCCCTGGGGGGTAGAGTGGGGGGGTGACACATAAGACATCAATAATATGAATAAGTAGTTGCAGACCTTTCAAATGATGTGTCACACGACTGGTGTTGTAAAGAAATTAAAACCCCCGTGTAATCGCTTCGCGATTCCAAGTTGTAGGCTATCCCTGCTTGCTGCGCTCGCCGATACCCGATGGAATCGCTTCGCGATTCCGTTCGGTATATCTTTGCAATCCAAGGAGGGGTAAACCCGGAAGCGTTATTTCCGGAAATCTTACACATCAGCATCATTCCAGGACTCATTCCTTTTAAGGCTAGTTTTTTTACTATAGAAGGATAGCTTCAAAACCAAATATCATCTATTTTTTTTCTTCTTTAACATTAATATTACAGACGAAAGAAAAAAATCAGAATCAATTTTTTCATTGCTTTATGTGACATAAAACACTTTGTACTAACACATATTTCCATTTAAATCTGAATATTTCTCCAAAAAGTTTATTATTTGAAATCCCTTTGAATATATTTTGAATATTTATTTTTTCTTATCAAAGTAATAGATTAAAAACTATAAATTTCGCATTTCGTAGTCTGTTTAACTCATTTCCTTCATCTCAACAGAAATTCCTTCTTAAACTCTTTATTGATTAGTTTTACGATATTCCTTTAGAAGACTGTTTAAAATAAAAAATCTAAACTTTTGGATTCCTAAAGAGATAATATTTTTGACTGCTAGTATCAAATATCTTTAAAAAATAAATAAAGCCTTTTGATTTCCTTTTCTTTAGCAAAAGTAAAGAAAAACCTCTTTAGAAAGATTTCACATTCAAAAGTAAACTGCAGACTTTAAAAGATTATTTTTTAAATATCCAATAGAAGACAAAGAAATAGTAATAAGGCATATAAATTATATTTTATTAAAGTAGAAGGTTCAGTAAATAAGTAAATTTTAAGATATAGGAATTTCACATAGTACACTTTTGTTTAATTAGCAAATTATTTTTTACTTAGTTTTGAATATTTCCATAAATAAAAAGAAGTTTGAACATTTTTACAATTTTTATATATATTTCTTTTTCTTAGTCCGCCGTGTTTTGAATACATTAAGGAAAAAAAAAACAAATGCTCACCAAAAAAGTATTATACATTAAGATATGCATAATATAGAATAGAAAAATAACAAATTAAATTTTGTATTATTTTTTTCCAGAAAGATATGCTATTTGATAAGATAGAAATTCAAAAATAAAATTATTTTAAAATACTTATTTGTAGTGTTCCTAATTATCATTGATGTATAGAAAACTATTGTCTTAAGTTTAAGAGAAACAGATGTCCGTTGTGCCTTAAGACGCAACGCCAGTCACAGAAAAAGACTCCGGTGATAACGTAAAGAGTATGTAAAGAGTAATGTAATGAGTATTCAAATAACTCGCTCAAATATTAATATTTTACATGATACTTTTGCATAGGATAGCCGAGGACGACCCACAACCGGCTTTTTTTTAGTTTTTACTTTTTCGATTTTAGTTTCAGATTTTTCAAAATAAAAGCTACTTTAAATTTCAAAACCGGTTAAAACCGGTTCTAAAATTGAAATTTTCATAATGTAAAATGTGTATGAACAAATGCGAAAAAGTAAAAACTAGGCTAGTTGCAGAACGTCCTCAGCTATACTATGCAAAAAAAATAAAATAAATAAATAAATAAAATAAAAATAAAAACATAAAAAGATATTAAAATTTAAGCGAGATATTTTCACATAGACTTTACATTATGCTCCCATAGGCTTTACATTATCATCCGAGTCTTCTTCTGTGACTAGTTTTGGGCCTTACTGAAAAGAATCTAAATATGAATGCGTTTGGTATTAAAATAGTATTCTCTATTAGAATGTCCATTCTGTTAGTTTTATTGTATTTAGAATATTTTCACTTTTAATTATACAAGGTAGAACCCGTCAAATTTTGACGGAAGAAAATGTTTAAGAAAGAACTGTTTCATTAACTTAAAATAAACCTACAAAATTAGTTATAGTAAAAAATGTATTTTACCGAGTGTCTCAAAAATGACTGATGGATTTTAAAATTCAATAACTTGCAAGCAGTGACAGTATTTAAAAAAAATAATTGCAGGAGGGTTATGTATAATGTCAGGAGTTTTTTTATCGTAATTTTTTATTTTAGTTCGCATCTCAAACAGTAGGTGGCGTTGGCAGCGATTGAAGGCCAGGTGATCAGTGCTGAGTGAAGCGTCGACCTGTAATTCAATCGCCGTCAGCGCCACCTACTGTTTGAGATGCGAACTAAAATAAAAATTTACGGTAAAAAACCCCTGACATTATACATAACCCTCCTGCAAAATTTTTTTAAATAGCTGTCAGCGTGTCCATCAGTCATTTTTGGGATACCCGGTATATTGGTACGTCTAACTCTTAAACAAACGATATTTATCGTCAAATTAACAAAATACTATTTCTATAAAACGCAGTTGTAGAAATTCTTAAAATTATACTTTAATCGTATATGTAAGCAGTGGAAAATAATAAAGATATGTTATTATGATAAAGTATTAAGGTTCTTATGCTAGTATACCATATGTTTATGTAGTTGCGTGGTTATGTATGGTTATGTACATTCCATATTTTATGCTAGTATTCCATAATGATAAAAAGCAAAATTTATTCAACTTTGACTCAGTCATAGATTTTTTTTTTCCGTAAAATCTAAACCCGACATCATTTTCACCATATCAAATTTACAAATGCACATTTAAAATCTGTATTCACGTTTCAAAAATTTCAATTTGATAATTTTGATTCAAAACTTGAAGTCTCAATGTCTATTAGCTGAAATAGATATTAAACTGTTGATATTCTTTTACGTGTAAATAAAATTTTGTAAACGAAGTCAAAATTCGCCGGGTTTTATAACAGAAGATATTTAATTTTCTATTTTTTCCCTTTTAATGAGAAAATGGCAACATAAAGATACAGAACTTAATTTTTACTTTTTTTTCCTTTGCTTTAAATACAAATGGAGTACTCCTGTTGCCACGATTAGAAAAGAGGTATTAAAAGCTACAAAAAAATTAATATTTAAAAAATAAATTCAGATACAGCTTTCAAACAAATTTCATTGAAAAGTACTTTTTTTCCTACACGATGGTGTAAAAATTGAAAATATGTGACATTGAGAAGTTTAAAAACATTTAGTGTCAAAAATACCGAAATTGATTTAAAATTTAAAAGTGTTGCCATGCGCAAAATGATGTATGTGTTACGCACAGATACGTTTGGCCTTTATAATATAGATATCTTGAAATTATTGCCAAGCTTTAATATTTTCTCACATTTCTTTACAATTTCTGGAAATTGAATTTATGTGTAAAAATGTAAATAATGATATTCAATAATATCTAATAGCTGATTTACGCAATTTCTTTAACTCTTTCCGGCACTGGCAAAAGCTGTTAGAAAAGGAGAAATTATCTACTGACACCGGAATTCACAAATAAATTTTTTAGACATTTTAAATTCCTTAATTTAAGCTTTTACTGTAAAAGCAAAATTTTACTAAAATATTATTGGTGCCGTTTGCAAATTTGGAATTAAAACTAGGTATCCCACACCGGGCACAGTGTGTCGGAAAGGGTTAAAGATACAAATTCACCAGACGTTCTTATTTTAAATAAATAAGAATTAAATAAGGTACCATGGGGTAATAACGCCACGTTAAGGTTCTACCAATTTTCACGGCTTAGTTTTAGATTGAATTTTTCAAACAAATATAGGATCTGATACAGCAACTCATTGACTATCTATATAAAATAAAATAATTTAACAGATATGTATTCATAAAATGTAATGGCGTTTTTTCTTGACCCATGCTATTTCGCGTTATTACCCACCTATATGGGTAATAACGCCATGCAAACAAAACTATGAAATAAGATGGAATAATTGCATGTAGATAGCCCAATTCTAAAAATACAAACTCTACAAACTTAGAAATTGACAAATTGCATTCTAAGATATTGAAAATGCTCAATTTTTGTGAATGTGTAAGAAATATAAAGGTGTGGTGTGGGAGGGGGGGGGTGAGGCAAATAAATATAGACAGTGAGTTTCTTTTTGCTTAAAAAGGACCGTTTAAATAGAAATATGAGAAACATTGCACAGTTTTAACTGCGTTTATTTGAATCAGTATTTAGGATGTAGCTCGGCCACTGTAGGCAATCAACCGGGGTATTATTGTGCAGTACATTTTAAATTACAAATTTTCTCGAGAAGATATCCAAAATCTTCAACAACATTTTAAAAGTACATGAAATGCACTACAAATTTATGTAATTAACAAAGTATTTCCGGATAAAAAGATAGTCTTCACATATACAAAATGTATCTCGCAAATTTTAGATCAAGCGTTAATTTTAGTTGCTTGTAAAAACAATAAGACCTAAAAATGAAACAAATTAACTTGAAGCTGTTTTTTGCGATTTATATGACTCAAAACCCTTCTGCGCAGAGCACATGGGTGTCATTTAACTGATTATTTCATAATTATGCAAAATATAAGCACTTGGCGTTATTACCCCGCCTGGCGTTATTACCCCAGGGTACCTTATAATAAAACTGAAATAAAACTTTCAGGGAATGTTCATGAAATTATACATGTGCTTTTGACTACTCGCTCATATTAGTTTTGAACCGTTTCTTCAAATGCAGCATTAAAGTTTTATTGCCACAGCTATATTAAAATTATAAAATGCTTTATTTAAAAAAATAATAATAATAATAACAAGATAATCTGGATTACAGATTTTAAAAGATTGTAAAAAAGAAGAAAGAAGGTTAAATCAACAAAAATAATCGTAATTTTAAAACTATCAAATTCGCGAACACTTATTTGTACGCCTAAAGGCGAATAAAGATAAATGATTGAAAAAAGATGAATTGTCTATAGAAATGAAAAAGTTTTGTTTTTACAGCTGGAGAATAGATGAAAAACCCACCAAGGTTACAAGAAAAATAATTATTTTTTGAAAGATAGACTATAAATATTGGCCAAGAGATTAAAAAAAAAAAAAAAAAAAAAAAAAAAAAAACTAAAGTTATGAAAACATGCACATCTTCATAAAGCGAATATGCAATGCGAATAAATAAAACTTTACTTTGAAATTTTTTCTTATCTAATATTTATACAAGCTTTTTTAAAAGGAACTTGCGTATAAAAAGAAAGAATAAAAGAAATAATTACTATAATAAAACACCTGTAAAATTTGTAAAAATTAATGCAATGGGTACAATAATTATAATATAAATGTAGTTGAAGAAAAACCAAACGTTTTAAATTTTCTACTTATTACGTGACTGCTGTTAACATTGTAATTATTTTTATCTAAAATTGGATGGGATTGATTCAATTTCGTATTTATATTCTTGGAAAATATATGCAATGATCCTTTTCAAATACAATGTGCTATCCTTTTTTCCTTTTATAATTTGTGTTTAGTAAAAAACCTCTTTAGGCATGAGACAAAAATAGAGTCACAGATATCTTTTATCACATTTCAGAATTACTATGAATTTTAAATGCATTTTAATGTTTTTAATTATATCCTTATTTCTTGCCGTAATAGCGTTAACTGTGTAAGTGTCAAAAGAAAAAGAAAACACATACACAGTAAGAGACTTGTGATGAATTTGTTAGTATAAAAAAGAAAAAAAGAAAAAAAATGCAGTTCGTAAAACAAAAAGGTAATGCACTTTAAAACACAAAAACATTATACTTATGGTTCCATAGCTTGTAGCTCTTTAGATGATCATCAGAGAATCGCTTTTGTAACTAGTTATATGTTACTGTTAAGTGACATTATTTTCCCAAACACGAGTAAAATAAAGGTGTACATCATAGCGGAGGAAAATATATGAGGTCGCGTCGTAAATTTGCAAATAGATGGACTAGAACTGTAATAATATGTGGATTCAATCCCTTAATTTTCTAAGTAACCAAGGATTAGGACCGCTTATTTAATCGATTCGGACGTTTTCAATCAGATTGCTCGTGAAAATTGAATGGAGAACGCTTAAATTACAGATTTTCTGAAGGTCAAACTGCCGTAAATTTATAGGTTTTTCTAAGATTGTACAGCAGTAAAACCTTGAGATTAGTGAACATATTAAGGCAGTTTTGTTTGTGAGAGCCTAAAAAACATATCACAAAGGTATGATCTCGTTTTCAAGAGACATTTTAAAAATTACCGTTGATATTTTTTTCGAATTAGTTTCCTGAAGCATACTCAATTTTTAACAAATTTTGTTACAAACCTATGTTTCCTTTGCAAAACAGATGAGATTTACTGTTTGACAAATAATGACATTTACCGTTTCTCTTGTGAAAGTAAAATTTTCAATAAATATAACTCAATAAATTCTATGTATTATTTTGTTTTAACGTTGCAATACACATTTTTTTGGTTAATATAATACCGTGAATGAAAACTGAACTATTTCAAATATTTCATTTCACATGTTATTATTTCATTTCATATTTCATATGTAATGTGAGCACATCATTATATAATCACCATCTAATCTATGTAATAAAAACTTAGTTAAAGCATAAAAATGCATTGAAATTTCAGAATGATTTCCAAATGCAATTAAAAGTATGTCGAATTGAGCGTGCAGATCAAAGCAAACAGAGAAAGAGGTGTAATAACTACGTCGCAATAAATACTTCCTGAGTTGCATCATTTAAATATTTCAACTTTTGATGATAAATAACATGAAAGAAGTTGTTAATTACCCAGCTTACTCCAGACACTTTAAATAAGTACATACTTTTGAAATGTTACCGAAAAGATTTTAAAGTAGTACGTGCTTTGAGTTAATTATGACAATTTAATTCTCTATATAATTGGTAAACAAAGTCGACACTATTTTGAGAACGAAAAATTTTATAAAGTACATTCCTCTTTCGTATTAAAATGTCAATGATCTGAAAGGTATACATAAAAGTCAATTTTATTTATTTTAGTATTACATGTAACATGAAATCATAATAAAGTAATATCCTGAGGCATTATTTCCAGGATGGGTAATAACGCGATGTGCTAATATTATGCGAAGTTATCAAGAAATCCGGTAAAAACCTTACTACGGGTTCTACGCTAAAAGGCGCTAAGTCTTTTAAGTCACGAACAACCACTAAATGTTTATTTGTTACACATGAAGACCTTATCGGTGGAAGAAGCAAGTAAGAATCACGTCCAATCTATAATTTTCTGCGTAAGTTCTGTGAAGGGAAAATTACATTTTACTTTCTTTATTACATAAATAAGTAGTAGATATCATGTATTTTCAAAATGGTGTGGGAGATTTTAATGAGTATGCGGGAGAGTTTGTGGATAAAAATATCTGGCGACAGGGATATCTACAGGTTAATAAAGTCATCGACTGGTATTATTATTCCAGTTATATCTTTTCAGTAGGGGAACTATTTTTTTAATTTGTTTAATTTATTTAATGAATTAATTTGGTTTAATGCTTTATTTATTTACCTTTTTGCTCGGAGACCATTATTGTTATTTTTGAAAACCAAAATGTATAAAGAGAAATTTGTATGATCTAAATGATGTAAATGCTTCTATGTCAGAAGAATAAAATATAAGTAATTGTTACTACAATCATGATATAACAATTAAAGGTAAGAAAAGATAATTTGAAAAGCTTTAGAGCTGTAGAGTTTCCATCTTTAGAATTGGACAATTTACATACCAATTTTCCATCTTATTTTATACTTTTATTCACCTGGCCTTACAGTCGCCATTGGCTAAAATTATTTGCATTATATTTACGGCGTAGGTTTCTCCGATCCATTTCAAAACAAATTAATTAAAATGAAATAAATTTGTTAATAATATCCTTTGACGAAACATAATATTTTATCTTGATTTAAATTGAAAATACATTATATGAACTTTAAAAATACATTGTTTTACTTAAAAGATGATTCAAATAAGAAAAGAAATGTTAAAAGTTAAAACTGCTTAGTTTTTTCATGTTTTTCAAAGCTTTTTATCACAGAATATATTAAAAAGTAAGTACTGTTTATTGATATAAATATGTCAGTCAGTTTTGAAAATGCGAGAGCCAATAATTATTAGATGTGTCATTAAACCTTTCGGGCCCGATTTTTTTTCGATTTTGGTGCATATATATATATATATATATATATATATATATACACTGCTCAAAACAATTAAAGGATATTTGAAGTTTTATATAAAATAAAGATATAAACGAATTTTTTTTTGCCGAAAATAGAAGAAGAGAATTACAAATGTAAATTTTTCTGGTTTTCAAACTGTGGAGCATGGAAATTTTGAGTTCGACGTCAAAAACATCGCTTCAGCGGCAGCAAATGAAATTTGACATTCAACTGGATAAAAGAGAATGAAGACAAGGATGATCGGCATTCAGTGATTGCTTTGTTTAGATGAGTACGATGTCTCAGCGAAGTCATTTGACAGATTCAGAAGCTTGGAGAATTGTTGGTAGGTTAGAAGGGGGCCAAACTTAAGCCGAAGTAGCGCAAGTCATTGGAGTGTCACAAAGTGTCATTTCCAGGATCTGGAACCGTTTTTTGGAGAGTGGATGTGCAGGCCGAAGACCAGGGCAAGGTCGTAGACGGGAAACAACGCCCAATGAAGATCGGTATTTAGCGTTAACAGCTCGGAGACACCGAAACATGAACGCTACGCTTCTGCAACAACAACTTCGCTCGGCTGCAGGCACTACGATTTCAACTCAGACTGTCCGAAACCGGCTCCATGCTGTAGGTCTGTATGCTCTCCGACCGATGGTATGTGTTAGATTAACATCAAGGCATCGTCGCAACCGCAGGGAGTGGGCAACCGAGCATGTCAACTGGAGGAGAAATGAATGGAGCAATATTCTGTTTTCTGACGAGTCCCGTTTTTCTGTGCATCCGGATAATAGGCGTATTTTCATCTGGAGGGACTGTGGCAGTAGGAAAAATCTTGCGTTCGGGCACGAAAGTGTCAGATTTGGCGGTGGAGGAGTGTTGGTGTATGGTGGCATCTCCATTGACGGGCGCACTGACCTCTACATGATTCGAGATGGAGCTCTGACTGGTCGCCGATATAGGGATGAGATTCTCAGACCTGTTGTAGTCCCTTACGCTGCAGCAATCGGAGATAACTTCATTTTAATGGACGATAACTGCAGGCCACATCGTGCAAACCTGGTGGAGGATTTCCTTTTCAAGGAAGGAATCATTCGAATGGAATGGCCAGTGTATTCTCCAGACATGAATCCAATCGAGCACCTTTGGGACGCTCTAGGAAAACGAGTTTCTGGCCACCAACAACCCCTACAAACTCTCCAAGAACTGGAAAGAGCTCTTCTGGGAGAGTGGGGTAGAATACTCCAACTCGTCATTAATAGCCTCATTGAGTCCATGCCTCAAAGGTGTTCAACGTTGCTGACCGCCCGTGGAAACCATACCCCCTACTGAAAATGATTTTCTTTGAAGAAAACACCTTTTCTTATTCTTTTTTTCTCATATGCACAAATTGTGTTTTTTTTCCCTTTTGTACACAAATGCGCAATAAAATGCATTTTTTTCTGCCAAAGATGTGTAATTTATTCTCATATAGCCTACTATGTCTGTCGACCATGTATCAATCAGCTAAAAAGTTTCCCAGATATAAAATCCACCTAAAGCTGCATTATCCTTTAATTGTTTTCAGCAGTGTATATATATATATATATATATATATATATATATATATATATTAAACTTTAATAATGTTATTCGTAGCTATCCAAATAGACTTAATGACATTTAAAAATTATCTAATTTTCTGAAATTTAACGAATGTACTGATTTATTATACCATTCAATCCATATTTACATGAAAATAGGCTAAGGAAGAGTTTTCGGAGACTTTTGGAAAATATCCTATTACAACAAGGTAAAACAGATATTTCTGTTTTCTAAAGTTGTTTTCGTTTTTTCACATATGATTATTTCGAAAAGTAATAGTTTAAATTTAAAGAATGAAATATATGCATAAAATAAAGGAAGTGCCCACGGTGCAAAGATAATTACGTAATCTTTTAGTATTACTATTATTACTATATGTCAAAACATAATTGAAGTCATACTAAGAAAGTCTTAGACATATACTATCATTTCTGTATGTATAAAGTGAACAAATAATTGCTATGACAAAATAATACTCGATGAAAAGACATGTACTATTAAAAGCAACCAGACCCGAAAGGGTTAAAGTGGTAATTTCTAAGACTGAAAAGAATTAGAAAAATCAATGCTATTATTATTTGCAGTCCATTTATTTCATTTTATTACATAACTTTGTTTTTATACCCTTTTAAGCCTTCTATCCAATTTAATCTGAGAAACTCCTACTTCGACTGTACAGCTACGCAATTAAAAAGGAAAGTTGCTAATGAGAACTGAGAGGTGCAATACAAATTGACAAATCGCTTTTTTATCCATTAATTGCGATATCAAGATGCAGTAATAACCATATTTTATTCTTCTTAAAAGAAACAAGTAGCAGCATTTAGGACATACAGGTTTCTTTTTATCCCTGTTAGTTTTGAACAATGTTAATAATGGTATATCACGAATAAATTCAAAAAAGTTTAAAATATAAAAAAGCAATTTAATCACTGAAAAAAAAATCAATCTGGTTAATAACAACATTGGATAGTGTTATACCTGTTATACCGGTATACAATGTGTGTAGTTTAAAATAGAATACATTTCACGAACACATAGAATATCATTGATAACAATTTGAAAGTACATTACAAATTTATTCAATGACCAATGTATTTCCTCATAAACATATTTCCTTAAGATCAGAGATTTTACTTATGAAATTTTAGATCGTGCGTTGCTTCTTAAGCCATTTTGCAGCAATAAGGTAGACATACAAATGGAACAAATTAACTTTTTGATGTCGCTTGTGATTCAGATGATTCAAAACCAATTAGCGCAGAATCCGCTGTGCCATTTTTTTTCTAGATTTTTTCAAAACTACCCGTAATATTAGCCCTTGGCATTATTACCCACTTTTGAGTTATTTCCCCTGGGCATCTTATGTCTGAATGTGTTTTTTAAAATAAAGTTTAGGGTGAAATGTACTTTACTCTCCTTCGCCAAGGCGACTTTTTTTTTAGCGATAAATGTTTCGACATGGCAACCGTGCATTTTCATTTTCTCCACTCGGATCTTCAATGTGGCAACTCTAAGGAGTGCTTCGGTTTACGTAATGTACTGATTTCTAAGACGATTCTGATTGGACACTTCTGATGGCTTTTTCTTGTTACCGGATCGTTTTCTGAATTCTTTCCACGCCTACAGTTGTTAGTTCAGGAATTTTGATCGGTTTAACCGGATTGCATGGTTTCTTATCTTTTGTTTGATTGGCTTTTATGAAATCTCATTGTTACATCAGTCTATTATTGTTTGAATTAAAAAAGGAGATTGCATTATACATGTATGACTGTATTTTCCCGGCCTTTTTTTCGTTTTATTTTAAGGATATTTCTTATTTTAATAAATAATAACATACATTTGGAGACAAGTATGCGGTACGAAATAAATTTCTTAAAATAAATATTCAATGATTTAAGTTATGATTTATCAATTTCATTTAAAAAATTGAGATGATGTGTTAATTTTACTGAAAGTGAATTCCTATTTCAGAAAAACTTTCTTTTTTATTTAAAAATTCGCGCAATATATATGTACCATAAATACATAAAAAAAATATATATTTCAAATTTTTATCCCGTATTTTCGTACAAATTTACAAAGATTTTAATAGTTGGATATCTGCATTAATAACCGCAAATTTGCTCATTTTAGAAATTTCTTCAATGCGACTTTTGAGCATCCAGAGAATAATTTTTCGGTTATATAGTGTCGTTAGTTAACGCAGTTTTGACAAGTTTTGTGCATTTTAGGAATTCTAACTTAGCGAGTTTCGTGAAGCCAGCGATTTTTTTGTTTTTTTTTTTTTTAATGGACGCGCAGCATTCATGCATGCGTTACTAATTGCGGCGTTGACAAGTTTCGTGCATTTTAGTGATTCCCGCACAGCGAGTTTCGTGGATTCACTGATGTTTTTTTTTAGATTTAATGGGCGAGAAGCTCTTATACACACGTCTGTGACTGCGGCGTCGACGAGTTTCGTGCATTTTAGTGATTCCTGCACAGCGAGTTTCATGGATTCACTGATTTTTTTTAGTTTTAGTGGGCGCGAAGAGCTCATACACACGTCTGTGACTGCGATGTTGACGAGTTTCGTGCATTTTAGTGATTCCTGCACAGCGACTTTCGTGGATCCACTGATGTTTCTTTTAGTTTTAATGGGCGCGAAGCGCTCATACACACGTCTGTGACTGCGGAGTTGACGAGTTTCGTGCATTTTAGTGATTCCTACACAGCGAGTTTCGTGGATCCACTGATGTTTTTTTAATTTTAATGGGCGCGAAGCGCTCATACACACGTCTGGGACTGCGCCGTTGACGAGTTTCGTGCATTTTAGTGATTCCTGCACAGCGAGTTTCATGGATCCACTAATGTTTTTTTTTAGTTTGAATGGGCGCGAAGCGCTCATACACACATTAGTTATTGCGGCGTCGACGAGTTTCATGCATTTTACTGATTCCTGCACAGCGAGATTCGTGGATCCACTGATGTTTTTTTTAGTTTTAATGGGCGTGAAGCGCTCATACACACGTTAGTTATTGCGGCGTGGACGAGTTTCATGCATTTTAGTGATTCCTACACAGCGAGTTTCGTGGATCAACTGATGTTTTTTTAGTTTTAATGGGCGCGAAGCGCTCATACACACGTCTGTGACTGCGGCGTTGACGAGTTTCGTGCATTTTAGTGATTCCTGCACAGCGAGTTTCGTGGATCCACTGATGTTTTTTTAGTTTTAATGGGCGCGAAGTGCTCATATACACGTCTGTGACTTCGGTGTTGACGAGTTTCGTGCATTTTAGTGATTCCTACACAGCGAGTTTCGTGGATCCACTGATGTTTATTTAGTTTTAATGGGCGCGAAGCGCTCATACACACGTCTGTGACTGCGGAGTTGACGAGTTTCGTGCATTTTAGTGATTCCTACACAGCGAGTTTCGTGGATCCACTGATTTTTTTTAGTTTTAATAGGCCCGAAGCACTCATACACACGTCTGTGACTGCGGCGTTGACGAGTTTCGTGCATTTTAGTGATTCCTGCACAGCGAGTTTCGTGGATCCACTGATTTTTTTTTAGTTTTAATGGGCGCGAAGCGCTCATACACACGTCTGTGACTGCGGAGTTGACGAGTTTCGTGCATTTTAGTTATTCCTACACAGCGAGTTTCGTGGATCCACTGATGTTTTTTTAATTTTAATGGGCGCGAAACGCTCATACACACGTCTGGGACTGCGCCGTTGACAAGTTTCGTGCATTTTAGTGATTACTGCACAGCGAGTTTCATGGATCCACTGATGTTTTTTTTAGTTTTAATGGGCGCGAAGCGCTCATACACACGTTAGTTATTGCGGCGTCGACGAGTTTCATGCATTTTACTGATTCCTGCACAGCGAGATTCGTGGATCCACTGATGTTTTTTTAGTTTTAATGAGCGCGAAGCGCTCATACACACGTTAGTTATTGCGGCGTCGACGAGTTTCATGCATTTTAGTGATTCCTACACAGCGAGTTTCGTGGATCCACTGATGTTTTTTTAGTTTTAATGGGCGCGAAGCGCTCATACACACGTCTGTGACTGCGGCGTTGACGAGTTTCGTGCATTTTAGTGATTCCTGCACAGCGAGTTTCGTGGATCCACTGATGTTTTTTTAGTTTTAATGGGCGCGAAGCGCTCATATACACGTCTGTGACTGCGGTGTTGACGAGTTTCGTGCATTTTAGTGATTCCTACACAGCGAGTTTCGTGGATCCACTGATGTTTTTTTAGCTTTAATGGGCGCGAAGCGCTCATACACACGTCTGTGACTGCGGAGTTGACGAGTTTCGTGCATTTTAGTGATTCCTACACAGCGAGTTTCGTGGATCCACTGATGTTTTTTTTAGTTTTAATGGGCGCGAAGCGCTCATACACACGTCTGTGACTGCGGCGTTGACGAGTTTCGTGCATTTTAGTGATTCCTGCACAGCGAGTTTCGTGGATTCACTGATGTTTTTTTTTAGTTTTAATGGGTGCGAAGCGCTCATACACACGTTAGTTATTGCGGCGTCGACGAGTTTCATGCATTTTACTAATTCCTGCACAGCGAGTTTTGTGGATCCACTGATTCTTTTTGTTGTTGTTTTAATGCAGTCATAATGTTTCAGTTTAAAATTATAGAAATTATATGATATAGAAATTATATTATTTGATAAATATCCTTACTAAATTTTAGAAATAAAATATTTGTAAAATTCATGAACGTAAGTTGTAAAATTTATATAACTCTGTGCAAATTTACGCCGCAAAATTTTAAAATTCCTTTTCTGTAATTTTTATCGCTAGTAAGTAGTTGTTTTTCCCGAATTTTTAAGTATGGAACGAAGCGTACGAAGAGGAAACTGTGACTGGGTCAAAGTCTCAATTTGGCGCCCCCTCCCCGAACTTTTTCTTGTGACAAGCTAAAAATGACGTTGGTAGTATAAATTTCTGCGCCCGTAAAACTGCCATCTTCGCCCCCCCCCTTTCGCACGGCGCTGATAAGTACACAATTATTTTTGTGACTGTTTATTGATATAAATAATATCTGTAAAATACACTAATAAGAAATTCCCCAATTTAAAATAATTCGCTTGAATGTACGCAGTGTCTTTTTAAAATTCATTTCTTTTAATTTTTACAGTGCTTAAATAGTTTTTTACGCTGAGTTTTTTAAGGAACAAAAGTATTTTTCATAGCAGAAATCTGGATAGATTTTGTGCTGTTAGCGAAACGAAATGGACCAATCAGAAAATTCGCTCACTTAAAAAAGCAAAAACTTTGAATGCCGTTTTTTGATTGTTCAATCTCGTTTTGTTATCTCTGTATTCGCAAAATGTGCCTGAATACCGGACATTAGATGAAAACATTGCATCAAATTTTGTAATTACTGAATCGTCTGCCGCATGAAACGATATCTGGAAGCAGAAATAATTCTTTTAGTTTGTTGGATAGATTTTTAATTTGGAACGCGTGATCTATTTTCTTGGATAAATTATAAATAAAATAAAGTATCCTCTTTGTAGGATTCCGTAATGTAAATAAGTAAAGGTAAGTGAATTTTTTTTATGGCTATTGTATTTTGTTTGTTTTAGAAACTGGTGCATATAAAGTTTTATTATTAGAAATTAGATTTATTAGTATATTATTTATTATTAGTATATTAGAAAGTCAATGGTTTTATATATTTATTGTGAAATTTTTTTTTCGGTGACGATGCAGCAAAAGTTTCAAATTTTTAACAGTGTGTCATGTTTTTTCGCTCAATGTATGACAGGTCTGTGGCAGGCCAAACATTGAACGAAAAAACGTACGGCATGGACAATTTCACAGTGATAAGAGAGAAAAAACCGGTTTGATTGCGTCATATTACACGATTTTTGACGTATGTCTCTGTAGTGTGTGCGGTCCTTGGAGAAAGACGCTCCGGGAGACAAGACGCAAAAACGCGCCAATTTGGCGATTTTTAAAAATCGCGCCAAGAAGGAGAGTAAAGTACATTCGCACCAAAGTTTACCTTAAAAAGTAATAACCTCATGGGGACGAGCGACACGTATACGTGACGCAAAAAGGCTTAGGAATCCTTGTTTATCCCCACCAGTAAAATTTTACTGAAAAATTTGCCTTATTTTATCGGAGCATTTTTCCGATTTAATAAGGCGCAGATTTTTGTTTTTATAAACCGGTGAAAAAGCATTAAAAAATTCGTAAAACGCTTCCGTTGCGAAGGGTCTAATGAAAATTTTGTTAAAAAAGAAAATAAATATAACCCTTTCGGTTTTGGTGCATTATTAACAGTAAATGTCTTTTAAAGGAGTATTATTTTTCTAAGAATTATTTACATGAGTGATGTTAGTACATGTCTATGCATTTACTGTATCACTTATTTTACGTTTAAACATTTAGTAATAGTTAAAAATAATTAATATTTGCTTATATCTTCCACACCGTTTGCGATTCTTTTATATTAAACATATATTTTCACTCATTTAATTTAAAATAAAAGCTACTTTCGTTAAAGAAACATGAATAATAGAGTGCAAAAAGTTGCAATATAAGTAAAATACATTTTCTAAACTTCTAAAAAAATTCATTCTTAGCTCATTGTGACATGAATATTAATTGAATAGTATGGAAAACAACAATTTCGTTATTTTTCAGGCAATGAAATATTCGTTAAAAATTTTTTGGTCTGTTAGAACAACTAGTGTCAATGTTATTAACGCAAAGAGTATATTTGGTAAAAAATTGAAAAAAAAAACCTTTAACATGTATTAAGGAAGACAATGAAACTCCTCAATTAATTTTCTTTTTCATTTTTTATCTTAGTTGTATAAATAAATCATTTGTACATATTTATTTCAAAATGTCAGCATACATAAAACTTTCCTGGAATGACGAAATTTAAGCATGGTCGTAAATTACTTAGCTATGGAACATTAGTTACAAAATACCTATAAAACCAAACATGACAGAAATTATGATTTTCAACTATTAATGACTTCATTCATGAATTCCGTCATTCACAAATGAACGAGATTTAACTTTGAATATGTAAACTCTTACGTAAATTTTCTTTTTCAACTTTTATATTAGTCTCATACATAATTCGTTTCTACATATTTTACATAAAATTACAGTATACTTAAAAAATTCCAGGAATGACGAAATTTATGCATGTTCGTTAATTACTTTACTATGGAACATTAGTTACAAAATACCTATAAAACCAGCCATGACATAAATTATGATTATTTTTCAACTATTAATGACTCCATTCTTGAATTCCGTCATTCACAAATGAACGAGTTTTAACTTTGAATATGTAAACTCTTACGTTAATTTTCTTTTTCAACTTTTATATTAGTCTCATACATAATTCATTTGTACATATTTTATATAAAATTGCAGCATACTTAAAAAATTCCAGGAATGATGAAATTTATGCATGGTCGTAAATCACCTAGCTATGGAACATTACTTACAAAATAACTATAAAACCAACCACGACATAAATTATGATTTTTAACTATTAATGACTTCATTCTTTAATTCCATCATTCCCAAATGAACGAGATTTAAATCTGAATATGCAATCTCTTCAATTAATTTTCTTTTTTAACTTTTATGTTAGTCTCATACATAATTCATTTGAACATATTTTATATAAAATTGCAGTATATTTAAAAAATTCCAGAAATGACGAAATTTATGCATGGTCGTAAATCACAGAGCTATGGAACATTACTTACAAAATAAATATAAAACGAAACATGACAGAAATTATGATTTTCAACTACTAATGATTTCATTCTTGAATTCCGTCATTCACAAATGAACGAGATTTAAATTTGAATATGTATTCATTTTTTTCACTTTGAATCAATCAAACTGTAATTCTTTTTGATATACTGGATGAATTTTCAAATTTTTTTTAATTTACTGCAGAATCAGTTTAAGTATGAAATAGGAATGCATAGAAATGAAAATTTAGCCATTCATTTTATGAGAAACAAAATTAAGAGTAATGAATAATGTAATATATGTATGTACAATAAAACCTCCCTAAATTGACCATGATCTTTTCCAAAAAGTATTGGTTGCCACAGAGGTGGTCGCTTAATGGAGGTCATTTCATATCTTTATTTACGTTGTTGAAAAAAAGGTAACAATGTTATTAAAATGTATTTTTAGCATTAAGAACAAATATAAAAAATAAGTATCAAAACAATATTTAATTACATAAGATAATTACAGCTGAGTTTAAAAAAAAGAATACGTTGATGCATGATTTGATTTTACGGTTATGTCTTTGATTACTTTTATTTTCTAATCCTAATGTAAATATATATATATATATAAAAAGCTTTCAAATATATAGAGAAGTAGAAAGACACTCTTTAATTAATTTTTTTTAAATATTTTTATTAGTTTCATATATAATTCATTTGTACACAGTTACTTAAAATGTTTCGATACAAAAAGCTTTCATTAAAATGCGAAATTTAGGCGTGATAGTAAATTACTTAGCTATAGAACATTACTTACAAAATATATATAAAACCAACCTTGACGGAAATTATGATTTTCTACTGTTAATGACTTCATTCTTGAATTTTGTCATTCACAAATGAACGAGATTTAACTTTAGATATGTAATCATTCTTTCGCTTTGAAGCAATCGAACGGTAATTCTTTTTGATATACTGTGTGATTTTTCACAATTATTAATGTTATTGCAGAATCAGTTTAAGTATGAAAACGGAATAAATATAAATGAAAGTTTAGCCATTCAGTTTATGAAAGAAAATAAAAGCAAATGAGTAATGTATGTACATGTATATATAGTATCAATTCGTCATGAAAAATTGCAGCACCATTGGCGCTTAAGCAGCTCATATATAATGCTACAAGTTATATTTCACATTATGCAATGAAAATTCAAAATTTCAAGGATAGAGTGCATGTAGAAAAGGTAAACAATTAACGATAAAGAATTAAAAAACAATAAATAAAATACAGGCAAGAAAAAAACAGTCTGTTCTTCTTCAGAGGGAGGACATGCGAAACCTAAACCCACCCCCCTCTTTAAAAATAGAAGTGTTTCAGGTTTCTGAACGTCCACCAAACCTGCATTCAAAAATAATATATAACAACAAAAAAATACCAAATTTTTTAATGGACAAAGCAAACGAAATAACAAAAAAACACACAAATTACTTAAACATAACCAATAAAATAAAAAATATAAAAAATAAAATAACCTTTACTATGCAAAAAAAAATCTCTGCAATAATTTATAAACTATTTTAAAAATGAATGCAGAGTTTGGCAAGCCTCCTTCCTTACCTAAAACAAAACATTAAAATTAGGAACAGTCATACCTGTTTCAAATTCATGCCTGTAAAAACAACAAAATAACTAGAATGATTCCTCCGAGTCCAAATTGCATATAGTTTCAAGAGCCAGGTCTGCAAAACTTCCCTAAAACTCAAACCATCCAGTTAAACTCGTTCTAAAAATAAAGATTTTAGAATAAAACTTTCATAAAGAATGTCAGGGAAGCATGCTATCAAATTACAAGCTACGCCAACAGTCCGCAACGTTGCCAATTATTTTTTATAACAGTTTTTACATAATATCTTAAAAAATTAATTGGATAATTATTATTATAAAAAAGATTTGCTATAAACTTATAAACCTGCTTATAAAAATGTTTTTCATTATTACAAATTTTATAAAATTGAATTAGTTGATTAATTATTATATTTATATAAATTTTTTATGCAGACCTGGCTCTAGCAACTATATGCAATTTGGACTCGGAGGAATCATTCTAGTTATTTTGTTGTTTTTACAGGCATGAGTTTGAAACAGGTATGACTGTTCATAATTTTAATGTTTTGTTTTAGGTAAGGGAGGAGGCTTGCCAAACTCTGCATTCATTTTTAAAATAGTTTATAAGTTATTGCAGAGATTTTTTTTGCATAGTAAAGGTTATTTTATTTTTTATATTTTTTATATTATTGGTTTAAGTAATTTGTGTGTTTTTTTGTTATTTTGTTTGCTTTGTTCATTAAAACAATGGGTATTTTTTGTTGTTATATATTATTTTTGAATGCAGGTTTGGTGGACGTTCAGAAACCTGAAACATTTCTATTTTTAAACAGGGGGGTGGGTTTAGGTTTCGCATGTCCTCCCTCTGAAGAAGAACAGACTGTTTTTTTCTTGCCTGTATTTTATTTATTGTTTTTTAATTCTTTATCGTTAATTGTTTACCTTTTCTACATGCACTCTATCCTTGAAATTTTGAATTTTCATTGCATAATGTGAAATATAACTTGTAGCATTATATATGAGCTGCTTAAGCGCCAATGGTGCTGCAATTTTTCATGATGAATTGATACTATTATTATATATGATAAAATTAAGCTGCATATTGCGCTTTTATTATGTATACTATTCATTTTCATATAATTTCTTGGGGGGTGTGTGTCTTTGTGTTCTTGGTTATATTGCAAATAAGTCTAAGCACTTACAAAAAATTTATTAAAAATATGTTTCATAGATATTTAAAAAAAATGAAAATGAGACATTGTAAATGTGTAAACAAGACATGTAAAACATGTGTTGTGGGTTGTGCCGACAGTCCGAACGGTTCTGTAAACTATACACCCTTTTGTAAATTTAACAATGTAATTTACAGAATTGAATGTTTAACTTGTGACCAAAGCTATATTGGTCAAACAGAAGGTGAATTGCATGTTAGAATTAATGGGCATCGTTCTGCTGTATATAATGATAATAAGAAATGCTCAACCTTTGAAATTCCACATTTCAGAATACATTCGTTTAGCAATATTCGTATTTATATATTGGACCATGGTGGAAGACTTAACAGAGAAAATGATTTTATGTTTAAATTTAAAACAGTTTATCCATATGGTTTAAATACCTTAATTAACAATATTAATTTAGCAAAAGTTTCAAATGTGTATGATTTATTTTACAATTTTAATGATAAAATTAAAATATTGAGAGGAAAAAGGGGCTCAGGGAAATTTTCTAAAAATATTAATTTAATTATTCCTACTAAGTGACTGAAAGATTTGGAAGATAATTTTAAGATTACATATAATGTCAAAAATATAAAAAATAATTTGTTTAAATTGAATATTAACACAATTATAAAAATTAAGAAATGTTTGAGTGCGTATAAATTTAAGAACATGCAATTTAAAAATTTAGTTTGGGACTTCATTAATTTTAGGCTAATTGTTAGAGATGATTTACAAAAAGATATTGTTCACTTTAATGTTACATTCCAGCAAAAAGCATATGATTGCTTAAATATGAATAAGATTTTAAAGAGCGTTAATGACCTTTTTACTCTCAAGAATTGTAAAATTTCAAAAACTTTTAATTATTTGAAACCAATCAGTAGCAAAATTTTTAATTATAGACAAACTGCATCTTTAGAACTTGATAAGTCTTTGGAATGTTTTTGTAATGAATCAAATTTTGTAAATTTTATTGATGATCATTATAGTCATGTAATTACTGGTAATTTAGATATAATTAAAAATAAAAATGTAAGATATTTAATGAACTTTGGTGTAAAATTTCGAATTAATAGTAAAATTAGTTATGATAAAGACTTAAAATTTTTAATTAATGATGTGAATAATTTCATTTAAAAACAAAGTTACAAATTTAGTATGCCTTTGGAGGAATTTTTTGAGTGGGAGTTTCAACTGTTGGAGCAATTTATGGGTTTATTAAACGACTTTTTAAATTCAAATGAATATGAATATCAGACTTTTAGTAAAGAAGATATAACTTTTATAAATGATCTGCATAAAAATTTTGTAATAGTTCTGTGGACAAAGCTGCCAGTAATTTTGCTATTATTTGTAAGAAATTTTATATAGATAAAATAAATGATGAATTAAAAAATACTGAATTTTATGAAAAAATTTATATTATAAAAGGTCCTATTGTCAAAAAATTCTTTTCATACAAGAAAAAGTGTAAAAGTCTGTTTTCGTATGCTTTTGATGTTTCTAGTCATCACTGTTTGCCATTTATATTTATGACTCCTAAGTTCCATAAGTCTCCTATAAAATTTAGATATATTTGAAATACCACACTGTTAAAAATAAAGGTGACAAACCGGTTACATTTGACTCCCAGGGGTGAAAAGGTTAAATCACTAGGCACCAGCGGGCTTGAAAATGTGTTTGGGGTGCCGTTGGGTGTTTCACGCTAATTAGGGTGCCGCGCAATGCATACCGTTGGAAGATTTTCACCCCTTAGTCATTCGCGCATGCTCTGTAATGTGTATCTTTGCACTTCAACTCGCTGTCACTGGTGGATCAACACAGCATTTTTTTCCTACGATGTCTATCACCGCTATACACTATCCCAATTTTGTTTAGAACTTCGGATGGCTAAATTTTAGCGAGCTTTTTTATATAAAGCAACCTTTGAAATTCAGAACATATGAACATTTCAGGGAAACTTTGAAGGTGAGCTTGATGGCCGAGGGGATAGGGTGCTGACCTTGTAATCAGACGTTCTGCGTTCGAATCCATCGAGGGCCGAAAGTCGGTTAGTGCATTTTTTAATTTTTTATCATTGGGCACTATGGATTGAGGGTGCCATCTTTTCACCCTAATTAAAGGTGCATTTTGACTCCTTTAGGGGTGTCACCAGTGAGACAAGCTGTTCACCCTTAAAAGGTGCAATGTGTCACCATTAGTTTTAACAGTGTACCTATAGTGTTAATAAAAATTTTATTTTAGGTTTACAAAAGCTTTTAAAAAGAATATATGGTTTTCTCAAAGTTAAATTAAAAAATTCAAGCTACTTTTGGTCAATTGATTTTCAAGTATTACAAAACCTTAATTTCACTACTTACTTAATGCAGGTGTTCGATTTCGAAAACCTTTTTACCAATATACCTATAGATCAATTATTCAATGTTTTAATTAATATATTTGATTTATTTAATTTAGACGATGAGTTGAACAGAAATAGGATTTGTTTCTAAGTTTATGTCATTTTTGTTTATACAATAATTATGTAAATTTCAACAATAACATATATAAACAGATTTGTGGAATAGGTATGGGAACTAATTATTCATCTACTGCAGCCAAATTGTTTTTATTTTATTTTGAATTTAATTATACAATAAATTAAAATAAATCTTTAGGTATATAGACGACATTTTGATTTTACTAACGAATATAATAATGTTTATCCGGATTGTTTAAAACTAAATAAGGCAAACAGTGATGATTACCATGTTGACTTTTTGGATATTTCTTTTGTTATTATGAATAATACAGTAAATATAGATTTATATGATAAAAGAAACAGTTTCAATTTTTTTACAAGAAGAATGCCACACTGGTACTCTAATTTACATAAAAAAATTATATACATATAATAATAAATCAACTAATTCGATTTTATAAAATTTGTAATAATGAAAAACATTTTTATAAGCAGGTTTATAAGTTTATAGCAAATCTTTTTATAATAATAATTATCCAATTAATTTTTTAAGATATTATGTAAAAACTGTTATAAAAAATAATTGGCGACGTTGCGGACTGTTGGCGTAGCTTGTAATTTGATAGCATGCTTCCCTGACATTCTTTATGAAAGTTTTATTCTAAAGTCTATATTTTTAGAACGAGTTTAACTGGATGGTTTGAGTTTTTAGGAAGATTTGCAGACCTGGCTCTTGAAACTATATGCAATTTGGACTCGGAGAGAGCATTCTAGTTATTTTGCTGTTTTTACAGGCATGAGTTTGAAACAGGTATGACTGTTCATAATTTTAATGTTTTGTTTTAGTTAAGGGAGGAGACTTGCTAAACTCTGCATTCATTTTTAAAATAGTTTATAAGTTATTGCAGAGATTTTTTTTTTTTTTTTTTTTTTTTTTTTTTTTTGCATAGTAAAGGTTCTTTTATTTTTTATATTTTTTATATTATTGGTTGTGTTTAAGTAATTTTTTTGTTGTTGTTGTTGTTGTTGTTATTTCGTTTGCATTGTTCATTAAAAAAATTGGTATTGTTTTGTTGTTATATATAATTTTTGAATGCAGGTTTGGTGGGCGTTCAGAAACCTGAAACATTTCTATTTTTAAAGAAGGGGGTGGGGTTAGGTTTCGTCTGTCCTCCCTCTGAAGAAGAACAGACTGTTTTTTCTTGCCTGTATTTTATTATTTTTTTTTTAATTCTTTATCATTAATTGTTTACCTTTTTGATATACACACTATCCTTGAAATTTTGAATTTTCATTGCAAAATGTGAATATATATATATATATAATTCCTACATGTATAACGATTCCGGGTTCAACCCATCCACGATAAAAAAAAAACACTTATTGTGACCAATGACAAATTTCATTGTGAAAAGTTATCTCCGATTTTAAAGGCTATCAATTTTTTGTCCAATGCAAACGTTCCAGAGTCGTAATGGAGCGGTTCTCATTTGTCAAATTTTCAGTTTGAGCTGTAAACGACGTCACTGCATTTTACTGTGCTTTGAAATCTTTTCCCTATTTGAAACACAATATACTGTTAAAAATCTGCAGCATTTTGATGCAACACACTCCCCTGCTTGTATAGAAAACGGTTACTTGGCCGTGAAATGGAGCTTTCTCATTGATTGGAATAGAGATATTATATACAAACGGTGGAGTGCGTTGCAGTAAAATGCAGCAGATTTTTAACAGTGTATTCACATTGTTAAAAATTTGAATCAATTTCTGCAGCATCACTCCATCACTCTTTTATAGAAAACGATTAGTTTGCTGTGTTATGGAGCATTGTCATTGGTCATAAAAGAGACATTCTATAAAAGCTGTGGAGTGACGCTGCAGTAAATGGGTCAAATTTTTAGCAGTACACTGTTAAAAATTTGAACCTTTTGCTGCATCATCACTCCCCAGCTTTTATAGAATACACTGTAAGTAACACTCACAAAATAACCGTTTTCTATAAAAGCGTTGGAGTGATGCTGCAGCAACTGTTAAAAATTTGACCCATTTGCAGCAGCATCACTCCTCTGCTTTCATATAAAGCGGTTACTTTTACAGTGATATAGAGCATTCTCATTGGTCATAAAAGAGATATTCTATGAAAGCTGTGGAGTGACGCTGCAACAAATGGGTCAAATTTTTAACAGTGTAATACGGTAAAGTAATCATTTTCTATAAAAGCTGTTTAATGACGATGCAGCAAAACAGTTAAATTTTTAACAGTGTTAAATTAAAACTTTTTATTTAAGAAAAGCGAAAGTTCGTTTTAAATACAATGCTGTTAGAATTTTCATATTCGTGTTGCTTTATTTATTTATCTATTTATTATTTATTTTTTATTTTTTTACAGCCGTGAATGACTTCATTGTCACATAACGAATCACGGTTGTTTGCACTATATTGTTCACATTTGTTTTCGATCTTATAAAGTATTTTCTTTTAAGTATTAGCTAATGTTATAAAATAGTTAATTCACAAATTTTTTAAAATAGCATTGTTAGTACATGTTTTGCATTATTAATGCATCTTAATTTGCATGTTTTTTGTGAAATAATTACAGATTTTTGTGTGTGAAATTCATTAGCCGCATATTCTAGGCCATTATTTTACCCATTCAATTAATAATTTGGCTACCCTCTCATATTCTTCCGGAAATAGCCAAAATGGAAAAAAAATTTATACATTTTGGATATTTTTATTATTTTCTCTCAGTATTTTAAAATATTTTTGGCTGTAGTTTCACAATGTATTCTTTTATAATTGATATTTTACCCTACTTTATTCTTTTAAAATTTATGCATTTACCATTTTTTCATTACAATCTCTCCCCATCCACCAGATAATTTTGTTATAGTTTTAAATGCAGATTTCTATTGAATTTTTTTTTTAGATTTTTCCCTCATGTTCAATCTTTGTATTTTTCAAAATTATTTAAGCTTAAAGTGGCTATAATTGACCAACGTTGTTGTAATGTTTTATCATCCTTTCAAAAATGGAAACACGTCATTTTGACGGGCTATCTTCTAGTATATATATATATATATATATATATATATATATATATATATATATATATATATATATATATATATATATATATATATATATATATATATATACAAGCAGACTTCGCCTGCTACTCTGGTCAGTTTTTCTAATGAAACCTTCAATTAAACGAATTATTATCTCTGAATTTAACCAACCGTTTTATAGCAATGTGGAAATTTACATAGAATGTCAATCTGAATTGCTTAAAGCAATACGGACTTTACTACGCTATTATATGTTCTAATGAGCCAGTTAATATCTGAGCTGTTAAGAACCAACATGTTTGGTTGGTCTTTTACAGTAAGATTTGGAAAAGAAGTGAGTTTAACAATATGTAACATGCTAAAAATATTTAAGAAAAATTGTCACGGCAAATTTCATCAGTTTCCGTTAAATAGGCCTATTGAAAAATCTTACCTTACAAAATTGGGTTCATCTGTTTCTAGACATTAAATCCATAATTCTATAACCAAACAACCTTGTGACGAAGCAACACAAATAAAATGATATGACTTTTACTCTAAAGCATTCACGGAAAAATTAACTAACCAATAAAGTTCCGTTTTAATTCACTTAGCAGAATCTTTTAATCTGAAAATGTACCAAACTAAACTAAACTTTGTGGCTGAACAATCCATGAATTATCTCGACCTAAAGTGTCCATTAATGTTTTCTTGATCCTACGCTCCGATGTGCTATGCACCATATGTTCCGGCTAGATGATTAACCTAACGCAAGACCCTCAATCTTTAGTTCCCAAGCAAGCATAGTACTAATTTTATCGGCACCAACGGGATAAAAGGCTGAGTGAACCAAGTTCGCCACCTGCAGAACAGAAGTTAGACGCTCTAACTATTACGCAGCCGAGCTTAAAATTTACCGCAACCTACCTTAAAATTATTTAATTCTCAGTTTAAATCTATTCAAAATTCATTCATCAGATTTTTTTTTTAAATCACATCTTTCGAAATCGTATTTAATTGATTTAGAACTTTCACGTTAATTGTTTAACTGATGAAAGTAGAATAGTAGAAAGGAGAACACATTTTCTGAAAAATTATCTAAATAACTGTGAAAGTCCCATTAAAATTTATTCAGCAGAACTCAAGTTAAATCCGTCCAGAATGAAATTTCTGTTTTCATTTTATGTATACAGCGATAGTTACATATAGCTTTCATAATCCCCTTAACCAGATTTCATCAATTTTGGGGTGAAAAGATAAAGAGTTCGTTGTGGTTAATTGGATGAAATAGTCCTCCAGTGTTCCTGTCCGGGATGACTCAGTTGGAAGAGCATTGGCGACTTTAGTCAATACATCCCTTGTTCGAATCCTGGCCCGGACTTTTTTCACCTAAAAATGAAAAATGGAAAATTTACGTCTATTATAATTAATTTACCGATTTGAAAAATCGTGTTTAAAGTTAATCTAATTTTTACACGCGTAATTCCTAAGTTCTACAATATTTTTTTCGCAGCTTCCTCATCATCATGTAACTGCTAAATGGTAAAAAACATGTCAGTATCTGTATTAATTGTAAGTTATAATTAACAATAAGTATTTTCTGTTCAAAAAATAGCACATTAAATTGTTTTTCAAGATTACGATTAAATAACACCCATAAAAAAATCACGTTCAATAAATAGCAAATGTTTGCATGGTTTGCAATAAAATTTATTTAAAAAAATTCTATTAAAATTCCCTTTTAAAGGTTTATGGATATTAAATGTCACCTTTTTTAACATAATATCTATCGTTATTTAATTTCACATTTCAACTATAAATAGTTCGAAGATGACTATTAAAAATAGTGGTTTATAATATCCATAATTCATTTAACAAATGATCGTGAAAGAAGCATACTTAAGTGTGCATAAATTAACGAATAGTCACAGCAAAAGTTTTTCAACTTTTACTATTTATAGAAATGTGAAACTCAAGTAACTCAGATGATGATTAACCACTTAACTGGCGACGGGTATGGGAAAACAGTGCTTTTACCCCCGACTTATCTCGGGGCAGACGGTGAAGTGGTTAATCGAAATTATTAAAATTTGCTTGATTTTTTTTGTCAGCCGATTATCAACTCGAGGGATATAGGCCCAGGGGTTGTGTGCCCTTTGTGGGAGTATTTCTAAGGGATCCTAAAATGTACTTACGCAAGGTTCGATGAAAACCACAAAAAACTCCGAACGTTAAGGCTGACGCCCACGACTGTGTTCGAACCCATCACCTGCCGTCTACCAGTTGACAGGTCAGAACCTCTCGGCCACTGGTGGGGCAAAAATTTGCTTCAGGTAAAACAAATTCATTTTCCTTAAACTAAATAATAATAATAAAATACAGCTTTATATTTGCATATGTATAATTAAATTTGAAGAGCATAATAAAAATATTTCAAATTTTATAAATAAAATGCATGCATTTTATTTCTTTAATTGCATTTATATTTAAAATTTCAAAATATAGAAAATATTTTAAATATTATTATTAAAATACAGACGGACTTCAATTGATTTCTTTTGATAGTTTGAATACAAAAATAGCATATTTATAAAACACACATTATAATTTTAAAATTTTTGAACACATTCTTCCGTTAAATATTTAAATAATGAACATCTCCGAAGTTATTTGAGTGGGCACACCGATATACAAATACAAAATGTAATCAAAAAGAATTATTTAAATTTTTCATTAGATAACTTTTTAACAATTTCGAGTCTTAAAGAAAACAAGAACATTTAACAAGGCAACATCTGTTTCTGTTGTCAGTTAATCAAGTAAGAGTAAACTTCTTTGAGAACTTACTTTGAAAAGAGTTGGTTCAATATTTTAGCGATGTGATGGATAATGAAGGTTGAAAAGGAGTTACTTTCTTCCATTTACGATAAACAGAGTAATTAATTTTAAGCACAACGGAAACTTGTGTACTAAGAAATGACTAATTTAATCTGAAAGACTCTGAGAATTTCAATTTTTATATTTATGTGAATTGCCTTTTATAATATGCGATTAATATGCGAAAAATTGTCAGTTAAAAAAAGATAGATAGATATACAGGGTGTCCAGTAAATGACTGACCCATTTTGAATGTAAATAACTAAAAAATGTTTTGAGATGAAAATGTGCGGTTTGCTGCATTGTCATCAGAAAATCAGTAAATTTTTAGACATGCACTTTGTTAAAATAGTTCGAATTTCGTCCAACAGGATGGCACTGGTGGCGGCATCATGCTGTCGAAATTCAGACATTACTCTATTTTCACATGCATGAGTTTTTTAACTCACTTCGCAGAGTCGAATCTCAGTCGATATATTGAATCGACTCTTCACGCACCTACGGAAATAGATTTTATTGGATGGAAAGAGATTTAAAATAATATTTATGATTGAATAATGTCTATTATACTTAATAAAAAACAGCAAAAAATACTTTTTAAAAAGCATTGACTTTTCACACATTTACCATAAGTAAAATGTATTCAAAAAATGTTTTTATAACAGGTTAACTGATTCTATTTTTCGTACAATAAATTGAAAATATGGCATAAACACGGTTCTTCTTTGTTAAAAATCTTAATATTTAATCTTAATATTTCTTCCATTAAATAGTATGAAAAAAATGTATTTAAAAAATTTAGTGATGTCCAAATCTTTAAAGGATGGACCAAGGAAAATATCCCTGCCTTTACGCCGTGTAGTGAAATCGGAAGTTAAAACAGTGGTACGCAAATAATGTTAGCAAATTTCCTGTCTAAAATAAAAACGAGACAGTCAATTATAAATCGGCACATAAAAATATATTAAAACTCAGAATGAAGTTTCGTCTATATTTCGTCTACAAAAAAACTTATCTTAAATATAAAAAATTCTAGATCACGACGGTAAAAGTAACATACGAAACTACCTGCTAGTATGGAAACATGGCTAAAGCGAACTATTTTTCATTTTTCTGCAAACCGTATTCATCTATACGTTATATTCGTATTTTGACATTTAACATATCTGAAAATTTTATTACGAAAATCACGACAGATTTTAAGATGTTTTTTCCACACAATCATTCCCTCTTCTTCCCCTGACTGCAAACACATCTACCTGAAACGGAAGGAAGCTTAGAAGGAAAAAAAGCGACTTACCTGTTTTTATATCCTGCGAGTCACCCCTTTTCAAAATTTCATTACAGAAAGCATAATAGATCCTGAATCATGATAGAATAATTATAGTTCTACTTATTTTAGTTCAATTTTATAAATATAAATGTTACTAAGTTACAGCAACATTAGTGTCTTTCATATATAACTTTTAAAAGCTTTTAGATTTTTTAATAATGTTTCTTATTTCAAATCACATACATTTTCAGAAATTTCCCGCCCTTCTTTTCCTTAGAAAGAATGGTTAAGGAAAAGGGGGAAGGTCGGAAAATATATTTCAGAATTTATGATGCTCTTTGTAATGAAATTTTGAAAAGGGGTAACTCGCAGGATATAAAACAGGTACGATGATTTTTTTTTCTTTTTAAACATCCTTCCATTTCAGCGTAGATGTGTTTTCACATGGGGGGAGGGGGAAGAGTGAGGAATGTATAAAAGTCATCTTAAAATCTCTCGTGGCTTTCGTAATAAAATTTTTACATGTGTTATATGTCAAAATATGAATATAATATAAGGATGATTTAGGTTTTCGGAAAAATGAACAAATTTCGTTTTAGGCAGGTTTCCGTAGCAGCAAGTTTTTCTTAGCAGCAAGTTATGTATGTTATTTCCTCCGTCGAAAGCATTTTTTTACGTTTAATACAAGATTTGTTATAAACAAATTCCTTCATTCTCAGGTTTATTACATTTTTATGTGACAATTTATAAGTCACTGCGCTGCGTTTTTTTAGACAGGAAACTTGTTTAACACTGTTTTAATCACTTAAGTGAATTACTGCACGACGTAGCCAAGAAGAGTTTGCCTGATCCATCACTTAAAACTTTTTCACATGACCATTTTTTAAAATATGTAGTATCATAGTATTTAATGAAAGAAATATTTAAATTAAATATTATGATTTTTAAATTAAAAAAGCGGTGCTTATCCCATATTTTCAATTTATTGTACGCAAACAGAAATTCAGTTAACAAGTTACAAAAACATTTATTGAATACAATTTATTTATGGTAAATGTGTGAAAAATCAATGCTTATAAAAAGGAAGTTTTGTTGGTTTTTATTAAGTTTAATAGACCTTATTCAATCCTAACTATTATTATAAATCTCTTTTAATCCAACAGACTCTATTTCTGAAGGTCGCCGGAGTGTCAATTCAATATGTTGACTGAGATTTGATTCTGCGAAATGAGCCAAAAATTTCATGCGTATGAAAATAGAGTAATGTCTGAATTTCGACAGCCTAATGCCGCCGCCAACGCCATCTATTGGAAAAATTCTAATTATTTAAGAAAGTGCATATCTAAAAATCAACTGATATTCTGATAACAATGCAGCAAACCACATGTTTTTATGTCAAACGATTTTTTTTGTTATTTACATTCAAAATGGGTCAGTCATTTACTGGACACCATGTATATATATATATATATATATATATATATATATATATATACATATTTAACTATGGTGTACGGTTTAATTTCTCTGTTATTACATTATTCTGCTTTTAATTAATTTATTAATTTAATATTATGATGTGTACAATAAGTCGTTTTTTGTTTTTATTATTATATTATTCTTTCATATGATATATGAATACTTCAAGTTTTATTTTACCACGTGCGGTATCAGGGTTAAGGTCGTGCATTTGGGATTCATTCTATTTTATTGCTCATCACTATTTTATTTTCTCCATATCCACTATAAATTACTTGGTATTTCTGTAATTAGACTGGATTCATGTGTGTTGGTAGTCCGAAATTCGTATTGTTTTGCTCTCTCATGGCGAATACGAAGATGAAACCACACACTACATTTGTAGTTCCAAAGTATTTGGGACCTGATGATTCTGCTTTAGTTCTACAAATTCCATTTGTATTCATAATATTCTTTTTTCCTTTCATATTCAATGTGATATCAGTTATTAAATTCAATATATATATATATTAAATTCATATATATATATATATATATATATATATATATATATATATGAATCATATATCATACACGTATCTCTGGATAATGAACACTTAATGATTATAACAAAGCACGCGGTGAGTAGAAAAATTGATAAGTACATTTTAATGAATCATATATATTAAGTCCAAAATCTCATATTGTTATTATGATAAAACCAGTTCAGAGCCTTGGCAATAATATTAAGTATGGCTCTCAAAGCAATAAAGAGAATTTCGATTGGATAAAAAAAATCCTAATAAACCTAATTTTTGTGGCTAATTGCCTATAGCTGGTATGTATAATCTTTGTATGTGTGTGGGTGTGTGGTTTTTAAAGTAACTAGTAAATCGAACACGGGCTTCCCGGGTTACATAGTAAAAATAAAAACCATTTTTTTTTAAATTGAAAACTTTAATGAATTTTCTACATGTAATATGCGTTTTAGATTGCTAACTCCAACAAAAGCATTTTTAACCCTTTAACCCCTGGAAGGGGGTGGGATAAAATATATCCCACTTAATTTTAATTGCAAAATGCAAAATTGACACCAATATTTTGAAATGGCAATTTTAATTTTTTCAAATACGTGAAGAAACGCATTTAAATATTTTGAAACAAATTTGTTTTTAAATTCTGGTGTCAATCAATCATTTCAGCATTTTAAGAATTGAAGTGATTTGCCCCTCAAAGGGTTAAGTGTCTTGCGGATTTTTTCGTTCGTGTTTCATTCATAAAATAATAGCTGTGAAAAATATTGGTATGAAGTTTGTATTTGATAACTTTACATATATTTTTATCTTATACAATTCAAAAAATTAACATTAATCTCAATATTATATTAAATCAATCTTTGAACTAAAATATTACATAGCGGAAATACATGGTTAGGCCCCTTAAAGGGTTAAATGAAAAATATTAATTATGGAATCAAATAAAGCTATGAAGTTTATCAAAAGTCACATTTCCGTATTAGACGCATGCCAGACGTTGTTAGCCTAAAATTTCCTAACATACGGCAGCAATTTTGTTTCTGGTCATTTCAGTACATCGAGCGCATAATTCAATTACATGACTGGTAAATTTGTATTTATTTATTTTATTTTATTATTTATAAAGGAAATTTTAATTTTGCTATAGTATATTGGCCAGAAACAAATCCCGAACTTTTTAAATTATTCTAAGGAAAAATAGATTAATTTATTGTAATCGAGTTTCACTCGGTAGAGATAAATTTAAAAATAACCTGATTTTTTTTAAAAACCACAGCCAATCACTAAATTGAAATACAGTTTTCAAACAAATTCAATGTATTTTCAAAGTATTTTTTTTATTTTTATTTGGCAGTGTAAAAATTTAAATTGTTTGATTACATGTTGAATTTGTAATTTTTATTAATTTAATCTGCTTTTTTTAACCATTCTTTTATTTTATTACTCATGCAACTTTAATTTTATTATGGAAAATTATTAGGAACAATATTTATAGATTTATGAATAAATTGTGTATCATTATTTCTTAATGGAGATACGTGATAGAGATTTGAAAAAAAAAAATGCTTGAAAATAATAAACTCATAATAAATGAGTCAAATGAGATACAGTTTTCAATCAAATTGCATTTTAAAGTAGAAATTGCATTTTAAAGTAGAATTCTTTTCCTATATGACGATGTAAAAATTGAAAACATGCGGCGTTTAGAAGATTAAGAAATTGCAGTAACAAAAATTGCAAAAATTCGTTTTATCCTGAAATGTTGTCATTTGCCAAATAACGTCAGTGCTACGCACGGACACATTTGTTCATTACAATATAGATTTTGCGCATATGAAAAATCTTACGCGCATAGTAAAATGCTAAAAGTAAAGAAACGACTGCACGTACATTTTTTCAAAAAAGTTTGCTCCAATGTTAACTCTATGACAAATTTAAAATTTGTTTTATAAAGTAAAATACACAACACAAATTAAAATAATAAACATCAAAATACACAAACAAGACACCCCGTCACTTCAATGTGCAAAGAAGATGCCGTATTTTCCATGAAACACGCGAACCTTGATTTTTATATATCATGCCAAACCAAATTTTCAGTTACATTTTAAACATTGGATATTGGTGAATTATGAAATCTCATTTCGTCATTTACATCGTTCTTTTTCTATTTCAGATCAATTTTCTATGTAAAAAATGTACTTTTTTTTTCTTTTCTGAAAATATATTTGGAAAATAAAAATGGTACTAAAAGTAAAGTAAAAAATAAATAACATAATTATTCATAAAAGAAAGAAAAATTATTATTATTATTTTTTTTTTTTTTGCATTTTCCTTCTGGTAAAATGACAGATAAACAAAAAAGAACTAAAAAAATTATCTGCTCTTGCAAGTTTAACTGAAATTTATAAAAAAATTACACTAAGCAATTAATGTTATTTTAATAAAATTACAATTGAATGTCTTAAACAGTTTGACAAGAATTTGGGGAACTGGACATTACTTTAAACTTGGAGTTACTGCCAAGATCATCTTTGTTTGCTTGTCTAACTCGCGAAAAAAATTCAACACGGAGAAAAAAAAAAAAAAAAAAAAAAACATTGAATAGGTACTAAATTCTTTGACATCAGCCGTGCTTTTTTTCTCTAAATGAAAATTATCTGCTTAAATTTAAGCATTCTAAAGTAGCACTTTATTTTGTTATAAACTAAAAACTGTAGTACTAAAAGTTTCCTCCATTTTGCGAAAACACGCGGTTGTGTTTTTGCATCACTTCCAACCACTATAAGTTTTCTTTATGTCTTCTTTTTAATTTATGGCTATTTTCCGTTTACATTACACAGAAATGGAGTACTCAAGTTGCCACTTCCAGAAAAATTAAATTAAAAACTACAAAAAAATGAATATCTCAAAAACAAATCGAGATACAGTTTTCAAACAAATTGTATTTAAAAGTACGCATTTTTCCCCAGACAACGGTGTAAAGATTTAAAATGTGCGATATCTAGGAGTTTAAAAATTTGCGGTAATGAAAATCGCAAAAGTGAAATTTTATCAGAAAGTGTTGTCATTCGAAAAATGACGTATGCGTTACGCACAGATACGTTTAGCCTTTATAATATAGATTTTTTTCTAAATATACCATAATGGGATTTTATACGCTTCAAGAAGTTTCAAAATTAAGATGTATACCTGCACAATTACCTAAGCTTTCCCTTTTGTGATATTAATTTTTGTTTCTGATGAATACTTCCGGTAATTTCCACCAAATGCAAATCGAAATATTTAGTAGACACACAGAAGCGCCAAAACTTTTTTACTTATATAGTAAGACGTATATATAAACTTTGCAATTTAAAAATATTGAAGTCTTACAGAATCTTGTAAATATTAAATGAAATATTTGTCATAGCGATAACGTAGATATCTACGTTCCCATCGTTCAGTGGAGTTCTTTTACCTGCGGTCTATTCTGTTGATCTGTCTAAATGACAGACAACATATTATGACCTGCAAGGTTATCTGAGCAAAAAATGCTCATCGGTTGTTGTGCCCAGTTAGCTTCAACGGTAAAGCATTGGCCTTGTAAACCAAATATCTGGGTACGATTCCCGACCTGAGCAACCTTTCGCTCAGTAGGAAATATTTATTTCGTATGATAACTTTACCAATCATTTTGATTGTGTTAAAATGCAATCTCCCTACGTTCTATGGAGTTCTTTTACCTGTGGTCTATTCTGTGGAACTATTTAAATCACAAACCAAATGTTATGACCTACAAGGTTAAATGAGTCAAAAATTGTCACCGGTTGTTGTGCCAGTTAGCTTAAACGGTAAAGCATTGGCCTTGTAAGCGAAGTATCTGGATTCGATTCCTGACCTGGACAATCTTTCACTCAGTCTTTCACTCACTTAATTTGTATGATAACTTTACTAATCAGTTTGATTGTGTTAAAATTCAATTTATACAATCAACGGGTAAAGATCGTCTATGGTACGTTTTTCCCCATTTTATTGGAAATTTCTTGTAATTTGGAATATTTATAGTTCCGCACATGCTTGCCAACTTCTTTCTAATGATTTTCTGTTGGATTAATATCGAACATTTCGACTAGTCCTTTCAAAAAAAAATTTTTTTTGTGCGAAATCCATTGCTTGTTGAAGCTTGCATACATTCATTAAGAGGTTAACGTGTTAAAACAAATAGTTGAGACCAAACTTTTTTCCTCTAATAAGGCAACAAATAATCTTGCAAGATATCCTGATACATTGTATTATTCATCTTGCCGTGGATTTCAAATAACGGACCGACATTTTTAAAAGAAAATACTCCCCACAGCATTATGTGTCGTCCGCCATGCTTTATTGTAGGAATAACATAAATCAAATCATATCTTTTGTTGTTAGGTCATAGAACGTAGTGTCTGCCATCACTCCGAAAAAGTTTGAAATTCGATTGATTGAAAAATAGCACTTCTGTCTAGTTTCCACTTGACCAGAATCTGTGTTGTTTTTAAACACCAGTCAGGTGAACCTTTTTACCTATGAAAATTTTTTAACATTGACTCTTAAATAAAGTTCTGCATCATGTCAGCAACTAGACACGGAAAACTGACTTATTTAAGCAATATTATCATTCCTTTAATCTCGGGATACTGCAGCGGAATTTTTATGCGGGTCATCAGTTGTTTTCTCCTGAGAATTCTGTCTACAATAATAGTCATTTTCCGGAGCCTCCCGGACTTCTGAATATGACCATCTTTATTTTTTTTTAAAATATCTTTCACAGTCGATAATTACCGATAATTACCGATTAACTTTGCCGCAATATTTCGAGAAGATTGTTCATTTACGAACATCATTTTCAAGAATCACTTTCACATTATTTTCGCATCATCTCGAATCACTCATTTACGAACAACAGTTTTTGATCTTTTCAATTTTGAATTTAAACTATGTTGTTCACGTTTATTTATTGATAGACACGACCAAAAAGCACTTTACCGACATAAAAAAAAAACTAAGGTATCATGAGTGGCCGGAAACTTTTGAATACGCTAACTTCGAATTCTACCCCTTTGCATGAAGAACCTTCAGTATCCAGTCAAAATAATTATGTGGTCAGAGGACATTCACATATTCCTAATTTTTTAAGCAATTGTGCTTCTTCTTCGTTGAAACCTTCTGTTGAATATATCAAAGAAACTGACTAGAAACTGAACTGACCAGAAACTTTACCCCAACTGTATGTAATGATGTAAACAGAGTGTTTCTAAACTCATGGTACAAATTGTAAGGGTGAATAGAACATACAGTAACAATTATTTATTGTTTAGGAATGGCAATCAAGCCGCTATTTTAATTTTCCAAATTTGTCATTCATACCAGAAAATTTTTATGTTATCCTTTACTTTGCATATCATAGTTACTTAATAACAAAAGTTTTTGAAAATTTTTGGTATGGAAACGAAATTTTTTGAGTTGAAATTAGGAACAGAAATAGAAATTTTTTAAAATGGAAAGGGAATTTTTGGTTGATTTCACTGGCAGTAGAAGGCAGTAAGTGACTGGTCGCCGTTCAATATCATGCATTCAAGTAGAAGAAATTGTCATTTTTAATTCAGCTATCGTTCGTCATGAAAGATTTTATATATGACGAAAACGCCGACATGCATTTCATGCATGATCGAGCAAGTGGCAATGTCAGAGATGCACTAAGAATGTATCAGGAGCTGCTTCCTCGTAGAAGAATGCCTTGTCATAGAATAGTCAGCGATTAAATCGTCAGCTGTCTGAAAGGTTCTTTTCACGTCACCAGGCAGGAAACTGGGCGAGAAAGAATTGTACGCAGTGTAAGTTTGGAAAGTTTTTTTTTTTTTTTTTTTTTTAATTTTGTGTGTTAAAGACTCGAATCAAGTAGAAGAGCTGTGGCACAGTATTTAGGCGTGAGTCATCCGACCGTTTGGAGATTGTTAAATGAAAATCGATTTCATCCCTTCCGTTCAACGTGTACAAACTTTGAATCCGAAAGAATATCTTCTGCTGTTGAACGTTTAACCGTATGATTTGTAGCAACGTGTATTTCAGCCAGTCTTCACTGCTCATATTCTATTTACTGATGAGGCAGTATTTACACGCGTGGTTGTGTTTAATGCGCGCAATTTTTATCTTTGTGCAATCAATAATTTACATGCAACTCGTCCACATGCTTGTCAACAGCGATTTTCTGATAATTTGTGGGATGGTATTGTTAGTATTTATTTGACTGGCCTATACATAATACCAAAGAGGCTGGATGGTCGCTGTTACCTTACTTTCTTTTTGCATCAGCTTTTACCAGAAATGCTGCAAGATATTCCGATCCCCATTCATTACCGGATGTGGTTTCAACATGATGCATGTGCATTTACCTGAATGGAATATTTGGGACGCGATGGATTGGGCGTGGTTGACCAGTTCCTTAGCCACCGCAATCTTCCGATTATCCAGCTTTGATTTGTTTTTTATAGGAACATCTGAAGAGCCTAGATGACACTTCCGTTGACTTAAACAAAAATCTAGTATCTCGCACATCCGAAGTTGCTGCATGTGTGCGGGATATGATTGACATCTTTAGAAGTGTACGCCAATCGTTCCACCGACCCTACTAAGCATGTATCACAGTTTGTGGGCACGATTTTTAACACTTATTGCAATATTATTGTATGCATTATTATTTACTTGTAAATTACTTTGTAAGTAAATATTTTATCTTTTTTATTCATGTATTTCGTTTGATAAGTTTGCCAGTTTTGCGCTTTTTTTTTTAATACAAAAGCTTTGATTTCATACCAAAAATTTTAGAAGAAAAATTTCATTGTTAATTAATTATGAAATTATCAGAAAAGGATAGCATACAAAATTTGTGTTATGAATAAGAAATGTTTAAAAATAAAAAAGGGATCTAATTGCCCCCCTCCCCCATGTTTTTACCTTAATGCGTCACTTGGTCCCATACATACCTACCATTAAATTATTGTTACTGTGTGCTCTGCATATTCTTTAAGTTTGTACCACGAGTTTCGAATTCCAAAGAATTTAGAACAGAATTTGAATTTTTAATTATATCCTCAGATCTGATATATAACAGTTTTGGGTTCAATCCCTATCACCCTCGTCAGACTGAGAGTTCGAAATTTTCCATGATTTTCTTCGAAACATTCATAAATACGAAATAAATGCAATTAGCAAGATCCGAACGAAGAATACCATATCCTGGAGCATATATATTATGTGCAGATATATTACCGTCATAATTAATACTAATACCAATTTTTTGCGTAATTACAAGTTTTATTTTGAAAATATTTGTTTAAAAATCTAAGTTTATGCAGTTAATATATATATATATATATATATATATATATATATATATATATATATATATACACTATATTGCCATTGATTATGGGACACTTGCGATTTTAGACATTTTACTAAATATCTAGAAAAATACGTGAGGAATCATCTCGAAACTCTTAGTGTATAAATATAATAGTATAAGTCATACATCTCCGTGAAGATTTTTTCCCGAAACTCCAAAGGGGACCGTCAACAAATTAAAAAAGAATGAATATCTTTTGAATAACCCTGTCAAAACTAATGTAGCAAAAGTGCTCAAACTCTAGATTGTGATTGAATGCCTTATTGTAATAAGCCTTGTTCATTTTTATGCAAATAGCATGCACACTCGCAGAGTAATTAAGGTTTTTATTAAAATGATCCCAAATTTTTCCAAGTTTTTTCCTTATAATTTTCAGAGTTCTTAATGTAAAATATTATTTTTTTCAGAAAATATGACAAACAACATTGCACACAGTACCCTGTAATCAGAATTAAAAAATAATGAAAATTGTATAAAAAATGAGTTGGTTTACTAAATAATTTTTTATTGCGCATGCGTCAACGATATCAAAATTTCATTTGCATATTATGTTAGCTAAATGTATAGAGCAACTTTTCTGAAAGTCACAAAATCATAACTTGAAAATTCTGACAATAATCGTCAATTGAATAAGTTGAAAATCCGTTATTCTCAAAATGAAGCAAAAAAAAGAGGGGTTGTATCCATATATTCACTGATTAGTGTTAATATAGAATACACAATATGGGATGTACTACTGCATTTGGATAAAATCCCTCATTTTTTTGCTTCATTTTGGAAACAACGGATTTTGTCCTTTTTCTATAGACGATTACTTTCAGAATTTTCAAGCTATGATTTTAAGACTTTTACAAAAGTTGCTCTATACATTTAGCTAACATAATATGCAAATGAAATTTTTATATCTTTGACGCATGGGCAGTAAAAAATTATATAGTAAACCTACTCATTTTTCATACAATTTTTATTATTTATTAATTCTGATTACAGGGTACTGTGTGCAATGTTGTTTGTCATATTTTCTGAAAAAAATATCATTTTATATTAAGAACTCTGAAAATTATAATGGAAAAACTTGGAAAAATTTGGGACCATTTTTATAAAAACCTTAATTACTCTGCGAGTGTGCATGCTATTTGCATAAAAATGAACACAGTGTATTACAATAAGGCATTCAATCATAATGTAGAGTTTGAGCGCTTTTGCTACATTAGTTTTGACAGGGTTATTCAAAAGATATTCATTCTTTTTTAATTTGTTGACGGTCCCCTATGGCGTTTCTGTAAAAAATCTTCACGGAGATGTATGACGTATACTATTATATTTATACACTAAGAGTTTCGAGATGATTCCTCATGTATTTTTTTGATATTTAGTAAAATGTCTAAAATCGCAAGTGTCCCATAATCAATGGCAATATAGTGTATATATATATAACACAGTAAAAAACTTTAAGTTCTTTTATGGGACCTATTTAAACATTATCTGTCATCCTTAAAAGAAATTGCTGCTAAGACTCTCTATTGATTAGTTATTCGATATCTCTTTCAGAACACTTTCGTGGAAACTTCAAATCTCTGAAATTTCAAAATAGATAATATTTAGGACTGCCGCTATCAAATTTCTTTGGAAATAACTTTTTAATTTATTTTCCTAAAATCATTCAAAATAAAGAAAAGCTACTTTAAATGATTTCTTGTATTTTATTCTAAAGGAAAATTTCAGACTTTCAGGAGGAAAATTCTAAAGGAAAATTTCAGAATTCATTTATCACAGGTTTTACAAAACAATAATTTTTAACTAATTGAACCCGAAAAATATTGGAATTAAATAATGCAAAATATAAAATAAAAATTTACTAAATAAGCTAAAAAACTTTGTAAAATCATCATAAAAAGAAAATTTAAACAGGACGCGTTTCGAGATACAACAATAACAGCTCGTCATCAGCTAATCCAATATTACGGTATTATACGGTATATAAGTAATTACGGTATTTTTCACTAAAAATTTACTACACTCTAAAAATAATTCATTAAATTTGCGGCAAAACTATTGGCAGCAATGTTGCCAGCAGTTTTTGCCTTAAAAATTGCAGCAATATTCGATGTAATTTTTTTATTACATACAATTTTACTGCAATTTTTACGGCAAAAACTGCTGGCAACCTTGATGCCAGCAGTTTTGCCGTAAACTTAACGGATTTATTTTACAGTTTAGGGATAGTCGAAGAGCCGACCACACAAAACCCTAAGTCATCGAGCACAAAAAAATTCCTTTTTTTAAGGAAGAGTAGTAATAGATATATAGTAATAATAGTATCTAATGATGTATTTCGGCCGGAAGCGAAGTAATGCATAAGCCAAAAATTAATATTACTAGTAGTTCACTCGTAGGATTAACATTGTGTTTTCCTGCACCCATTTTCTATGTTTTCTTACATTTGATTGTACAGCAAGAACAATGCTAAACCTACGAGTCAACCACTAGTGATGTTAATTTTTGGCTTATATACCACTTCGCTTCCGGCAGACATGTATCATTAGATATCTCTATTATTATTCTTCCATAAAATAAAGGAAATATCTCTCGTACTCGGTGACTTAGTGTTTTGTGCTGTCGGCTCTTGGACTGTGAGAATAATAAATCATGATATGGATGCCTCATGTAGTACGGGCAAATCACGATTGTCAAAAGCATGTTGCACGTATGAAGTACGGGCAAATATAGGAAGTGGTTAAAGATACGAGAAAAAGAAATTAAATTGAAATGTATGTTATACTAAGGCATTCAAATTTAGAATAATTCAAAATGTCTGTAAAGATCAACAACTTACATTCTAAATAATGTCTCCGATGTGAATTACGTAATTTATTTTTCACTATAATACTCATATTAAACTTCGGAGATTTATAGTAATATTTGAATATGGTAAGCAATAATTTTCCTTAATTGTTTTGTAGCTCTCGATATACTATTTCTTTTATACAGCAATTAAAGTTTCGCCCCCCCCCTAAAAAAACAAAATATTGTTATATTGTTAAAAATATCCCTATAAAATTAATGACAAAGGCCGGCAGCAGAAATTCCAGTACTTCAAAATAAAAATAATAATAAATCCATGTTTATCATTTTTTGCAGTCCGCAAAACATAACATAACAACACTCTACTTATTAGATTAATTTTAAACACGATTATTCAATCAGTAATCCAATTATAACGGTCTGAAATGTTTAAGTGGGCGAAAAAAGTCCGGGCCAGGATTCGAACTAGGGATGTATTGTCTGAAGCTGTCAATGCTCTTCCAACTGAGCCATCCCGGACAAATGCTGGAGGACTCTTTGAAATGACGTAAATGACCTCAACGTTCACAGAATCTGGTCTGATACTTTGGATCAACTCAACAGAATAAATCGAAGATCAATATTTGGAGTTGCAGAAACGCTGTATACTAAATCACTTTAAATGAATTTTAATCACTATTATTCAATCGGTACTTTATTTATTGTTCCGCAGTAAGTAGCACGTTAGAAAATTATCACATAATTGCATTTTTCGCGGGCTAAAAATTTTTTACGGTCACGGTTAAAAGACATGATATTTTGAAACGCGTCGGAAATGAAGGGTTATACTATACCCGTAAAGCATGGTGACGTCACTGCAACGTCGTTCTGAAGTCACATTGTGACTTTGTGACCATCGATTATCGATGTGAAGTCACAGTGACTAAAATGTGAAGTCGTTATGGCCGTTTCAGAGCTCTTTTGTGATGTTTCACAAAGTGATTACAATGTGACAAATTTGTGAAAAATGTGTCATTTGTGACTAGTTTGACATTAACATTGTGACAAAGATATGACAAAAGGGACGATATTTAAATTGCCAGAAACATGTTTTTTAAACTAAATAACATGTTTTGAAGGATATTTATAGATTTCTAAAGATTTTTAAGAAAGTCACATTTCAGTCAGAATGTGACGTTGCTGAGTGGTTGCATTTTGGGCACAGACGTGATGTGACCAAAGTGACTCACAGTGACGTCACTGTGACATCACTGTGACCATGCATGGTATTAGGGTAGTAGAGGAAAATGCATGGGTCGTACAATATTTTTGCTAGCAAATAGGCTAGAACTGTAAGATTACGTAGATTGCCGTTAATTTTTTAAGAATCTGAATCTTCCACTTATTTAGTGGAAAAGGCCATTTTAGGTGCGTTCGTAACTATGTAAATACGTAGCGCCTGTACTTGTCGTTCAGTCGGACCGTCTGTCCATCTGTCTGTCCGTCCGTTCGCCCGCTTATAACAATTCAAAATCTACGCAACCGAATCATTTGAAATTTAAAATATGTGTAAATGGGTAATTTTGTTGAGTCATTCCAAATTTTATGAAAACCTGATGCATGGTTCATTGACAGCGACAATCAAAATGATTCCAATACATTACGGTAGATGGGGAAAAAGTTTCAAGTGCATTTTAATGGTCTTGCACTCTTTCGAACTTCAGAAAACTTATATGCATCTATGAAGTATACTCTATCATATACATTCTGTACAATCTGTGGTGCTAAGAATATTTGTTATTGATTTACGAAAGTATTCCACTGCATTAAGGTATACGGGGAAATATTATTTTGGGCATGTTTTTATTATATTAAACTATTTCATCTTTTATTAAATTGATACACGTTACTGCAGTTTAATACAAGTTATTCCTGTATAATAGAAAGTAGATAATATTTACAGGAATATACAAAAGTTTTCGAATACTATACTGTATCCAATGTACTGTACATTTTAAGAGCATGATATGAATATTTTAAAATTTCGTTGAATTACCAACGCATCTCATTTGCTACGCTTCACGTGCAATTTCCAACTTGTTAATTAAATAAGGCGGTTGTCCGTGAAAAGTTAAGGACAAACACTGATAAATTTGCAATTTTTTCGGAGAGTGAATAAGCCAGCCTTAAAACAACGAAGACGTATCATTGCACGTTATCATCTCTAGTGCTTTTTTTTCTTTACTCTTAAATGCCGCACAATTCAAATTTGTATACCTCTTTATTGGAAAAAATATGTTTGTTTAAATGCAATTTGTTTGAAACCTGCATCTCACTTTATTTTTGAGAGATTATTATTACCATTATTTTGTAGTTTTAATGCTTTTTTTTAATTTTAGCAAATAAATTACTCTTGTTCTGTAGATAGTAAAAGGAAATATTCTCTTATATCCTTTTGTAGCCATTCTGTCATAAGTTAAAAGAAATACAATTAAACTACATGCTAAGTTAGAAAAACAATAGGCAATGATTTCTAATAAAACGTGGAGCTATTATAAATTATATTTAATTTTAAGCAATCTATATTAATGTTATAATCATATAAAGGCATATAATCCATTAGTTAGCCGATAATTTTGGTTATTTTTCTTCAATGACGACATCGCCTTTCGTTGGAATTGTGTATTATTCTGTGATATTGACGTCATATGAATACTTTTCTACAAATGGTATTTAAGACTGGATTGAAAGTGTGGAATTTTTCAGTGAATGCACTTGACATCATTATACATAAAATAAAATTGTGTGTTTTAAGTCAAAAATATGTAAAATGCTTTGTACTACTATATTTTAATACTTATGCTTTTTTTCGGGGAGGGGGGAAGGTACACAGAATTCTAAAAAAGCTGAATTCCAACATTCTAGTTTTAATCCACTCCTAAATTCTTTAATATTGTTTCTATAGAAATCACTTACATTTAATGTTTTAATGAAATGTAGTTTAGTATATAGTGTTTCTACGATGTGTAAATAGAAGATAAAAGTGAATATACAGTAGCGGACATAAAAAAAAAAACTGCATCAATTGTGAAAGAATGTAAAAAAGTGCAAATATCAGGGTTTATGATATTGTTTTATGAAAAAATTATGTTATTATATTAAAATATACTTATAGTTTTATATCTACAAGATTCTTGTGTTTGCCATACTAATTAGTTTCTTGAAATACATAATAATGCGAAACATCTTCTGCAGTGTAAAAATGCTTTATTTTACAAAAACATTTTATCAAATCTATCCACACAACTACAAATTTTTGAATTGGCTTCCAAAAACAATCCTCGAAAAAAATCTTAGGATTGATGGCGAAAACTTGGTGAAAGATTTTGTGGAAGATTTAAAATAAAATTAAGAATACATAAAAAAAATCTGTGCATCTAACATATGCAAAAACATTGGAGGTCCTGCTACACAGTACAGTTTGCGCTACAGATCTCCAATAATCTTAAGGAATGATGTCGCTACAACGCGACATCCAGAAGAATAAAAGAAGTAATGACCACTGGCATTAGAAGAAAAAGAACCAACAAACAGAGTAAAATCGTCCAAAAATGGCTCAAAATTTTCCATCAAAGTCTTCTTTTTTCACCAGACAATGTTTTGAGCGTTGCAAAGCAAAATTTTCAGCTTTATTTATTTTAAGTTTCATTGAAAAGAAAAATAATTCTACATTTTTATTTAATTACGTATATTCTGTTCGCTGTAACTTCCCAATACTTAAAAGACAATGAAATATATAGATAAATGTTTCCTCATTTAATATTATTTTTAGTTTATGTTGTAAATTATATATTTTTTATTAATTAATCATTTTATTAATTAATTAAATATACTGTGTAGTTCTTTTTGTTTGTGTTACTGAAAAAAATTCCAAAATGTGATTTTTTTTAACTATAACACTTAAAATAGTGAATTAGTAAATTTGCTATAATTAAATAAAAAAATATATATTATTATAAAATATTTTGATAGTGTCATTATAATTAAAAGTGTGATGCATTTAGAATGTACCGCAGAAGTTTATTCGATTATTTGCAGAAAAAAAGGGAGATAGAAAGAGTAAAATGGATGACATATCAAAATCATCTTTATAGTTTAACTAGCTTTCAGCATAATTTTCACAGTTGAAATTACGAATTTTTCACTTGAGTTCCAAGGAGAAACAGAAGACAAAACAAAGTAACTTATCTTGATGAGGTAATTTTGTGATACAATTCCGCAGTTGGTTTTAAAAATTTAAATTGTCGTGATATGTGATAACAGATACATTATGTAGGAAAAAAATCATTTAGCTTTAAAAAATATAGTTTAGGTCAAAATAGTTTAATTTTTAGCAATAGTCACTTTTGAGTATTTTTCTAAAATACAACATGCAGTGCCAGTAAAAACTCGAAATGTATCACTCATTATCTTTCGGTGTTTTTAATTGTACTAATTTTTCATTACTAACTACGCGTTGAATCGACAGATTTAAGATATTCGATCTTATGCTACAGATTACAGATTCATGTTTTAAACATACGTTTTCAACATATTAAAAAGAAGGGTCAGATGTTTCGATATCACCCAAGTAGCTTGAGTTTGTAAGGTTTAATCATAATGGCAATAACTGTGTCTCGCAACTGTGTTGTTGGTTCACTTCGAGTTATCAATGTAAAAATTATGCAAAATCACAATATTTCTGACATAACCCATGCCTATAAATTTATAAGTATACATCATTTTGCTGATGCTGGGATTAACTTCTCTTAACGTTTGTCAATGGCGTGTGGCTTAAGAATATATTTCAACTTGTGCTAAAGAAGAAGCATTCCATCATAAGTGCATAGAGGTACCACTCTGGGTATCATTTAAGTAGCTTAATAGGTAGAACATCGATGCGCTATGCTAATGGTCCTATCTTCGTCTACTTTTTATATTAGTTCTACTACTTGCTTGTAATTAAAAATTTCAAACACCTAAAAGTAGAAAGAAAACTTTTTTGATTTCGTATCAGATTGTCGAAATAAATTCAACATAGGAACATGTCGTATAAATGTGTGTAACTATAGTTAGTTATTGACTAATCATGCATTCTCGAAAAGCGTCAATCTAAAAAATTGTGGTGCGTGTCAAAATCTCTGGATGATTTCAGAAAAATATTAAGCTTTATCTTTTTACCTATTTTTACACGACATAATTCTACAAATAAAAATGTAGCAGTCTATATTGATTAAAACTTATTAAAAATACCTTAAAAGCGAAATTCGCAAACTAAATTTTTGTCCGCCCATTTTTATCATAATTACAAGTTTTCAATTACCTTTATGTCACATCGTTAAATGCTGAAACTAAAAATTGATATTATTATTTATTTATATACTAAATATAAAATATTTAAAATAATTTAGACAAATTAAAAATTCTAGATTATTTTTATTTTCTCATTTTCATATACATAGATATTTGTATATATATTAAGATACGTAAAAGTCACTCTACTGAAAATTCGATTTCAATGTAAAGAAATTAAATTACATCAATCGTCAATATCTTTAAAATAAGTACTTACATAGTGACAACTAATATGCATTTAAATTTCGAAAAACTTTTCAAATGCAATTAAATGGGCAGCAGTATAGCCTCGTTGATCAAAGTAAAAAGGGAAACGTATCTAATCATTGCATTGCAATAAATATTTGCATTTTCGGTTAAAAATAACATCAAAGAAATAGTTAATGAACCAGTTTATTCCAGGCACTTTAATGTATTACTCCAGTTTTGTAAATAAGTGCACATTTTTAAGAGTCTTAAATTATTATGTGCTTTTAAGTTGATTATGACATTTTAAATGTTCTCTTTTTGTGTACAGTTTCTCATGGAAGTCTTTTCAGATATAAATATTCTGTAAAAATGAAAATTTATGTTCGGAATTAAATTTTGTATAGTATGCCTGCTCTACAATAAAGGCGATTTAATTCATTATAATATATTTTTTGTTTCAAATGTTTAGATGTTGCGTACATATATAGAAACTCGTTATTCGAAAGAAAAAAATCAGAAGTAATGTTTATTATTTGTATTGAAATTATTACGCTGAATATATTTAAATTGTGTAGTAGTTTATTTAACCGAACATATATATATATATATATACATGTGACATTTTAAAGTTAGGAGACAGAGACTTATCGCCGGGTTTCCCTTTCACCGCACAGAAGTCATGGCCAGCGAGGAAAAAAAACAAAATAAATAGATCTAGAGAATCCAATAAATTACTCATTAGCTGCTGTAAGTTCATTTATTAAACTGTAGTTATGATAGAGGGAACAGCTGCTTTTGCAAACGATCTTTAACCGAAATATGAAAAAAAAAAATATGTTCCATCATTTTCTTCAACCAGCCGTACTCATGGAGGAGAAAACCCAAGAAGTTCTTTTACCACCTTAAGGCTTCCTCTCTTAAATCTAAAAAGAAAATTCTAGAACATTCTTTACTCTCGAACCATCATTCTTTTATGTAAACGTAACTCATGCCCAGAGCCGAGCCTATATTCCACAGACGATAATTTTATTTTAAAAAAATATTATTTAACCATTTTATAATCGACTCAGAATTTTCAAATATCCGTGCAAACAATATAGTTTTGCAGACGAATAATTTAAAGAGAAAAAGAAAAGAAATGAATTTATTGTAATGCACAAACATCGAATGTTGAAAGAGGGAAAATAAATAAATAGATAGAAAATAGATAGAAAATAAATAAATAAAAATAATGATATTTTTTTTTAAAGGTATGGTTTTGGAATAAATTTAATAAGACTTTCTTAAAAAGGATTGATAAAAGCATAGAAAAAATGAGTTTTATTTGGAATATTAAGAAATAAAGTTTAATTAAGAATATTTTTAATTTAGAGCCATCTTTTAAATTTACACATACTGGAATAAATGTTTTTTTAAGGCGAGTTAAGAAGTTATATCATTTCCATAAAGATTAATAAATTATATCTAGAAACAAGATTTTAATTTCATAAGTTGAAGTAAGTACGGAATATTGTTATATGGAAATTAATATAGTATAAAGGTTAATTTCGGCGAAACAAAATTAATATCTGTAATATACATATGCCTATAAGCAAGTAATTGCTCTTTAAAATATAAAAAAATATTTACGATTTAATTTTCATTCCAAGGAAGATCGACTATAAATTGCTTTCTAAATGTTGCTGAGTTATAATGAATTTTTTCAAAGATTATCATTTTTTATTCAGTGGCTTTTGTCAAGGGTGTTTGTAATCAACGAATACCAACGGAGTAGTTTTAGAAAAAAAGCGTTGATTTTGATACTTCTTTGCTTCTCATATTAAGTTCGTTCTGCTTGTTTTCTAAATAGAATAATTACATAAATACAAAAAATAAATAAATAAATAAAAACGGCAATTTATGAAAATTTTTGCTATCATTTTGTTGTATTTTAGAAAACAACTATATTTCACCTCACTCAATCGCGATAACTATTTTGAACTTTCATTATATTTGTTTGTCTGTATTTATGTGTTGCTCCATAGAGTTGATAATGAAATCATGAAAAATTTTCTTTATTATTCTGAAAAAATATTTATACAGCTGCTCATATTTAATCAAATGTTTAGTACATTTATATAATAATTGCCTTCTATCATTTCTGAATATTAAAAATACTACGATTTCTAAAATATTTGAAGAATGGCGTTAAATTTGACAGAATTACTTGAATGATATAAAGAAAAAAAAACATGCCAAATTTTCTTTCATTAATTTAATTTAATTGATAAGTTTCCATGAATATACGTTCTTTTCTTACTCAAGTGAATACACATATGGTTACATGGCTAATCCACATATTCCTAAGCTATAGTGTTAGATCATTTTTGCATTTTATTTTCAGTCTGATCTTAAGTATTATTTTTATTATGAGTTTTTTCTGGTCCCCAATCAGAATTGCATATAAAATTGATATTCATAAATATGATATCAAAGCTATTCTTCATAATACTGCAGTAACAGGAAAATCAGACATAGCTTTCAATATTCGACAAAATTTCTAAAATTAAAACGGTCCTGTGATTAATGGTGATATAGTTATTTATCTTTATACGAATTTTATCTAATACAACTTTTATAACATTAAGTAAATTGTAATAATATTTATCTAGATAGTATTATTTTAAAATTCCGATCAGAACGGTTATGGCCAGAAATTATGTTTCATCTATTAATGTCTCAATTCGTGAATGCCGTCATTTATGAATGAACGAGACTTAAATTGGGAGATGATATAATTTCTTTGCTTTAAAGCTATCAAACGAAAACTCTCTTTGATGTACTGGATAATATTGCAGAATGATTAAAGCTAATCCACAATTCATACGGCTATCGAAATGAAATATATGAAAATGAAAGTTATGTGCTTATGCGCTTATTGAGAAATATATTTAAGAAATTATATTGTATGCTAGATATACTAAAAAAAAGATACGTCATGAAGTGATTTAAAACTTATTAGAAAATTATTTTTTTTTAATTTTTTACTGCCTTTTTTATTTTTGATCTTTAATTATTTATAAAATTTCACTGTTTAAAATATTACATGACGAATTAATAAAGTCCTCCCGGCAATGCCGGGAGGAAGAGATAGCTTTCATATAATTATTTATATATTATTTATTTTAAATTAAGTTATATTATTCAAACTAGCTCAAATTAGTTAAACCTGATTTTATAAGATTGAATGCTAGTTTTTGTCAATACTAATTATTAATAGGAATTTTTAGAAACTAGTCATATTTTATTCAATCTGGTTTTATTTTCAGCAATATAAAGAATCGCCAAATTCCACGATATCATGAAGTGTATGCAATTTTAAAGCAACATGATGGATAAAACAAACCAATGAGCTTGGTCGAAATCATAATTCATGTGGAAATGCACCCTCATATGTAAATCGATTAATATATACGACTGCTGTCGTGGGCAAATTGTTTTTTTTTAAAGTGTCACCCATATTAGAAATTCAAACTACTATATCTCAGGCGTTTTTTAAGATAAAGACAAAGCAAAAAATACTCCGGAGCTCATTATTAAGATAAATACATTCGAAAGAATTTTTTTTTTCAATTTCTAATTTTTATTTGTCCATCATTATACATTTAAAAGATTTTTGATAAATTTAAATAGCCGCCATTTTGAAACAAGATGGCGAAGGAAGTTAGTTAGTGAACTTGGTCAAGACATTGATATGCACTACGTACACATGAAGTTATATCCAAATCAATTTATAAATATGCGTATTATCGCGTTTCAAAATGTCAACCACACTGGAAATTGAAAAAGCTATAACTCAGCCATTTTTAAAGATATAGATGAAACAAAAAATGCCCTGGAATCTTTGTATCAAGGTCATATACACAAAAGAAATATCTTTTTCAATTTCTCACATTTTTAAACCTAATTTTAAATTTTAAATTTAAAAAAAATTAAATGGCCGCCATTTTGAAACAAGATGGCGGATGAAGCTGGCTAACGAACTCGGTCGAGACATTTGTATGTGGTATGTACATACCAAGTTTCATTCAAATCGGTTCATAAATACGTCAGTTACAGCATGACAAAAATCGGATAGTTTAAAAATGTCAGCAATAAGAAAAATTCAAAGTGCTATAACTCAATCATTTTTTAAGATATAGACAAAATAAAAAATGTTCTGGAATTGTTGTTTTAAGTTCTAACACATAAAATAAAAATATTTTTCAACGTATTAAATTAATTTCTTCGTATTAAATTTTAAATTCTAAAATTTTTAAAAATTTTTAAATGGCCGCCATTTTGAAACAAGACGGCGGATGATGTGGATCGAGACATTTGTATGTACTATGTAAATACCAAATTTCATTTAAATTGGTTCATAAATACATTAGTTATAGCATGACAAATATTAGATTGTTTGAAAATGCCAGCCATAAGAAAAGTTCAAAGTGCTATAACTCAATCATTTTTTAAGATATAAATAAAATAAAAAGTGTTCTGGAATCGTTGTTTTAAGTTCTAACACATAAAAAAAATATTTTTCAACTTTTAATTTCTTCGCATTTCATTTTAAATTTTAAATTTTAAAATTTTTTTTAAATGGCCGCCATTATGAAACAAAATGGCGGATGACGCTGGCTAACGAACTCGGTCTAGACATTTGTATGTACTATGTACATACCAAGTTTCATTCAAATCGGTTCATAAATACGATAGTTATCGCATGACAAAAATCAGATATATATATATATATATATATATGGTTATATATATATATATATATATATATATATATATATATATATGTATATATATATGTATATATATATATATATATATATATATATATATATATATATATATATATATATATGTCAACATTTGAACGGAGGGGAGTTTTGGGGTCTGGGGTCATGATCGGTGAAAAAATACTAATATTTTCTGGAAGTGCTTTCCTCCGGACGGCTGCAATAGGTAGCTTTTTACTTTTTGTAATGAAAGCTACCTAAAAGCTACAGAATAAGAAATATGAAGATCAATAATTTTTGAACAATAATAATTTTTCTTTCCCAAGAAAATTAATATTTACTTTTTTGAGTATTTTTTACAGGTGAATTCATGCAAATAATAAAGTGCTCCATTCTTATCATCAGCTGTTATATCATGCAAGAAATTGCATTCCGATTTAAGCAATATGTAAAATTTGACATCCAATGACGTTGTTCGCTTAAAGGCAAAGACAAATGTGGCTGTCACTGATTTATTCCCCATAGAACACTGTTAAAAATAGAGGTGACGAACCTGTTGCATTTAACGCCAGGGGGTAAAAAGGTTAAATCACTTGGCACCAGCGGACTTGAAAATGTGTTTGGGGTGCCATTGGGTGTTTCACGCTAATTAGGGTGCCGCGCAATGAATACCGTTGGAAGATTTTCACCCCTTAGTCTTTTGCGCATGCTCTGTAGCGTGTATTCTTGCACTTCAACTCGCTGTCACTGGTGGATCAACAGAGTTATTTTTTCCTACGATGACTATCACCGCTATACGCTATCCAAATTTTGTTTAGAACTTCGGATGGCTAACTTTTGGCGAGCTTTTTTATGTAAAGCAACCTTTGAATTTTGAGGACATATGAACATTTCAGGGAGACTTTGAAGGTGAGCGTGATGGCCGAGTGGATAGGGCGCTGAGCTTCTAATGAGACGTTTTGCGTTCGAGTCCATAGAGGACCAAAAGTCGGTTAGTATATATATATATTTTTTTTTATCATTGGACACTTTAGATTAAGGGTGCCATCTATTCACCCTAATTAAATGTGCTATTTTGGCTCCTTTCGGGTGTCACCAGTGAGACAACCCTTTCACCCTTAAAAGGTGCAATGTATCACCGTTAGTTTTAACAGTGAATGATCAATAAAATCATTTTATAACAAAAAGTTTTGGCAAAGAAAACATACAAAAATACATCTAAAAACAACAAATAAATTTAACTGATAAAATAGCAGTGCAATAGTTATGCATATAAAATGGATGCACAAAGTAGAATGGGTCTCATTCGTCATGATTCGTTCAGTTCGGGCATGTTCTAAAGCTCCGATTCTTAATTTATTCTAAATTTATTTCACAGGATTTGATTGTAATACGTTGTTGCTACGTTATAAAACGAATTCTTTGAGAGTGAAGTATAACGTTCAGAACTGTAAATTTAACAAGTAGTAAAAGAGTTTGCAGGGGATTTTACATTTATGAAGTTTTATTCTCCCGGATTAAATTACTTTTTATTGGCTGATTAAAAAAATGTTTTATGCGTCGTATTTTAAAACTACGTGAAAAAAATCTTGTTATATTCTGCTTTTAGGTCCCGATTTTGAATTCATTTGTTATTATTACACTGGAATGTCTTGTTGTTACATAAATAATAAATTCTTCAGTTTTTGGAATTGTGCATAAACATAACAGTCGGCTTACAAAGAGGAATATTTATAAAATTTTATACAACCATTTGGAAAATTTAGCTAAAGTTTCGCTAAAGGAAGGCAATACAAGTTTGTGAGAGCTGCACAGAAATCAAATCCGCTATATCTTCATTTGTTATTTTGCTATGCACTCTGATAGTAATGCTTTGAAACGGTACGCGTTATTGAAAATGGTTTATTCACTGGAAATATTATATTTCTTATTTTGGATTATGAACACCAGAATTGTGTCAAACAAGGCGATTTGACAAGATAATTTAACGTCCGGCACGGATCATGAGACTATACGGTAACTGCTTTATTCTAAAAATTTAAAGGAATAGTGAATGTCAATGATGACCGTATTGGAAATGTCGGACGGCGTTTCGTTCCAGATATGGAATAAAATACTGAAACGATACAGTATATATTCGTATAGTGATTTTGGACTTCTGTTCACGATGTCGCCTCTTGTTCTGGAATCCGAAGAATGACCACGTCCTTACAAAAATGCTGTTTAGAATTCTATAGAAATTTTTTTTTATAGAATCCTATAGAATTATGGCCCGTTTTTCTTTAAACTAGTTTAAAAGATGTATAAATATATGATGAAGTTTAATAGAAATATCTATATAGAGAAAGAATTTAATAGAAGTTTAATAAAAATTATGCTCTACAATTATTTCTATTGAACTTCTACAGACATTTCTATAGATTTTAAACTAGCTTCTAATGAAACGGCCATAATTCTACAGGGTTCTATTAAAAGTTTTCTATAGAATTCTAAAAGCCATTTTCATAAGGGTGTACCGTTATCACGCACCACTGTCTTTACTTGTTCCCATAATACATTCAAACTCGCGAAGCCCTGAGCGAGGAATGCCATTCTTGTTTCCTGGAATTTTATCACTATACTGCAGCTTTTAGATGAGGTTGAAATCGATTTGAAAATAAATCGGTCTTTAACTACGGATATTATCACGTCGATGACTTGAAATCGCGTATTTTGGGAACCAAAAATTTTCATGATGCTGTACTGTTATCCTCGCATCTCAAAATAATTATGATCTTGGTCGCGATATCCTTTAAAGGAATAATTACCATATTTTCTAACAGTAAACGATTGATGCTGAAAATATCTTCAAATTCTGGATGAATTTATGGCAATTCATAAAGGTTTGGGGCAGAGATCAAACACCCCATAATTTATCCAACATTATGGTAACCATAATCTAATGCCTTCAATATTAGAAATTAGCAAAAAAAAGTTTCGGAGTCTTGTCAAATATATTTTAACGTAATTTATCACATTAAATATTATTGATATCTGTACTATTAAAAAAATATATGAATATTAGAATTGCGAGTAGAATGAATTACCAAAGTGTGAACTCCAACACATTAACAAAAAAAAAAAGCTATAAACGGTTTTATTTATTTTATACAAATAATTTTGATCATTCAAAAATACATAACATTAATTTATAGGAAAAATAACAAAACTTGCATTAGCTTGTGAGCAATCGAATGTTTCAACCACACAATGTCAGCAGAATAAAAATATTAATGCTCAGTGAATACAACTGAACATCTGCAAGGTTTTCCTAGATTTAGGCAATAGCAGATTTTTTTTAGTCTTGTTACAATTTAGAAAACGATTAATTACTTTAAAGGAAATGTATTCATTTTTAAATTTTATTTACAAATGATTTATTTTATACAAAAAACAGTTTCAAACATGAAAATATTCGAAACATTTAAGTAATAAAAAATATCACACTGAACTTACTTATTATGTGCCTGCTTACAATGCAGCCTTCTGTTGTCATTGGATTCCTAATGCCCGTCTCCTATCTGTAATATCATTCATTTACATTCAGAACTTCCCTTAACCAAAGAAATAGGACAAAACAACTAATCGCCAAAGAACTAAGCCTTCTTGTTGCTTCTTTGCTTCTATCTAAAACATTCTTTTTAAAAGGTATTTCTGTTGCAAACATCCTTTTTAATTCAACTTCATGTCGGAAAGCGAGACTTTTTATTTTTCAACAAAGCTTGATCGCTTCCAAAATTGCCTATATTTTATCTTTTCTTCATTTTTAATCTTCAGTTTTCTAATATAAAGCATAACTTGTACGAGCACTAGAGGATAAAAAACCCGCCTTTTTATGAGTACTTCATTTTTTCCAACAATATTGTAGGTTTAAATATTCTTCTTCTTCTTTCTAAGCAATATTATACACTTCTTCATCAATAATTTCAGTTATATCAGGTGAAATAATAGCAGAATAACCTTCCTTCCAATCATATTTGTATGAATTTTCAAAATAAAATTGTTTGAAGAGGCTCCTTTAAAAAATTTCGCTTCTGTATGAGAATAGGATGAGAAAATAATCCCAAAGAGTCGAACGACATGAATGTATAAAGGAAATACCCCCCCCCCCCCCTAAAACAAAAGCAACTTATTCCTGGAATTTTTTTTAAAATCTACTTTGACCTTCTCCAAAAATAGATTACCTCTACAGCTTACTTTTTTCTATTAAATTATTTAAGCGAAAATTACAACATGAATTTTTTCATTTAAAAAGCTTTCAGTTGAACTCATTATTGGAATATAAACAATCTGGTGAAAGAAAATGTTTTCTGAATAAATTATTAACAATAATAAGCCCCACTAAAAATTATTGTTAACATAAAAATTATCTAATTGCTAATTTTTTACGCATTTGTACTGAACGTTGAGCCAATGCAACACCTTAATTATTTATTTGCACGTTTTAAAATGGATGTAAATAAAACACATTTATTCGTTTTATTTTATTAAATATCAACATGATACTGCATTTACAATATTTTAATATCAAAGTGTAAATAAATTTTTAATTAACTAGGATTATTTCATATTTTTTTTTATTTTAGTGCAAAGATAGAATGCTACTATTCAAAAGGATTAAACAAGGCAAAATATTTTTAAGCAATTATTTTGAACATTAATATAAAGTTAAACATTTTAAAGATTATTTTTCAAAATTCATCAAAATCTCTTGATGAACTACCTTAAAAGATCTCCCTTAAAACCTCTTCGAATATATGAAAAAAAATGAAATTTTTAACAACAAAGAATGCTAAATCTCTTCTCCAAGATTTAAAATACATTGCATGGAATATTCTTTATATCAGATCAGAAAAAGTAAACTTAATATAGGAAAATAAAACTCTTAAATGCAAAACTACTTGCAAACTCGCTACCAGAGCTTATAAATTCATGCACAGTTCTGAGCGCTGTGTTTCACTATCAAGGAATTAGTTGTTTTTATGGCAACTACGCATTCCATGCAAATCATATCGAATTAATTGAAATTCGGAGCCTAAGAGCAATATCTTATACTATAATGCGAGCAAAAATTGTGTGTGTGTGGGTAAATTTTATCTCAAAAACGGCTCTAACGATTTTCGCAAAAATTTGAATTTTACCATTTTCGGGCACGAGAAGACCATTGGGCTAGGTCCCATGTTGGGGAAAATTCGATTACTGGGCATTTTGGGTCATAATGGGTCAGGATAAAGCTATTTATATCTATAGAACGGCTGGATCGATTTTAAGGAAATTTTGTACCCAATCGTTTTTTGGTACGAGAAAACTATTGGGCTGGGTCACATGTTCAAAAAATTTCGATTAGTGGGTCATTTTTGGGTCATTATGGGTCAAGCCATTTTTATCTAAAAAACGGCTCTAACGATTTCGACCAAATTTTATATTTTATCGTTTTGGATTACAAGAAGACCATTGGGTTAGGTAACATGTTCGAGAAAATTCGGTTAGTGGGTCATTTTTGGGTCATGCTATTTTTATCTAGAGATTTTCTCACGCAATTTTGACTAAAAATTGCATTCTATGATTTTCGGGCACGAGAAAAACATTGGCCTAGGTTATATGTTCGAGAAAAAATGTTAATGGGTCATATTGGGTCATTAAGGGTCTGGGTCAAACTATTTATATTTAAAGAACGGTGTGATCGATTATAACGAAATTTTGTTTGTAACAGTTTTTTGACATGAGAAAACTAATGGGCTAAATCACATGTTTGAGAGAATTCGACTATGAGGGTCATTTGTGGGTCATGATGGTTCATAATGGGTCATGGTCAAGCTATATCTAAAGAACAGGTGGATCGATTTTAACGAAATTTTGTATGCAACATTTTTTTGGCACGATAAAATCATTGGACTAGGTTACATGTTCGAAAAATTTCGATTAATGGGTCATTTTGGATCATAAAGGGTCTGGGTCAAGCTATATATAATTAAAGAACGGCAGGATCAATTTTAACGAAATTCTGTATGTAACAATTTTTAGAAACGAGAAAACTAATGGACTAAGTCACATATTCGAGAGCTTTCGATTATAAGGGTCATTTGTGGGTCTTAATGGGTCAAGGTCAAGCTATATCTAAAGAATGGGTGGGTCGATTTTAACGAAATTTTGTATAGAACATATTTTTGGCATGAGAAAATCATTGGGGTAGGTCACATGTTCAAGAAATTTCGATTAGTGGGCCACTTTTGGGTCATTCTAATTTTATCTAGACAACGTTTCGCGCAATTTTGACTAAATTTTGTATTTTATCGTTTTCGGGCACAAGAAAATCATTGGGTTATGACAGATTTTTGAGAAAATTCGATTAATGGGTCATTTTGGATCATAAGGGGTCAGGGTCAAACTAACTATATCTAAAAAACGGCTCAATCGATTTTATCTAAATTTTGTATCTAATGTTTTTCGGCATGCTAAAACTAATGAGCTAGGCCACACGTTCGAGAGATTTCGATTATAAGGGTCATTTGTTGGTCATGATGGGTCATGCTAATTTTATATAGAAAATGGTACTCACCATTTTGACTATACTTTGTACTATATCGTTTTTGAGCAAGAGAAAACCATTTGGCTTGGACACATGCTCGCGAAAATTCGATTAGTGGGTCATTTTGGGTCTTAATGAGCTAGGGTCATTCTAATTATATATAACAATGACTCAATCAATTTTACCTAAATTTTGAAACTGAACGTTTTTTGTCACGAGAAGACTGTTGGGCTGAGTCGCATGTTAAACAAAATTATATTAGTGGGTCATTTCGCTTCATTGCTGAATGCTGCCAAGCTAATTGTACCTAAAAATGGCTTAAACGATTTTGATTCAATTATATATTCTACTGTTTTTGTTTACCTGAAGACGATTGAGCTATGTCACATGCTTGATCAAATTTGATTAGTGGCTCATTTTGGGTAATACGGGTCAGGATCACGAGAATATGGCAACAGCCAATGGTGATATTTGACAAAATATTCGCGACATATGGCCAAAAAATCGACTATAAAAATTACGAAAACCAAAACACGTATTTGGAGCCAAATGAAAGAATGCCTCCAAATTTGGCTATATCTTGCAAAAAGTATTGTCTTTCAGAATGTAAAGAATTTTTTTATACATTCTTAAGAGGATTCGAGATGCATGGTTAAAGCAATCAGATTCGAGCTAAAAAAGGGGTTTAGATCGATGTCCTTTCGTTGTAAATTTTAAAATAAAGTAAAATTTATAAACATGCGCATAAAAACATAGTTTTCTTATTGATTGTTTTTCTAAATAATACTATTATAAACATGCTTTACAGTAATAATACAGAGTTAATGATACAGTGAAAATACTAGACACTAGAGTTGAACACAAAGTTAATTTTGACCGAGCTAAGCTCGGTCTCCCCTGCTAGTTATATTTTAAAATGACACGATCACCATAGCTTAAAATCATTCAGTCATTTTTGGGACATTCGGTACATTCATCCGGTGTCCTAATTATTAGTTACACGCCCAAATTTTACATTGCGAAGAGCATGAAGCTTTGTTTTGTTGTTGTTTGCTGGTGGATTGTTAAACTTTTTTTGTTATACGGGGATTAAATACTTATGGGTTTATAAATAAAAAGAAACGTTCCCTCATAAAGTATGAATTTAATGTAAATAATATCAGCATACACTGTAAAAAAAAAGGGTCGATCTACTAAAAAAACTTTAGTGATTCTTGTAATTACTAAAAAATTTTTAGTAATCTTAATCGGTTACAAGAAAATCTGTAAGAATTACAAGAAAAAAGTTAGCAACGAATAGAGTTAGTAGTTTTCTATTTTTAATAGCTATTACAAAAGCTCACTTGGTGTGGCCTTGATAGCATAGTGGTTATAGTAACAGACTCCAGGCTAAAAGGTTCCGGGTTCGAAACCTGCCACCGCCAAATGCGCCCCGAATGTGTGTAGCGTCTCGTTAATAAAGGGATTATGAAAATCCTGTCGGAGCCGGTAGGAATGTTTGGAACTGCCATCAATTGCGGTTTTGCCGAAAATCTTCCTCTTTAGAAGTCTGGATGCAGCTCGAATGAAGCGCCTAACCTTCGGCCGCATGTAATGGTTATTAAAAATAATTTTGGAGCTGTTACTAAAATTTGCTTGGTGGCTCATACTAAAAATTTTTAAGTTAGTTATACAAAAAATTCTTTTGTTCAGTTTACAAAAGAAATGCTTGTTTCACTTGCAAAAAAAAAGTTTGTAATGGTTACTAAAAAATTCTGTGGAATACAAATTTACTAAGAAATTTTTAGTAACCTCTTGAATTTTTTTTTACAGTGTAAGTGTTACAAAATTAATTCTTCAATGTTTCGTCGAATCTCTATTTACAGATTATAACCCTCGTGAACTGCTATGTATGCATTTTTTTACTCTTTTCTTTTTATTTTTCATTATAGTTTCAGATCATAATCATGGCTTCTAGTAAATTTCTTCGGTTTGTTGAGTTTTCATTTGGTACATTTTGCTTAGAAAAAAATTCACCATAAACAATTAAAAAAAATCACCAAGTGTCACCAATTGATAAATCATTAAGTGTCATCAACTGATAAATCACCAAGTGTCATCAATTGATAAATCACCAAGTGCCACCAATTGATAAATCACCAAGAATTCTCATAGCATCCCTGACGCACATTATGCACTAACAGTCCCTTTCCAGTTGACGACGCCACTTAAATGCAACTTATCAGCGTTTTCAGCACAAAAACATTAAATCAAGACTGCCGATAAGAAAAATTGTAACTGATAATTTGGTCACCCACGGTATGTATATGTAGAGGATTTAACCACAAATGTTGCAGATAATAATAAAATTCACATAAATGACTGTTGGTGTGTTTTGTAAATGTTGTAAATATAAATGTTTGTGTGTTAATGCGTAAAAAGCATTTTAGTGCTTTTCAGAAATTTTACGAGCGGCGCTGACAAATTCCAGTGTTCCGGTATGGAAAAAATCAACTTCTTGGTGTAATGCCATTCGATTTCAAAGTACAATTCGTAGTAATGATTATTTGAGATATACTTGCCCCTCAAGTAAGGAAATAGGAAATAATATTATTAATTTTTTTTATGTTATGAAAGTAAAAACTTATTAATGCAAGCATAAGAAATTAATGCAAGAAAATCATTTGTGAATAAAATATTTTCTACTTATAAATTTCTCCTTTTAACAGAGTACTAAGTTTTGTTAAATAATGCACTTTATTGCACTTTAAAATCATTTTAAACAACTGACTTTAAACACTTGTTTAAGACACATGTGAAACCCAATGTAAAGTAATAATTTTAGCCATCTTATCTTAAATTATCACTTAACATCGATTTTCATTGATATCGTAAAGACGTTTTTAAAATGAGATGCAATTTAAAACTATTTAAACGTGCAAAATTCATTTTTAATCAAAGCTTAAAACTATATGATGCAGCGATATTAAAGTCGAGTATAATTTATTCGAAAAAAGTTTTATTGTACCAATAGCAAGTTTTAACTCCACAACTTAACATAAATTAATATAATAATTTTTACCTATTTTTCCACTTTAGACGCAGACCTATATGAAAAACTCTGGTATTAAAGGTGTGACTGGAATATTTTTATCTTAATCCAATTCAATATTTTGGCTTATAATGAGAGCTAAAATTGCTACAGAGAATCCAAAGAGGATGGTTACAAAGTTGCTCCGGGATATTAAGATTAAAAAAATCCCTGTCGGCTGGGCCTATAGACGGAGGTAGATTTCAAAAAATGCTCATTTCAAAAAAAAAAAAATGTGATTAGAGATAAACCCAGTTTAATAATTTCATTTGGCCGTTTATGAAAAATTTTTAATTTCATTTTTCTGCAAAAACTGGTTTTATCAGAATCATCTTAAGAAAAGTTCAGCTCAAATGCCCATTTTGACAACATATTTTGAAATAAATTGTGAGTTTATTAAAAAATCGACCAAAACCGTACATTATACGGTTCCTAAATAACAAAAAACTGTCAGTTGAATGCATTTGAGAAAAAAATTGAATTTAAAAAAGAGTCATAAAATAACCGATTTGTTGTTTGAATACATCCTCAATTCTTTAATCATGATTGCTTCGGAAAATTTTGTACGAAATACTCAATTTGACAGCATTTTAAAAAATATATTCTATCTTTATCAAAAGACTGGCCAATGCGTCACACTATATAGTTCCTAAATAAGAGGATCTGTAAATTGGATGCGTTTGAGAACGAAAATGGATTTTAAAACGAGTCATAAAAAACGCAATTTGCTATGTGAAAACTTCCTTAAATTTTCAAATCAAAAAGACTTCGGGAAATTATGTTCAAAATACCCTTTTTGGCAGCCTTTTTCGAAATATATTCTGTCTTTATCAAAAAAACGATCAGTGCATCACATTATATAGTTCCTAAATAAGAGGGTCTGTAAATTGGATGCGTTTGCGCGCAAAAACGGATTTAAAAACGAGTCAGAAAAAAACGCAATTTCTTATTTGAACACTTCCTTAAATTTTCAGTCACGATGATTTCGGAAAATTCTGTTAAAAACACCCTTTTTGGTCGCCTTTTGCCTTTTTTGAAATATATTCCGTCTTTATCAAAAAACTGACCAATGCATCACATTATATAGTTCCTAAATAAGAGAATCTGTAAATTGGATGCGTTTGAGAACAAAAATGGATTTAAAAACGAGTCAGAAAAAAAAGCAATTTCTTATTTGAATACTTCTTTAAATTTTCAGAGTCGATGACTTTGGGAAATTCTGTTCAAAATACCCTTTTTGGTAGCCTTTTTTGAAATATATTCTGTCTTTATCAGAAAATTGACCAATGTGTTACTTTATACAGTTTCTAAATAAGAGGATCTACCATTTGGATGCGTTTAAAATCAAAAGTGAATTTAAAAATGAGTCAGAATATAAGCAGGACTCATATTTTTGTTAAATTTCTTTTTGCTATACGAATTGGTCCTATGAGAAACTTGTCAATATAAAAGTTGTAGATATTTTTGAGAAGATGTAAAATAAATTTAATCAGATTTGATATCATAAAAATTGACAGAGTTATAGATTTTTCTCTTTTTTCACCGCCCTTTTTCTTTTCGTTTTTATTTTTTTTCATCGGTAAAAGTTGGTGCTATCAAAAACTTGTAAATACAAATGTTTTAGATAATTTTAAGAATATTTACAAAAAAATTATTTGGACTTGATATATTGAAAATTGACGAAGTTATGAATTTTTTTCTCTCAAAACCCCTTTTTTTTCGCCTCTTGAGCCCACTTCTAAATTTATCAAAAATCTGTCATACATAAACTTTTGGCCCATTTTTAAGAAGTAATATAAACTTTAAATCGATTCGATATCTACTTTAATTAAGAAGTTATGGCGGTTTTTCAGTTTTCACTAAACGCCCCCAATTTCGACCCCCTTGGTCCGATTTTTCCCATTAACGAACATAGCCGAGATTTTATCCCCTTTTATTTTATGTACCAGTTTGGTGGAGATTTGTGAAGAATTATAGAAGTTATCGTGTCCATAAAAAAGTGATATATATATATATATATATATATATATATATATAGATAGATAGATAGATAGATAGATAGATAGATAGATAAACTAGTGCGATTGCAATAGGTAGTATTTCATACGAAATCTACCTAATAAAAGGAAAATATTATTAGGGTTTTGTACCATGACACTATTCCATCCGCAAATTAATTTTCTGTATACTGGACGACTGCAAGGTTGTCAGTACCAGTCGCAAAAAATTGAAAAATCTGAAAATAATCATTTTATTCATGAGCATATCAATATTCAAAAATGGGAACATCAATATTCTTAGTTGTGGAAAATTTATTATTATATGTTGTATTTCTGATTAAATATTTTGTTCCTTATTTTGACAAAATAGTGCATCTCTGTCTAGGCTATTCAGCATAATTATGCATTTCAAAAAAATATTCTTTATGACGAAGTAATAACACAAGTACATTTACATGTAACAACATTATTTATACATGGTACTATTACTTTTGAAATCGGTTCGGTAGTTCCAAAGATTAGCAGTATAGAAGTATTCCAAAGATTCCAGTATAATTATGCATTTCAAGAAACTACACTTTATGGCTAATTAATAATAGAAGTACATTTACATGTAACAATATTATTTATGCATGAAACGCAAAAATTATACATATTATTTGCACAATAATTTTATGAAAATCATTTTATACAGATCGTATTTACGCTAAAATTTTAACATACTGTTTGCAAAATTTTCGTTTTTTTATTTTAAATAGTAATCGTTGTAGAATCTATATACTTTGATGTGCATAACTGAGCATGTTTTTATTCTAAAATAAAATTAACACTGAAAATTGGATAATAACATAAATGTGTTAATTTTTTTTTAAAGATGTAAATTATTTAGACAAACATTTGATACATTTTCTATTACTTCACCAATCTTGCTACGTTGCAACATTTATTAATGCTTTTTCTTAAATATGAAGCAAATTAAATTTTGAAAAAAAAAAATCATACTATTTTAAACATTGAAAGTTTTATTAGCTTTATATATATTTATGTATATACATTAAAAAAATATGAAATTAACTTAAAAATCAAAAACAAGTGTAAGATGTTTTAACTGTTGCGTAAGTGCAAATTATATGGATGGATTATTAATATACTAGCATACTCTGATATACCAGTTGTTACATTAATTTTTGTAATATGAAGTAGAATTTGAAAACCCTATTTTTTTTCATTATATTTTGGAAGTGAACAGTATTAAAATTTTTATATGTATGTGAATTAAATATATTCAGAGAAACAAAATATATGTCTTAAACAAAAACCTCATTTCATAAAAATTAACGACTATGCTCATTTTGAAAGAGTATCGAAAACTTATTTTATACGGAAAGAAAACTTACAACAGCTCAAAGAACATAAATTATTCACAAATTCTTTAAAATATCTTTGCATCACAGGAAAGTGATTTACATATTTTTCATAAAAGTTTATTTGAAAATATACACATTGTGTGAGCATTTTAAAATTAAGTGCTTTAGAATTAGATTATATGCACTGTCAAGATAAATTTTCGATGGAAACACTCCTTCTATTGTTACTTTAAGCACCTCATTTATTTTCAGGAATTTTAACAATGCTTTGAAAAAAATAGAGTAATAAATTACTAAAATGACAAGAATATTTTTCTTTAGAGATTAGATTCTTCAGCATTAATAACTTATTTTTGGATCATTCTTTTTTAAAATGCAATTTATGTATCTAATTACATTGTTTCCATTATGGAAGTTTTATTGCTAAAGAAAAGTTGAATTTTCTTCTGCAATTCAGCTGTTTTATATTTTGTTTTTTGCACTTACAAAAATTTTTAAAGGGATTATAGGGGAATTGGGGACCATTGTTGTATTAATTAGTCTTAAGCAATTTCTCAAAGATCTGGAAAATTAGAAAAATAGGACTGATAGATAATTATGCAAGTGTTTCTATTTGTCTTGATTGAAAAAAACATCCTTTAAGATATATTAAAATCAAAATTAATTTAATTAAAATTTCTGTGTGAGTAGTATAATGATTGGTTATTCAGGAAAATGGATCAGTGATCATTATTTACATTAATCCATTTGGGGTTGAATTTTCGTTTTCTGAAACTTTATATCTTTTTGGTTTTGCTGCATCATTTGCTGGCAGCGAACTACGCGGTTATGATTCGCCAATTAACTTTCAATAAACGACGAAGAACAGGCTTAACTGTCTTTCCTGAGAAACTCTGTTTTTCTCCATACAATTATGTTCTATTAAAAAAAAGTATGCTGATTAGTATGTCTATCGCGAAATGTTTTGAGAATTTTAAAACAACTTGAAATAAATTGAAAATGTTTTCAATAACATCTGATGACAAGTATGAGTTGATAAATATATTATGACGGTATCTTGCCTTGTTTACGATTAAACGTTAAGTTTGCACTCTACGTCTATAAAAATCATCTATTTTATTCAATAACGAATACTTTATTATCTTGCTTAGGTATAAATTTCAATGTTACATAAAGTTGGTTTATATGTTATGTTTATATGTCTAAATGTATATGTTGTTGGATTCAATAGGGTCATGACATGTTACTTTTATTAAAACACAAAATTCATTTCTCAGTCAGAAGTAAAGTTGTCGCTGCAGTTTAAAAGTTTCTGGGTTAGATTAATCATTATTGTTCGAAAGAGTTATTCACTATCACAGAACGTAGTTCCAAGTTTCATTATTTGTCTACAAATCTTTGGCCACACTGAGGTACAACTGTGTTCTGAACATGTGTTTCACACTGTGCTATGTGTGTTCTGTGTTTCACAGTGTGTTATGAACCCTACGCTTTTCTTCTATCAGCAAATTTTCAAACTCCGATAGAAATAGTTTTCGTACCTTTTTATTGGTAGTTTCTCTCAAAGAAAGGGGTAGGCGTAATAAGGCGACCCCACCAACAGAATTTCCAGTAGCAGTTAATTGAAAAAGCTTCTTTCGAAAGCTTGGCTTCTCATCAGACACCATCGTTACCGTTTCATGTCTAGCTCTTGCCTGGGATTTTTTTTTTTTCAAAAGCGACAAATGTAGGAGTAACTTCTTCATGAATAAAGTATCGAATAAAATTTGTAGTGCTACCAGTATAAAAGACTACGAAGGGCCATTTTCACCATTCACTTACATTTCATGGTAACGGATTTGACATTTCAAATAAAACTAAACAAAACTATTCAAATGAACTAGCTTATATATTTTCTAACTTAGATAATAATTTACACACCCTCTAATACTATTTAATAAATTTACTTAACAGCTTACATTTCATTGCTTACATTTCATGGTAACGGACTTGACATTTCCATTAAAACTATTAGAAATGAACTAGCTTGTATAATTTCTAACATAGATAATAGTACACATAGCTTCTGAAACTATTTAGTAAACAATATTTAATTACAAAATTGCAAAAATCATTATTTTAATATTAAAATTTATGGTAACAGACTTGACAATAAAAAAAACAACCTTGATAAAAGCTTTTTCTTGCCACTATTACATTGCTTCACAATTGAAAAGTAAACAAGTTGGAAATTGCACGTGAAGCGTAGCAAATGAGGTGCGTTCGTACGATAACGAAGTTTTAAAAATATCACTCTCATATATTAGTCTCATAAAATTGTAAATAGTTAATTACGATTAAAATGCGCACCAAACAATGTTCTCCCTATACTCATTATGTAATGGAATAATTTTGTTTGGCCTTGTAAATCAATAACAAATGTTTTCTGCACAACAGATAATGCAAAATCTATATTAGAATATGTACTTTATGATGTATATCAATATTATTATGTTCTAATGAGTGTAATATTATTAAAATGCATTTGAAACTTTTTTTCCCATTGACCGTAATGTAACGGAGTACTTTTGATTGTCCCTGTATTTGATCTATGCATCCTATTTTCAAAAAGATTGAAATGACTTGACAAAATTATGTAACAAGTATGTAATTTAAATTTCAAACGATTAAAATGCATTTGAAACATTTTTTCCCATTGACCGTAATGTAACGGAATACTTTTGATCGTCCTTGTAATCGATCTATTCATCCGATTCTCATAAAATTTGAAATGACTCGACAAAATTATGTAATAATTATATATTTTAAATTTCAAAAGTTTCGGTTGGGTAGTTTTTGCGTTGTTATATGCGGACGGACAGACAGACAGACGGACAGATGGACAGACTGAACGACAACTATAGGTGCTACGTATTTACATAATTACGAACGCACCTAAAAATTGCTAGTAGTAGTTGTCTGAATAGTTTAACTATATCGCCAAATATTTGCTGTTAACTTTAGGCAGCATTCGAAACCTATTTTGACTAATATAATCACAAGGCAACGCACTTGACAAAATATGAGAGACAAAATATTTCTGGTAATTTCATAAAGAAAATGTATTTTGCAATATTTTTTTTTCAGTAAAGAACAATAACAATTCATATTTAAAATAATTAAACCTTTTTATTTAAAAAAGTAAGCTCAAATTATAAAAAAAACACAGTTAAGAACATAAAACTTTTAATGGGACAGGCATTTTTTTTCTTAGAATCAAAATTTTAAAGATTGATAACTGAAATATTTTTATGGATTTTTTTTTAATTTTTCGTATTAGAAAGGATTAGTATAATCTCCTTTCATTAATGCATAGCTGAAATCAAACTTTAAACATTAATTTATGTTTGCATTTTCTTCTTTTTAATCTGGGACAACATATGTAAGCGAAATTTAAAAATTACTCCGGGCATTCTCTGTCTGGTGTATTATTCATGACTGAAAAATTGTTTTTTTTTATCATGAGAAACAATCCCAGGTTTAATCTGGGTAAAATAAATCACGTTAAGTATTTGAACGCTTTATAATTTATAAATATACATACATTTCATTATACTTCATTATTGCATGTTTAATTCCGTGATCGTGTGATTAATTTTTATATATCTTATATCTAAACCATAATTTAGATGTCTATACACCTCTATAATACGAAAATAAAAGGAATATCAACTCACGAATGAATTGAATCGCAATTCATTTTAAGCTTTCTTTGGAACATGCACTTAACTCACGTAGGATTTAAAATAATGATTTTTACTTATTAATGACGTATTTTGAAAATCCATAATTTTGAAACATTCAACTTCTTGGAAAAGAGATTTATTTTAGTTGGAACTGCCAATAGGTTTCTCTGATATTAAAGATTTATATTCAGGGATTACTAAAGTTATGATATCATAAGTCTTTCGATTTATGAAATAGATATCTTCAAAATTAGCATTTTAATAATATTTTTTACGCCTTACAAATAAAGAAAGTAATTTTACTTGATCGGTCATTTAATTGTTTGAGCCTAGCGAAGTCTTATACTCATAGTACGTAACGATATTAAAAGTAAAAAAAAATTCTTTCGTCAAGCAAATCTCAAAAAATTCTTTCGATTCTGTTTGTACCAGAATGTACCTATGAAGGTAACCTCGTGAATGCACCTACTTTCAAAAATTAGTTCCAAATAGTTTAAAAATTATCTTTAAAAAAAGCATAATTTATTTGCATACGTCACAGGAATTTGATGTGCGTCACTTTTCACGGGCTGAATGTTTTCGTCAAACTCTAAAATTTAAGAACATGAAGCAAGAAAAATACGCAAACAATTTTTAAGTACAATAAATTATACTTAAATTTAAGAGACAAACTGGAAAATAATTTTGTTGTTGTTGTTAATTCTAAAGAAAAAAGCCTTAATTCTTACTTAGTAACTTAGTACTTGAGAATTAATGATGTTCTTTATAACAGCACTTTATGACCGCCATTAGCATCTTTTATGTTTCGCACATGCGTATTGAAACAATTCTGTCATGTTTACATAGAATGCGTGTTTAAATAAAATATTGGTACTACTTGGTTAGCTCGTTGATCAATTTCGCCAAATTATGCATATTGACATATTTTTTATTTTAAGTAACGAAAGAAGAAATACATTAGTGAAATATTGATAAAAATACACATAAGAAGTGGGATAAAAAATCATTTGATGATGTTTGAAAAGAAAAAAAAAAGAAAAGAAAAAGAAAACAAGCATATCTGTGCTTAACTCTGACGTCATTTTGCGAAAGGCAACACTTAACAATGATATTTCGTTAACAATTTTCATGCTGCAAATTTTCAAATTTCTAAACTCCGCACTTTTTTAATCTACACACCGTCGTATAGCGGAAAAATGTATTTTAAAATGCAATTTGTTTCAAAATTATCTTAATTTATTTTTTAGATAATTATTTTTTAAAGTTTTTAATTGTATTTTTCTAATGGAGGCAACTTAAGCACTCCATTTCTGTGGGAAGTAAAGTGGCAATAGCCATGAAGGAAGGAGATAGATGGAGATGCCGTGTGCCGTAAAAACGGTTTACAATATGATACGCGTTATCTTATCGCTCAAATTGAAATGACCCCATTAGAGCCCCCCCCCCCCCAAAAAAAAAAAAAAGTTGAGGAAGGCTTTATTATTTGTTAAGGTATGCTTTTCTTATGTCAGAAGTTTTGGCGCCATCGTTCGCAAAAAGTAATTAATACCTCAGAAGGAACTGACATGTAAAAGGCAATACTTATTAGATTATGCCTTTTCTTGTCATGCAATTATAATATATAATAGGGGGTTCTGTCTCCTTCGAGTTACGCCCGCCAAACCCCGTTCAAGCTTCACAGACTCTAAAAACATAGTAATGTGCTCTGTTTTTTAAAAAATATTACCAGGTTACGGAAGGCTGATTGATATTATCACTATAACTTCTGTAATCATGCCACCATGCTTTTTCATTTTTGAATGGGGGTATTTTTCGGTTACCATGGCCTCATCCAACGTATAGAAAAAAATAGACGAGTCCGAAAAGAATAGTTCCGGATAATCGAGGTTACTGACATTAAATAGGCTTCGTCCTATTCTTACATATTAAGTACATACAAAATTTTAAGTCTCTATCTCAATTTGTTCGTGAGTTGAGTGTTTACAGGCAGACAGACGGACGGCAATTTTTCTTTCTAAAAGTATGTTTTTCGGAATCTACAGTGTCTGAAACGTGTAAATCCGTCAAAAAAATTTAGATTTTCAAAACGATTGCAAGATTTACCCTATACTACGTATGATAGGTAAGTAAAAGTGGGCCACAATTTTTGACACGACACTTTTTAGCTTGTCTGAAAGAAATAGCATCGGAGACTAATATTCTCTGAGGAAGAACCTGTTTGGAAAGGATTGAAAGTACTAAGATTTTTTAAAGAAATTAAATTTTAACATCTATAATTGATTATTTAATCACCTTTTAAGTAAGCATTATTCATTTTATGTTAAAAGCAAGGCGAAAATTTCATTCCGCCATATATTTTATATGTATTTGATGATGTTTTAAACACATGTATATCGTATTGAATGCGATTGAATGCGACATTCACGATCATTCATTATTGGCATTTTAACTTATTGTTTGGCGATACTTTTTTGGTCGACAGAATAATCAGGTACTATAAAAAATAAATCTATAATAATAAAGAGACAAGTATGTGTGTGTGTCAGGGCTGCTCTGAAGAGACCGCTGCATGTAGAGTTACAAAACTTGGAAGGAAGGTATATTCTATACATGTAGTTTTGCACCTCGAAGCCCGATTTTTGATTTTTTGATTAGAATTTTTTAATTTAATTTTTTAGGCGATTTTTAGCGCTCTTTTTAAGTTTCGAGCCGATTTTACCATATTAGTGAAGAAATACGGTTTCATTCTTTTTACTCAATATAGTAATTCTTTTTTTTTTTCAGTAAAGTTTATTCGGAATTCGTACGGTAATTTTTGAATTTTTAGCGAATTTTTTTAATGCAATTTATAGTGTTTTTTTACATTTTGCGGCTATTTTTTGACAATGATAAAAACAAAATTTATTCAAAGCCTAATTAACTAAATTTTGTCTGGTATGATTTTTCAATTTCAATGATTTTTTTTCATTGCGATTTTCAGTACGATTAATGATGTGGTTTTTAACGATTTTTTGTGCGTTTAGCATCGGTTTTTTGTCAATTTTGTCAATATTACACATTTTTGTATGCATCATGGCCTTATCTATTTTTAATTTGCATGTAAAAAAAGGCAAAAAATTAGCAGTAAAGGAATTATTTTGGATATTCACAGTAACCTACGCTAATAAAATAACTAAACGCACTGTCTGTGTGCATGTATGTTCTCGTGCGATGTCTAGCAAAAGCTATAGCACTTACGAGTCTCAAAACGTATTTGAAAGTACCCCAAAGTTTCTCCTGATGCATCTGACATTGAGATTTTTAAAATTCTAATGATTACTTGAGTAGTTCCTCTCCCGTTTCCCATTGCAGTCCTTTTGAAAAATTTTACCGATAAATATTATTTGTTCATTTTTTAAACCAATTTTTCACACAGTCAGTCGCTGTGTATTTCAGACAACGTAATTTCACATGTTTCGAGATAGAGATAAAATCACAAATTTCATGTTCCTTTAATATTATTATCTCGGAACCGTTGCAACGCCGGGAGGGTAAGCTAGTAAATAAATAAAAGAAAGAAAGAGAGGAAAAAGAAACAAGTTGAAGCGATGAATAAAAAGTTATAAATAATAAACATAATAATAAATATAATAAAAAATATAAATATCACAATAAATCGTAAATCGTAAAATACTTATAGCAATATTCAAAAATAACATTTTCACGTCAATTTGGCGGAGAATAAATCGCGCTAACGTGAGCTTATATTTTTATACATAAATATGACATCTGTGCCATATTTATGTGTAAAAATAAACATAAACGATCATCAGATTTGAAATCTCAATTTCTGAAGCCCAAACTGGACCATGATTTATAAAAACGCCAAGGTAAAGTTATTGGAAAAGTACCATGAAATAAGGGCAGAGATATCATATGCGCATCGGGTTTGGCGTAAATTACTTTTAAATTAATTTCTATTATTTTAAAAAGAAAGTAACAATTAAAAAACACGAATAAATCTAGATTAAATTAATGTAGAAAAAAAAAATAAACAATTTTTTAATAAAAAAAAACAGCTGGGTTACCATGCAATGTAAATAACGATATTTTGGCGCCAATTATATAAAAAAACGTGTACCATATCCTGTTCTAAATTTTTTGGCTAGCTTCTTTTTCTTTTTGGCATTAAATGAATTGATGTGGTTGCAAAGTAAACCATATTTAGGGTGCCTTAGGCATGTTTGTTATTGTAAATGAAGTATGTGGGATTAATAATTTATCTACTGGGACACCCAAAAGAATTTCATTAAATTATGGTCTATTGTGGGAAATCCTTTGAAGAGTATTTTAATGAAATTACGCTATTGCAAATGTGTGAAACTTGTATAAATCACTGAATTTCATTACGATTACGTTTTGACAGAATATCTATAGCATTTTTAATCCAATTACAGAGAAACACAAAAGAAATCGGTTACAATACTGTCTTTGAGCAATAATTTCTGGAAATGCGTTTTCAATTTCTGCATGCGCTTTTAAATTTAGCTATTTTTTAAAGTGTTCTATATAATATAAATATTTAGTTCCTATATAGCCATTGTTTGATCCATCCATCTGTCTGCCCGCATATAACAGCACAAAAACTAGCCTACCAAATCGTTTGAAATTTTAAATATCTATTTGTTGCCGAATTTTGTTGAGTCATTGCAAATTTTAATAAAATCGGATAAATATTTCGAATATAGGGATAGTCAAAAGTATTCCGTTACATTACGGCCGATGGGATGAAAAAGTTCCAATTGTTTATTAATGATGTTAGAAACATAATGAACCGTAGAAACATAATGGAACTGATATCCATTTATCAAGAGCACTAGAGTATATATTTTGTAGAACATGCCGCGCAAAAAATATTTATTTTCATTTACACGTCACCACAAAAGAATTCCATTACAAATTAGTTTGGGGAGGAGTTGATATCAACTTTTCAGATTTACTATTCTAGTCATTTTCTCAATTTCACTAGCAGGTCTTTTAAATAATAACTTTTTCGGGTAAAACTGCACAATCGAGTTCACATTGGCGTATTTGAGCCAGCATATTATGCTGAAAAAATCTGTTCAGATTTGTAAATCATTTATGATGACACTTGACGGTTTAAAGCTTATGCAGACGAGGTATTCAGATCTCGTTAGTACCTTATACTATAGACATTTCCAACAGTGGCATAGTCGTAAAAATAACAGAATATACGCTCTAATCAGAGAGTATACGCTCAAGTTAAAAAATATACCCAAGAATGTACATACTGCAGCTTTTTGAGAAAAAGGGCGATTCTTAAAAAATCCAAAACGTATACGGCGTTTAACTCTGTAAACTTTCTACCACATTCATGATTGCCAATTCGTTTTATTTTATGCATTCTAAAGCGAAATACAGCTCAATTTCATGAGAATGAGTTTGAAAAGAAAACAAAACATCGTATGTAGTGATCTGCATGCACGACCCATTTAAACGAGATTGATCATATCTGGAACACACTCGAAAGGCCACATTGTATTCCTTTTATTGGCGTTTTCGAGATTTTTATACATAATTTTTTAAAGAGAGAATACGTAAAGTTTATGTCGCAAAATTCATCGCATGGATAGAAAACAGATGTAGACATTATATTATTTTTGATATTAACTATTTTGTTCTAATTATTTAAAGGCACCACACACCATATAAAAAATTTCCTCATTCTACTCAACCATCATGATTTGCGCCACTTTTAGGTACTAAAATTGTTGTGTATATTCTTGACGTTATTTCAAAGAGTTCAAATTCCGATACAAATTATTTTAATGCTTTATTATCTATATTACTTTTAATGTATTGCGTATTTCGAATTTTATACCCATACATGGCTGTTTTGTATAGTTTGATTTCCCATTTTTTCAACTGCCTATTAGAATTTTTACGTAATATTTTGCAATTGTACCATTCACTTTGCTATTTTTTGTCATTTCGATTTGTGTCAGTATATAATCAATTAAAAATAGCATATTCTTTTTTTTTTTTTACTTTTATCATACTATTATTAAAACTCTGTTTTAAGCAATATCGCTCAGACTAATCCCTCTGAGAGAAGTCTTAGTATTTTTCATAATATTTTCTATATACAGTTTACGAAGAATAGATGTATTTGTTTATATGAAGAAGAAATTTATTATCAATTATTTTACTGTATTCTTAGAAAATTATATTTTATTTACGAACATAGATAGGAGTTTTCGACTAATAATGCAATATATTGCAGAAAGTCATTATTAAGTAACATTTATGTATTGAATTTACGATGAATATTTCGTTTGATGTGAATTTGTACTTGGTCGGATGCGAGTCAAAATCAACTTGTTGGATGTGACAATCCGAAAACTGCTTTTTTATATTATACACGATAATGCTTCCAGAAAAATGAAGCACTACCAGCGCCTCATTTTAGATGATTTACACCAAAATTTAATCAGGAATAATTCAAGTTCTATCTTTATCTGAAGTTTTAAGAAAATCCCTCAGTTTTCTTTTTCTTTTTCTTTTTTTTTCTTTCTTTCTTTTTCTTGTTTTTGAGATAGAATTATTAAATAAATCGTAAATAAATCTGAATAGAAGCGCCACGTATTGAGCGATTTAATGCAAAACTAAAGATTAATAATTTATAATAGGGACTACAAGAATCTGAAATTTCATGAAAATTCGAGCATTAGGTACTGACAAGGAAGGTCTCCATACGGGCATATTCAGAAAAATCTGAAAAAATTACAGAATGTTCTTCTTATATAGTTATGTATGTTTATAAAAAAAAATTCGGCGGAACCTCCTTATAACGTCCGTAAAAAAATAATAAAAATTTCGTTTATTTGGCGATTTATCTCCGGTTGGCGAAAAAACAAAATTTTGAAAAATACGCTTTTACGCTTCGAATACTTTTTAAAGAAAAACTTTCTATGTTCAATTTATTTAAATAAGTTTAGTTTAAGTAATTTTAGTTTTGCATTTGTACTATACTTTAAGTGTAATTTTGTCATATACGTTTATATGTACTTATAACAAAATGAATTAATATATTTTATCATTTAAAACACAATTTAAATTGATTAAAATTGTTCCAAATTGAAAAATACACTGTTAAAAATCTACTGCATTTTGTTGCAACGCACTCCCTTGCTTGTATAGAAAACGGTTACTTGGCCGTGAAATAGAGCTTTCTCATTGGTTGGAATAGAGATATTATATACAAGCGGTGGAGTGCGTTGCAACAAAATGCAGCAGATTTTTAACAGTGTATGACACGGTTTATTCACCGCGATATGGAGCATTCTCATTGGTCAGAAGAGAGATATTCTATTTAAGTAGTGGAGTGACGTTGCAGTAAATGCTGCAGATTTTTAACAGTGAAGTCAATTAAAATCAATTTTCAGATTCGTTCAAATCGTCTGCTTTTGGCGAGGAAATGCACTGCTCGCCAAATCCCGCGTCGCTTTCAGCTTTTCAAGCCAATTATTCCAACCTATTTTATTTTTTTACATATCTAATAATGTAATTCCGCCGCTAATTTTCACTGATCCTTTATTACCTACATGAGTAGTTTAATTCGTATTTTTTTCAAAAAATTCTGAGTATGCCCCCAAAGGAGACCTTCCTCGTAATATAAAGTTATTGCGATAATCATGAGTAAAGCTTCAAATTATCGCCACCTGTTTTGCGATTTTACCTAAAGGCACTCAGGACCTTATTATATCAAAAACTAAACAAAATCTGAAATTTTCTGAAAATCCATCCATTAGTCCTTGAGATGTAGTTAAATTTTCTTTAACACTTTTTTGACTGCGTTTTTTCCTGATCACTTTCCACCTTGTAAACAATACTCAGACAATGCAAGCAGAAGATTTAGAATACCGCATTTGGATTCGAGTTGCATAAAATTCAGTTTAAATATGAAATTATGTTGCCAATTTTCAGGATAAAAAGTAAATATCAAAAATAAACAATCCACTAAAGAAAAATCAAATGTTGACGTCACAAATGAAAAGAATTTAGAAAAGTATTTCGAAATTATTTTTTCACAGATTCTGAAATTTGATAAAAGTCACGAGATTAAAACAAAAAATAAGTATGTTAGAAAACTAAATTAATTTTAAAAAAAATGACAGATGGAAAAACAAGAGTGATGACATTAATAATGAGAATAAAGATAATAATCAGAAAATACTTAGGAAAAAGCTTCGATAAATCTGATTATGGTTATTGAAATAAAATCAAATTGCATTAACCAAAATGATAAAAAAATATCCAGAAAAGTCGTAACTGACTTCAGAAGCACAGAAATGCTGATAAATGAAAAATTTGTCTGATATACAACTGAGAGAAGATTAAAATAAAGTAAGAGAGAATCTTTAAAATTTGACGAAAAAAAGTAAAAATTAATAAGTGGAAGATGTGAATGGAAAAAGATTAAGCTTCTAGTGCATGATTTTATATTTTTCCTTTAAAAATATATTTCATTTCTTAATGGACATACATTTAAAAAATGCAGAAAAAATTACCTCTCTTATATTTTTCAGTTTTTTTTTCTTTTTTTTTTTTGAAAAATTATAACACTATGTCTTAATTGCATGCATATAGTATCTGTTTCAAAAATTCTTGCTGAAAATCATTTAAAATAGATTTTAAAAATATTTTTAATGAAATTTTATATTTTAAATATGTTTTTTTTTAGCAATCTATGGCTGGGAAAATGGAAAGATTTTTTTTTCCTTTTTATTTGTAGATGATAAATAACTTATGTTATTTTTAATGAACTAAATCCAAACATACGGTCAAGATGAATCCCTGAAGCACAAAGTTATTAAGTGGCAACAGTAAAAAAAGGATAGGGAGAGAAATTTTAATTTGTTGCCAATTGGCAACACAGTGCACTAGTGGGTTGAACTGTGTAAAAATAATCTCAGTGTGAGCAATAATGATACCCTCTAAACATTCTTAACTATTATGAAACAAATAAAAATATATTTAAGATAAAAGTTTACCGAGCTGACGCTGAAGGGAAAACTATTTCATCTATAAGAAAAAAGTCTGGTTTGTTATCCAAATATAAGGGAATGAAGGAATAACCACAGAGGCCAACATTATCATCAAAATGACAGAGAACATGGGGTCAAAAAGTGGCGTTAACCCATTTCTGCACAAAATGTATCCTGTCATAGCACTTTATTTGATTGTGACTGCTATAAGCGTTATACATTACTTAATACGTTACATACAGGGAGAGTCATAAATATCGAAACAAAATAATTTTCTCCTTAAATATTGCGCCTAGACCCATACTTCCAATTGCAAAAATTCATCAAAAAAGGTGAATTTTTTGATAAGATAAGTTGCAACTCCATGGGGGGGTCTATTTTAAAAAATACGAAAATTAAATTGTTATACGGCCCCCACAGGATAACACATCCAGTTAGAAAAATTTTCCTTATCCATTCCTGAAATGAACAAAAAAAAAATCATCTTGATATCTTCAAAACTCAGAGAGTTACGACAATTTTAATAAATCGTGAGGTTTCAAGTTATCAGACACAAATTGAAATGCGTGTAACTGAAGAAACAATGTTGCTGTAATTGGTACAGGAACCATTTATTTTATTTATTTATTTATAAAGTTGGAATTTCGAATGTTTTGTGATGGTTAACCATATAATTTGTAAGCTTTATCACATCATAATGCTTCTTAATAATTTTCTTTCAAAAAACATTAGAATAAATAAAAATTGTTATAACTCAAAATATTATTTATCGCATCGAATTTTTTTCTTTTGATTAAATGAAAATTTCTAATTTTCAATTTTAATTCAGCATTTTAAATAATATTTATTTAAAAAATAAAAGTATTTAAAATAACAATATAAAAAAAGACGCAATTTTTGTAAACACATCATATTTATAAAAATTAATTTCCTGAGCTGAAAAGTTATTTAAATGCGTCATTTGATTTAAAGCTTATTTTTTTATCACGTCGATTTCAAATTTTTTCATTGTGCTATAACTCACAGACAAACATTTCATAAAAACATGTTTTTCGGTATATCTGATCCTTAAACGTATGAGTCCATCGAAAACCGGAATTCAAAATTTTCCTGAATCCAATACTTTCTTCTTGTAAAGATAGAAAAAAGCAAAATTAGGTTTCAAACCATCATAAATTTTGAAATTGAATACAGTAAAACCTCTAAACAACGGACACCTTGGGAACGCAGAAATTATCCTCTATTCGGAGGTGTCCGCTATTGGAAAAAGCGAAGAGATTCAAAAACCGCAAAGAAATACTTAACATTTCATTAATTGACTTTTATGTGTCCTAAAACCTCTGTTATATGATTAATCAGAAAGTAAAATTATTTTTTAAGCAATGGGACTGAAATAAAATTGTGCAAACCTCTATCCACTGTTTGTTACATGCTTCTGAAAAAATCCTGTTACAAAAGTTAACTTTTGCTTGCGATTACATGTAATTTTAAAAGTAGAATTATTGGACATTATAGAGTTCCGGTCGGGGAAGGGATTTGCACTTTTTGACTGTTAAAAGCATAAAATCTCGATTTTCCGGGGGGGATATTTTAATGCTCTGGAAAATGTCCCTCCTGGGCAACCCTTTAAATTCAACACTGAACGTGGGGGGGGGGGATTTTCCCCATCCCATTTATCTGTGATCACAAAATTCCCTGATAAGTTTAGAGGACTTGTTAATTTTTTTTAAATTTTTTTTCTCCTTAAAAAGCATTTTTTTGTCCTTTATCGCTTTAAATAGTGTCCGCTATTCGGAATGTCCGCTATTCAGAGGTTAAACATACTAAAAATTAGGTTTTGGGAGTGGGGATTGGAAAATAGTTCGCTTAATAGAGGTGTCCGCTATTTGGGAGTGTCCGTTATGGCGGTTTAACTGTAGTATAAAGTAGATCTTTAAAAATATTTCTATGTAATTTATTAAAATATATTTCCAATGATTCCGCTAATAGAAGCGTCATCATCGCTATTACTATATTTACTAAACCTATTGCCTGCGCCAATAAATATTTAAAACACTTTTAATGAGAGTTTAATTAATATCACTTAATTTAATAATACTTTTAATAGGTGTTTGATAAGACGGTCCGGTTCAATAGGTCGTGCCAGTTACGAGGTTGGCACCAAGGTCGAAATATTGCAGACATCTAGGATATATCAACGAAGTTTAAAGCAAAAACCTATACGCTTTTATTTTATATCTAAAAGTTAAAGTATTGTCTTGGATCGACATTTAAAAATACGTAAATTTATGGTCGATCCCTAAATTGTACTTCAAATGATTTCGCTGCTCTCAGAGGTGTGCTTAGGTGGTGTAAGTGAGGAATTATGCAAAATTTTGGATTTCAATATCTCTCGGGGATTTGTAGATATCAAAGTGATTTTTTTTAATTCAATTCAGGAATGGATAAGGAAAACTTTTCTAACTGGAAGTTGTATCCTCTGAGGGCCGTATAAAAAATAATTTTCTTATTTTTTAAATTAGACCCCCCCCCCCCATGGTGTTGCAACCTATCTTGTCAAAAGATTCACCTTTTTTATGAAACTTTGCAATTGGAAGTATGGGTCTAGGGGCAATATTTAAGGAGATAGCCTCTTGTTTCGATATTTATGACTCACCCTGTATATCGAAATGCTACAGAGGTGGCCAAAATTTTGGACACTATTATGTAGCTTTCATTCCAAAAAGTAAAAAACTACTTTTTACAGCCTTACGGAGGAAAGCACGATCGTGGTCCTTATATCCCAAAACCACCCTCCGTTGAAATAATTACTTTCATATATGTACCATATACAGGGTGTCCCAAAAAGTCGTTTACAAACTTAACATGCTGGTCTCTCATATCATGACGAACAATATTAAATGGGAAACTAAGGGTCCCAAACGTCTTCCAAAGGCGATATGCGCCATTAAAATTTAGGGTCCAAAAATTCAAATGATTATAAAAAACAGAAAAATTGGTCGATTCGTTTGCGGTTTTCGGTAAAACTATTCTTTATGTCAGTATTTTCTTGAAAATAAATTATAAAGATAAATTTAAAAAAATGTTGATAGAGGGCGCTTTAGAGTTTGATATAAAGATAAACTAGTTTAAACTTTTTTAGAAGCTTAGACATAAACTTAAATTTTGAGCTCAAAATCTAAATCGCTGGAAGTGGTTAAGTAGCTCAAACCGAATTGCGGGGGGAGGTTCAAATTTCAAATGATTATAAAAAATAGAAAAATTGGTCAATTGATTTGCGATTTTCACTAAAATTATTCTTTATGTCAGTATTATCTATGTCAGTATAATTTATAAAGATAAAATTCAAAAAATGCCGATAGAGGGCGCTTTAGACTTTGGAGTAACCTACAACTATTTTTCCGTTATTTTTTGCATCTCATAAATTTTTTTTAGAAGTTTAGACATAAACTTAAATTTTGTAATGAAAATCTGAATCGTTGGGAGTGGTAAAATAACGCAAACTGAACTGTCTTCAATGGGGGTGGGGATGTTCAAATTTCAAATGATTATAAAAAACGGAAAAATTGGTCGGTTTTCGCTAAAATTATTCTTTATGTCAATGTTTTCTTGAAAATAAATTTTAAAGATAAATTAAAAAAAATCCGTTAGAGGGGCCTTAAAATTTAGAATAACCAACAATTATTTTAACCTTTTTTTTAAAATCTAATTAAATGCTTGCAAAAGTTTAGACTTAAAAATCGATAGGAGGAGTTGAGAAGCGCAAACTAAACTGTATTCAGGAGTTGAAATGTTACCTTCCACACTCCTCGAACGCAGTTCAATTTTTGGCCGCTTAATTGCTCACAACGATGCAGATTTTGAGCACAAAATTTAAGCTTGAACTTTTACAAGCATTTTATTAGATACAAAAAATAACGGTTACTATAAAGTTGAAGAAATATTTGTTGGTTACCATAAAGTTTAATGCGCCACCTGACGGAATTTTTTGAAAGATATCTGTAAAATTTATTTTCAAGAAAATATTCATATAAAGAATAGTTTTAGCGAAAACCGACCAATTTTTCCGTTTTTTATAATCATTTGATATTTGAACCTCCCCACCCCCATTGAACACAGTTCAGTTTGCGCTACTTAACCACTCCCAACGATTCAGATTTTTATCTTAAAATTTAAGTTTATGTCTAAACTTCTAAAAAAAAATTATGAGATTCAATAAATAACGGAAAAATATAGTTGTACGTTACTCCAAAGTCTAAAGCGCCCTCTATCGGCATTTTTTGATTTTTATCTTTATAAATTATTTTCAAGATAATACTGACATAAAGAATAATTTTAGTGAAAATTGCAAACCAATTGACCAATTTTTCCGTTTTTTATAATCATTTGAAATTTGAACCTCCCCCCCGCAATTCAGTTTGAGATTCTTAACCACTCCCAACGATTTAGATTTTGAGCTTAAAATTTAAGTTTATGTCTAAGTTTCTAAAAAAATTTAATGAGATGCAAAAAATAATGATAAAAACTAGTTAATCGTTACTCGAAAGTCTAAAGCTTCTCTTTCGACATTTTTTGAAATTTATCTTTATAATTTATTTTAAAGAAAATACTGACATAAAGAATAGTTTTAGTGAAAACCGCAAACGAATCGACCAATTTTTCTGTTTTTTATAATCATTTGAATTTTTCGACCCTAAACTTTAATGGCGCATATGTCCTTTGGAAGACGTTTGGGACCCTTAGTTTCCTATTTAATATTGTTCATCATGATATGACAGATCAACATGTTAAGTTTGTAAACGACCTTTTGAGACACCCTGTATATATATATACAGGGTGATTCCAAATTTTTTTTACAATAACAGAGGGGTGATAGTACACATCAAGATAAACAATATTAAATAGGAGACCAAGGGTCCAAAACGTCTTCCTAAGGAGATAGCCGCCATTAAAGTTTAGGGACCAAAATTTCAAATAAACATAAAAAACGGAAAAATAGGTCGATTGATTTGCGGTTTTCACTAAAATTATTCTTTATGTCGGCATTTTCTTGAAATTAAATTATAAAGATAAATTTCAAAAAATGCCGATAGAGGACGCTTTAGACTTTGGAGTAACGAACAACTATTTTTTGCCGGTATGTTTTCCATCTCATTAAATGTTTTCGTAAGTTTACACTCAAATTTAAATTTTGAGCTCAAAATCTGTAGTTGGGAGTGGTTAAGTAACACAAACTTAGCTGTGTTCAGAGGGTTCAAATTTCAAATGATTAAAAAAAAACGGAAAAATTGGTCGATTAATTAGCAGTTTTCACTAAAACTATTCTTTATTTATGTATTTTCGTGAAAATAAATTTTAAAGATAAATTTCAAAAAATGCCGATAGAGGGCGCTTTAGACTTTGGAGTAACGAACAACTATTTTTTGCCGTTATTGTTTGCATCTCTTTAAATGATTTAGGAAGGTCAGACTTAAACCTAAATTTTGAGCTGAAAATCTGAATAGTAGGGAGAGGTTAAGTAGCACAACCTGAGCTGTGTTCAAGGAGGAGGGGGGGGGGGGGGGGGGTTCAAATTTAAAGCAATTATAGAAAATGGAAAAATTGGTCGATTCGTTTGCGGTTTAAAATAAAACTATTCTTTAAGTCAGTATTTTCTTGAAAATAATTTTTAAAGATAAATCTCAAAATATTCCGTCGGAGAGAGCCTTAAACTTCAGAGTAACCAACAATTCATTTTAACCATTATTTTTTGGTTCTAAATAAATGCTTACAAAAGCATTTTAAATGTTGTCCGAAGCTTAGATTTAAACTTAAATTTTGAGCTCAAATCCCGAATCGTTATGAGGAGTTAAGAAGCGCAAACTGAAGTGTGTTCAGAAGTTAAAATTTAACCGTTTACCTCCTCGAGCACAATTCAATTTTTCGCTACTCAAACACTCTTAACGATTCAGAATTTTAGCCCAAAATTTAAGTCTATGCATTTGAAAGCATTTAATGAGATTAAAAAAAATAACAGTAAAAAATAGTTGTACGCTACTCCAAAGTCTAAGGCGCCCTCTATCGGCATTTTGTGAAATTTATCTTTAAAAATTATTTCTAAGAAAACACTGATTGATCAAGAAAACTGCTGATTTAAAAATTAGTTTTAGCAAAAACCGCAAACGAATCGACCAATTTTTCCGTTTTTTACAATTATTTAAAATTTGAACCCTCTGAACACAGTTGGTTTGTCTACTTAACCACTCCCAGCTATTCAGATTTTGAGCTCAAAATTTAAGTTCAAGTCTAAGCTTACGAAAGCATTTAATAAGATGCAAAAAATAACGCCAAAAAAGAGTGTTTCGTTACTCCAAAGTCTAAAGCGCCCTCTATCGGCATTTTTTGAAATTTATCTTTACAATTTATTTTCACGAAAATACATAAATAAAGAATAGTTTTAGTGAAAACCGCAAATCGATGGACCAATTTTTCCGTTTTTTATAATCATTTGAAATTTGAACACTCTGAACACAGCTCAGTTTGTGTTACTTAACCACTCCCAACTACAGATTTAGATCTCAAAATTTAAGTTTGAGTCTAAGCTTACGAAAACATTTAATAAGATGCAAAAAATACCGGCAAAAAATAGTTGTTCGCTACTCCAAAGTCTAAAGCGCCCTCTATCGGCATTTTTTGAAATTTATCTTTATAATTTAATTTCAAGAAAATGCCGACATAAAGAATAATTTTAGTGAAAACCGCAAATCAATCGACCGATTTTTCCGTTTTTTATGTTTATTTGAAATTTTGGTCTTTAAATTTTAATGGCGGCTATTTCCTTAGGAAAACGTTTTGGACCCTTGGTCTCCTATTTAACATTGTTTGTCTTGATGTGTACTATCACCCCTCTTTTATTGTAAAAAAAATTCGGAATCACCCTGTATATATGTATGTATGTATGTATATATACAGGGTGAGTCATAAATATCAAAACAATTGGCTATCTTCTTAAATATTTCCCCTAGAACCATACTTTCAATCGCCAAAATTCATTAAAAAAAGGTTTTTTTTTTTTTTTTTTTTTTTTTTTTTTTTTTTTATATATATATAAGATAAGTTGCAACTCTATGGGTGGTATATTTGAAAAAGTACGAAAATTAACATTTTATACGGCCTCCATAGGATAAAAATTCCAATTAGGAAAACTTTTATTATCCAGTTCTAAATAATACACAAAAAGTTGCATCTTCATATTCTCAAAACTTGCAGAGTTATACCCGTTTGAATAAGTCATCAGGTTTTAAGGTGTTAGACACAAATTGAAATGCACGCAAACAAAGAAAATGTTACTTTAACAGTTCTTGGAAAGGTGTAAAAAATTGAGTTCGAATTTTGATTTTTTTTTTCTTTTTTGTGATGGTTAACCATATTATTTGTTAAGAAAATCATATTTTAAAATTTATCATAAAATTTATAAAAATTTCATCTGATTAGTAATGGTTTAAATGGGATAGTTAAAAATCGTTATAACTTCAAACATTATTTATCGGATTTCATTTTCTTTCCATTTAATTAAAAATGAAAATCTGATTTTAGTTTCGTTTTGGGGGTTTTTGTTTTTGAATATTAATTTTAGAACTATTTAAAATATTTATTGAAAATATATTATATCTAAAAAAAGTCTTATTTTCAAAAGTAAAAAATTTTCCATTTTGCCCTAAACAAACCTAATGTAAAATAATTAAAAATGACATGTTTCAAGTTTGTACTTTTTTTCTTTAACAATTCTTAATTTTAATAGGTCTGCATTGGACAAATTTTTCCATCCCGGTCTCTAACAATCCGTATTAAAATCATTGTCTCTGACTGACCTTATACGTGCATAAAATAAGAAAAATTTGGTTCAATCAAAATTTTTACGAACGCAACATAAATTTTAACTTAACTTTTATTGAAATAAAAAAAACTTAAATTTTTTTTAAGTATAATATAATTAAATTCTAAAAAAATAAACACAATAAAACCAGAAAAAAATCTGCCTATGACGGATTTATTTCATAAACAAAAAATGTGTTGATCCATGCAAAATGAATACAATAATACCTGAGAAAAACTCCATTTAACCTTCCTAGGAAGGGCATTTGTCTATTACGTATTTTTTCTTTCCTATGTGATTCCGTTTTAAAAGGTTTTACTGTATAACATTTTTCAAAATCTCCAACGCACGTGATATGGATTAGTGATATTAAAATATAAGTGAAACATTTAAATATAAACAGAGATTCATTTATAATATAAATATAACATAGCCTTTGGCGCTTCTATGATAATAAAAATTATAAATTTAAAAAACGAAAAGCTATAATAAGTATTTGTGGTCAGAACTCCTCCCCGCGAAACAATTTTTAACTACAATGAAGTAAAAAATTATGTAGAAAATTCACGGCTGAGCAGGGCTATGATTTAAAATTTTTTGAAGGCTGGTCCGGATTATGATTTTAACATTTTTCCGCGCCGGGCAAAAATTCTTTCCCTATAGGTCGATTTGGTACGGGACCTGGATAGTTCGATCCATGCAGACCTTCAGTGCAAACTACCAATATATTTTGAAAACAAGTTTTGATTTAAATCAATACGCTGCTTTATTATGTTCAAATAAGAGGCATGGTCTTAAATCGACATTTAATACGGATAATTTGTGGACGATACCTCATTTGCTTTTAAAACAAGTGAAAAATTTCTTTGTTTACTGGCATGGTAAAGTGGTGTAAGTCACGAATTTTGGAGAATTTTGGATTTTAATATCTCTGTCATTTTTTTTGTTTAATTTAGGAATGGATAAGGAATAATTTACTAACTGGGAATTTTGCTTTACGGGGGCCGTAAAAATTTTTTTATTTTCGTATTTTTTTCAGTTAGACCCCCCCCCCCCCCATGGAGTTGCAACTTATCTTATCAGAAATTTCACCTCTATGAATTTTTGCAATTTTAAGTATGGGTCTAGGGTCAATATTTAAGGCCTATTGTTCCGATATTTATGACTCACCGTGTATATCCATATATATTTAGATATAGATATAGATATCTGCAATTTTTCGTGCTGTAACTTTCGAATTTATGAACCGATTTGGATGAAATTCTTTATGTGCATAGTTGAAGTACTAATGTCTCGACCGAGTTCGTTGTCCACCTTCAACTGCATTCTTGTTTTAAAATCGAGGTCATTTGGATTTGTGGACACAAATGGAAATTTCTATGTTTTCTAACATTTTCTTTAAAGTAACCTATGTTGTTAACTGACATCGTGTGACTATTTAAAATGTATTTTGATGTTTTTAATACTCAGTTTAAACTGATACGTAAGAGTTTGCATTTTGTGAAACGGAACATTTCTGTAAGTATACAAAGTTAGAAAATATAAAAGTTTCAAAAGAATCAAATGAACTCCATTTTGAAACAAGATGCTGGATGAAGCTTGTCAACAAACTCGGTCGAGACATTAGTACTCTTATTATGCACATAGAAAAAATCATCCAAATTTGTTCATAAATTCGATAGTTACATCATGACAAAATTCAGATATCTATATATATCTATATATATATGGATATATCTATATCTATAGTACATATGTAAGTCAACATTTCAACGGAGGGTGGTTTTGGGATCTAGGGGTCATGATCGACGAAATTATAGCAAAATTTAGCAATGGGCTATTTCCGGACGGCTGCAATAGGTAGATTTTTACTTTTTGTAATGAAAGCTACCTAAAAGTGTCCACAATTTTGGCCACCACTGTATGTTTTAAAATTTCGTAAAATCTGCTTAAATATTGAAAAATGAATATATGTGAAATTATGTTATTTTCTAAAACTCGAAATGTCTCTATTTCAAGAGGTGAGACATTAATTGATTGTAATACGAAAAGCTTAAACTCAAAGAAATGAAACAGTCATGTGCTGTGATACATTTATGAATGTATATAAACTGACGAATCACGAGAATGTAATCTGATCAGTAAGAGAATGACATAATCGACATATTATATACGTCCATGTCACCATTGTTGCTCTCATTGTAAGAAACTATACAAATAAGTATAACAGCATTTTTTTCGACAACCTACAATTTTTATTTTTACATTTGTACAACATCGTGTGTATTCAAAATTTTTGTAGCAATGAAATGAAACAATGTTCTGCGAATCCCAACAGTTAAGAAAAGCCTTTTTGATAGATTAGTCAGGTCAGAAATTAAAATTTTTTCAAAATAAAATTTTCTCCTTAATTCAAATAAGAGCAGCTTCTTCTCTAAATCTGAATCTATTGAGATGTAAAAAAATATTTCTTCTTTGCTGATAGATATTTTCAGCTCTGTCATTCTAATTATATATATAGTTTTTTTAAACCTTTTATATAAAGTTTTTTTAATCCTTAAACATTATTGATTTCGTTAATATATGCAAAGCATAACAGCCTGAAATAGAAATGTGATGTTTATTATGCTTGCCGTGCATCTATCTTTCAACAAAGATCTTATGTAGCATTAAAGTTACGATACATTTGATAAATGTTTTGGGGGCAATTACAATTTTGGACAAAGAATTTTAATTACTGCATAAATCATTAAACTGAATATTTAAACTTAAACATTTTAGAGATAAGATTGATGCATTCTGAATACAGGGCAATTTTTATGCTATATGCTAAAAATTTAAGTAGGAATTTGCAGCAGTTCACTATATTATATGTTCTGCGAGCTGCATAGTTTTATTTTCCTGATAAATTTTCTTATCATCTATAGCTTTATCAGTTTAGTCATTTAGTGGATTTAAGTAGGAATTTGTCCATTCCATTTTCTCTTGCGATTCCCATAGCAATATTAATGATTTCTATCTGCCATAGGGAAATATAAAAACCTAAATTCCTTTTCATAAATTTTACAATCATTTCATCAAGTTCATGGCTGAATGTCTGAAAAGAATTAAAACTCTATTCGCCTATTAAAATGCACTCGGTCTACCAATTAATATCTTAGTAGAAAATACCTATAAACCCAATTTTACTGGTTCACTGGTGGGTTTGCCATTGCTTTTTTCTGCTCCCAGCTGTCCATTATCTTTTTCATACCTTTCACTTTAGAAAAACTCAGCGGCAAATTTACGAGTCAATTGTTGAAATCGGGTTTTCAGGTGATTTCCAGCAAGATGTGACATGTTAGACCTATTGTGTTTTAATATTAAAATTAAGTTCTAAGTAATTATGGAATTTCAGCCGTCCATTATATTTTCTCTTGCAGTTCCCATAGCAACATTAATGCTTTCTAATTGCCTTAGAGAAGAATAATTTTTTAAAAAAGTTCTTTTCATAAATTTTATGAGTCACAGAAAATTTTTAGAGCTGGTAGACAACTTGAAAAAGTCTATTAAGATTATAGTACCTTTGATGTATTTTCATATTGAAAATTCTGATTATCATGATTTGTGTTTTTTTTTCAATTCCCTAATTTCCAAATTATAGACATGGACGTAGTGTCACACACAATCATTCCTTCAAGTTCGTGGCTAAATTCTAAAATGAGTTAGAACTCGATCCACATATTAAAACGCATTCGGTCTGCCAATTGATATCTTGGTAGAAAATACCTTCAAACCAAATTTTCGTGGTTTACTCGCAGGTTTGTCATTGTTTTTTTTCTGCTCCCAGCTGTCTATTATGTTTTTCATATCTTTCACTTTAAGGAAACTCAGCGGTAAACTTTCGAGTCAATTGTTGAAATCGGGTTTTCAGGTGATTTCCACCAAGATGTGACATGGCAGACCTATTGCGTATCCATATCCGAATTAAGTTTTAACTAATTATGGAATTTAAGCCGTTTACTTGTGGAGATGAGTACCTGTGCTGCCATTTGGTAGTTTATAAGATAATTCAGCTTTTTACTCTCATTTAGGAGGTTGTAATCTCGAACCTTGTAGATGAGAGGTACTGGACCAAGTCTAACTGTTTGAAGTTTTCTGGCATTCTTCGAACTTTGGAAAATCTTAAGTAAACACGTGTTAGGTTTCTTTAGAAAAACCGTCACGTAGGGCATCCTCCTAGGGTCTGTATTGCTCACGTAGATGATCGGCAGTCATAAATAAAAACTTATTTTACACTTAAAGTTCAACAAATGTGAAAAAAAACTCGATACTCAAAGACATAATGAAAGAGAATATCATTTAAATACAGTCTTTTTTCCTCCTAAAAGATTTATTATTTAAAATAAATAAATAAATAAGTAAAGACGTGATATTCTTTCTTCCTTTCTGAATGCATTCATTTTGTATATAATTATATCTACCCTATCTACATTATAAATGGCTAACATATTTGTGCGTAACGCATCCGTCCTTCTGAGAAGGTCAACATTTTCAAATTTTAAATGCATCAATTTCACAATTTTGGTAATGCAAATCTTTAAACATTTAAAAATCGCACACTTTCTATTTTTACATCTTTGCATAGGGAGAAAAAAAATTAATGCATTTTGTTTGGAACTTGTATTAAAATTTGTTTTTAAATGTGTAATTAATATTTTTCATTTTATAATACTTTTTTTTGACATCGTGGTAACAGAAGTACTCAACTTCTGTTAAAAAAAGGGAAAATAATAGGTTACTGTACCTTTTTGTTCACAAAAAAAAATTTCTTTTTTATGATGATCAAACAGTGGTTTACATAATGCCAGAGTCATACATTACGTACACTATGGAATAAATGTTAATATTCCAGTATCAATAAACAAAATAATAAAATGCGGAAACCACAAGTTTTCGTATATGTATCAGATTTATCTATTCTCGGCAGAAAACAACAACCATTTTCCATACGGTTAATAATTTTTTATCACAAAGTATCTGTTTCGTGACATTCTCTGATTCATTAGTATTGCTTTACTATTCGAAGCATTCTCCATGTACAATTTTATCCGACGCAAAATATACAAGGAAAAAAAATATTTAGTATCGAAAGTAGTTTTTATTCCTTGATTTTAAACTCATATGAAAAAATTTCAGATCAAAAAAATAAAAATAATATTCTACATTTTGGTTTTTCTTCAGAACCAACTGTTTGAAGATAACCTATACAAGATTTTTTGATTTTAGAAAATTAACTTTTAATCGTGGCTTCAAAAAAGGGTTATTTTAGATTTCGGTTTTACATCTTTGTTTAAAATCCTGAAATAAATATTACTTTGGATTGATATTTTTTATTTTGTTTTCGAATACTTCTTTTCTCGATAAAATGTTATAATTATTTTTCTTCTAAGCATACTTATTACTTAATTCTATAGTATTTTCATTCTTTTCTAAGCATGATGTATATTCAACAGCATTCATATTTATTTCGAGAAAACATCATCCATATAATTTATTTTTAATAAAATACTTGTTTTTGATTTAATGTCTATATTACCCACCTATTGAATTATATCTGTATGTAAATGTACAAGACTTTTAAGCAACTGTAAAAATGATTAGATTTATCTATTTTAATTTAATGTTTAACTCTTTTACATTTACAAATATGTTTGCGAACTGAATTATTAAACAATTTTAAGTATTAACCAGCTTATCTGACAAAATAATATTATGATATTGATAGTTGTACTTTTAAGTTAGGAGCTTATGTAATTAATTCGTATGCTTTCATGTGCTTCGACGTCAAAGCTTAATGTTTATGCATTCTGAATACTAAACTAATTACAAAATATTATCTGTAATAGTTAGCAAATCCTCTTGTGTTTGAGAAATTTAAAATTTATCATAACATAACGAAAATAGTGATTTTGTGTATTTCTGTTAAATACCGTCTACTTGGTTCTATTAGAAAATTGCATCATGAAAGATTAAATGCTATGATGTAATAACTCAATTATTCTTTTTTATACAAAATTGTGTTACATAAATTAATAGTTTTAAAATCCACCTTATTAAATGTTAAAATGGTATATATCAGACGAATTCATATGAACATTTTTTGGAATAAAAAATATTTTATACACTATATTTCTATTAAATAGACATAAAAATATATTTCCAACGAAAATATTTTTTTTTAATCTTGGAGATTAGATTTTAGAAATATTGCATTTAAAGCATAAATATTTCAAAAGACATATCAGCGCATTTTGCTAAATATAAATATTTTTGTTTGGTTCAAAAAAGTAAAATATATTCTATAAAACAAAAATGCACACTCTAAAAAATAAATGCTTAAATTTGCACATTAGAACTAGTATAACAATGATACAAAACTTTTTGACTATGTATATAAAAAGCCACGTAGATTGTCAAATGCATTCCTGGTGTGCTAATGCATTTGACAATCTACGTCAAATGCATTAGCACACCAGGACGTGTGCTAATGCAGTATGATATTTATATATCATACGAGGAATAATGTGTAATTAAATTATACATTATTCCTCGTATGATATATAAATTCATTTTGCAGCTTAAAAAAGTAGCAAGTTATCCGATAATTCTAAAATATATAGTTTAACGTAAAAATTCCATAAGAATACATATATAATCTGTGTAATATATAAAAAGATTGATTTTGTGTACATAGAACATAAATTTATTGTTTGGAGTTTAAATTTTGATTTAAATATTTTTATGTCGCAAAACATACATGAATGAAACTAAGCCACATTTTTTTCTTTTTTAGCAGAATGAAACAAAAACACATTTTTTTTTTTTTTTTACGTTTAATTTAACTCTTTTGGGAGAAGTGATGCACATATGCATCGTCAAAAAATGGAAGTTAAATTTGTTTTTAGCAACATTAATAAACAATTACAATGGTAATCTTTTTCAATTGGATCATTTTTGGCATTTCACAAGTAAAAGAAAATATTTAAAGATAATCCATCCAAATACAATTTCAAGCGATGCCGTCTAGATAGGTTTTATAGGTTAAACAGTACACAAAATTTATAAAAAAAACAAATTGTCTGTAACAATATTTACTGCCTGCCATCACTGCTTTATATTTATTTTGTAATGTCCTAAAGTAGTATGCAAAGTTCAGCCACAAAACCTGCATAAACTGAATAAATATTTTGTAATTTTGTTAAAACACACATTTTTTTTCCGCGAGTACCATTTTTTTAATTTGACGAATTCCTTTTTTTTATTCATTTCAATCATAAACTTTGCAAAATATATTTACATCAACTGGAAGAATCCAGTATTTAATTCAATCTATATTAAACAAACAATACTTACTAAAGTTGGATTTAACTCAGAATGTCGCATTTCTAAGCACTATTTCGATCATTTTACAATGATTACAAAATTCAAATTTTCAGCTATCCATATTTATCCTGTTTACATAAGTATGTACATTTTTAATAATTTCCAACAAAGTTGAAAATTGCTTATGATTTCGGTTTGTCTGTCCGTCTGTCAAATGCTCTAATTCCCGTGGGATTGCCCTGAAATTTTAAAATATTATTGTAGTTTAATCTAGCATGAACTCTATTTCTAATGAAGTTTCTAGTATAATAAGTTTACGTACAGGAAAATCTAAAGATTTGCCGTTACATTACAGACTTAAATATTTATTTATTTATTTTCATTAATTATCTTTATTATATTCTGCATTTCTGTTTGTTTGTGTTATTGAAAGAACAACTCCAGAATGTTATTTTGTAACTAAAAAAAATGAAATATTGAGTTAATGGACTTGGTATGCTTAAATTAAAAATTATACATGCAATAGAGTTGAGCGAAAAAAATATTTTTTAAAAATCAAAAACGGGTAGGTGCCAAAAGTTGCCTTTATACCAGTACATCAACTGCGTGAAATTCTACTGCTGAAAAAAAATGGCTTGAGTGTGCGCTTTTGCTCCAAAAAACGAAATTTTGGGTAAATTTTGTCAATTTTTGACATTTTTTTCAAAAAAAATTAAAAATAAAATCCTACAGAGCTAATTATTATTTAAATGTGCTACTTAAACCTTTATATTTATCTGCTTAACATATTTAAACTATAAAACAATATCTGTAGTTTATATAATTGGAGCGAATCTGACAACTTTTGGTAAAAAAATCAGCATTACCTCTCTATTGAAGCATACAACGAAAAGTTGTTTTGAATACAGTTTTTTTTTTCAAAACTAACTTGGACATACGTCGTGGAAGTGGCTATATTTCATATTCCACGCGTCCCAACTATTCGATCATCTTAGTACAGTATTTTATTTATATATTGATTTGTGATTTTCTTTATCAAAATTTGGCATGTTTTCGTTGCATAACCTAGTTTGTCTGTTTTTTGTATCCACATGCTGCTGTGACTATCTTAATGTATTTACTTTTTACAGCTTATACAAAAAAATGACAAGCAGAGTAATGCATTGGAATATTATTAAAGGGGTCTGTTCGGCCATCTATTATCTTTATAGAACTTACATCCACTTGATAAAAGTTCTATTAACACAACATTTTTTTTCAATCAATTATATATTTTTTACGTAATGATCTGCTTCAAAGATGATTTCAGATATTTCAACTATAAGTATCCCATCATTTAGTCTATTTTTGCTTTCTTTGTATGTTGAGAAGCGAGTTGTTTAATGCGATGGTGATCGTTAGAGAGAATTGCAACGTGAATTTATTCTGCATGTGCAGAGCAACCGTTGTTGTAAATAACTTTCTTTCCATTAATTTTATGCCGTTTTCTAAATGTTTTCGTATGTAATTTCCCATTAACTTTTAGATCCCCTTTTTATAAGTGTACAACATTTGATGGTGAACTATCCATGGCATAAACATAAAATGCACAGTACTTTTTGAGGGAATGTGCAGACTCTAATAGACTATAGGTACTCATTTAAAATTAGGAGAATTCTATTAATCGCTGTAAACTATTTTGTATGGGATCAGCTTAAAATTGCGTATAGTAATAGATCATACGCTACTTCAAGTCCAGTGAATTTCCTCTGCGTCAATTATTACAGAAGTCGATGTAAAAGTTATAATCTACATGGATTCACTGGATCAATAGGAAAATCTTTCTCTCTGTACTATTCACTTCCTAATGCAATTTTTTATAAAATAGAGAATAATTTTGAAAAATTATTTTCTCAAATTGAGAAAAAGATACTCAGAACAGACTAGAAATTTCTGTCGGATACTGCAAAGCTAATTCATAAGGAAGGCTATTTCTTCAGAAGAAATAGGGAAAAGAAATTTAGAAAACATCTCACATAAAAGACAGCTCATAAAGGGAATAAAATTTTCCGCTTTATATAAGCACAGATTGGCAATCAGAGTCTATAGGTTCACTCAAAAAATATATAATCAAAGTTTACATCGCTGGACGATGTTTTGTACCAAATGTAATACACACCTAAAGATAAAGGTCTAAAAACATACTTCTTTAGAAATATTGTTGCTTTACACACAAATTTTGTTTGCAATCCTCTTGTTTGCAATATGATGACACACTAGAAATTAAATTCAGAAAATCAATTTTTAGGCAAATCATTATATATAAAGTGTAACTGGTTAAAAAAATGCTGTGGTAACAGAACGTCCCATTATAATGTATCAATTGCATGAAATTTTAATGAAGATAATAGACTTTTGAATAAGTTCAACTAACAACATACCCAGTACATTATTTAGCTTGTCGTCTCTTATACAAGTTAATAAAATATATGTGCACCATGTCACACGAGCAGCATCGAAAGTCAGTGAATACATCGAAGAGATAAACTACTTTGATACATAGAAAACTTATGCCCGTCTTCGGGAAAAAAATAACAATTCAATACATAAATAAAACACAGGGCCAGGATAATTGGGTGGTTGAGACGGTTGGGATATGAAATTCATCCACCTCTACGAGTTATATACAGAGCAGTTTTGAAAGCAGCAAGGTAAGAAATGTATTCAAAACAACATTTCGTTGTATGCTCCAATAGAGAGGCAATGTTGATTTTTTTAGCAAAAGTTGTCAGATTTGCTCCAATTATATAGACTACAGATATTATTTTATAGTTTAAATATGTTAAGCAAATAAATACAAAAATCTAAGTAACACTTTTAAATAATAATTAGCTCTGTAGGAATTTTTCATTTATTTATTTATTTATTTATTTATTTTGAAAAAATGTCAAAAAATGACAAATTTTACCCAAAATTTCGATTTTTGGAGCAAAAGCGCAGACTCAAGCCATTTTTTTTCAGCGGTAAAATTTCACGCAGTTGATGTACTAGTATAAAGGCAACTTTTGGCACCTACCCGTTTTTGATTTTAAAAAGATAATTTTTTTCGCTCCACCCTAATGTGCATATAGTATATACAGAAGCCTGGACCCAGTTCGTTAGCCAGTTCCATTCGCCATCCTGTTTCAAAATAATGGCCAATTAATTTTTTTAAATTAAAATTTAAAATTAGTTACAATTTCACGCAGTTGATGTACTAGTATAAAGGCAACTTTTGGCACCTACCCGTTTTTGATTTTAAAAAATATTTTTTTTCGCTGCACCCTAATATACAAGTATGAAATACTGTGACTGTGGCATTATAATTAAAGGTGTGATGCATTTACAAGAAACAGCAAAATTTAATTCGACACTTTGCAGCAAAAAGGAGATATAGAATGCGTCAGATGGATAACATATCAAAATCATCTTTATAGTTTAACTAGTTTTCAACCTAATTTTCACAGTCAAAAACATATACGAAAGTTTTCTCTTGTGTTTCAATGGAAATCCGAGACAATCAAAGCAAATACTACTGTTCAACTTGATGGGGTAAATTTGGGATAACAAAAATTCCGCAGTTGGTTTTAAAATTGTCGCGATATATCGTTAAATATGAAAAATATAGTTCGAATTTTAGCAATAGTCAGTTTTGAATGTTTTTCTAAAATACACCATGTGCTGTCAGAAAAACCTCGAAATGTGTCACTAATTATCTTTCAGTATTTTTAATTGTACTAATTTTTCATTACTAACTACGCGTAGAATCGACAGATTTAAGATAAACTATCTTGTGCTACAGATTAATGTTTTCAGACATATTATAATGAAGGGGCACACGTCTGGATTCAAGCAAGTAGCTGTATTTTGTAAGGCATTTGCACATAATGGCAACAACTGTATCTGGCACATGTCGGTTCAACTTCGAGTTAACAACGCAAAAATTTATGTAATTAAAAACGCAATATTTATTTCATAATACATACCCTTAAACTTATATGTATAAATAATTTTGCTGATGCTGAGATTACATTCTCCTCACGTTTGTCACAGGTTTGTACCGTAAGAATATATTTCATCTTGTGCTAAAGAAGAAGCCTTCCATCATATACGTACATAGAGGTACCACTTTGGGTATCATCTAAGTAGCTTAGTATGTAGAAAATCGATGCGCTATGCTAATCCTATCTTCGAGTATCTTTTTTTATGTTAGCTCTAATACTTGCTTGTAACGAAAAATTTTAAGCATCTACAAGCATAAAGAAAAATTTTGATTTCATATCAGCTTGTCGAAATAAATTCAAGACAGGAACATGCAATCTATAAAGTGTGTAACTATAGTTAGTTATTGTATAATCATGACATTCTCGAAAAGCGTCAATCTAAAAAAATGTGGTGAGATTAAAAACCTCTGGATGATTCCCGAAAAATATTCAGATTTATGTATTTTTTTTTCATCACATATTCTACAAATAAAAATGTAAAAGCCTATATTTGATTAAAAACACATAAAATTACCTTAAAAGCTTAATTCGCAAACTAAATGTATGCCATGCCAATTTTATCATAATTACAAGTTTTAATTACACTTATGTCACATCGTTAAATACCGAAAGTAAAAACTGATATTATTTATTTATACACTAAATTTTAAATGTTTAAAATAATTTAAACAAATTTAAAATTCTAGATTTTTTTTTCTTTTCTCATTTTAATATAAACTGATATTTGTATAGAGATAAAGGTAGATAAAAGTCACTCCATTCAAAATCCTATTTCAATGTAAAGAAATTAAATTACATCAATCGTCAATATCTTTAAAATAAGTACTTACATAGTAAAAATTAAGTATGCATTTGAATTTCGAAAAACTTTTTAAATGCAATTAAATGCGCAGCAATATAGCCTTATTGATCAAAGTTAAAAGGGAAACGTATCTAATCACTACATTGCAATAAATATTTGCATTTTCGGTTAAAAATAACATCAAAGAGGTAGTTAATGAACCAGTTTATTCCAGACACTTTAATGTATTACTCCAGTTTTGTAAATAAGTGCACATTTTTAAGATGATTACGAAAGAGTCTTAAATTATTGTGTGCCTTTAAGTTGATTATGATATTTTAAATGTTCTCTTTTTGTGTAAATTTCTCATGGAACTCTTTTCAGATATAAATATTCTGTAAAAATGAAAATTTATTTTCGGAATTAAATTTTGTATAATGTACCTGCTCTACGATAAAAGCAATTTAATTCATTATAATATATATATATATATTTTTGTTTCAAAGGATTAGATGTGTCGTACATATAATAACTCGTTATTCAAATGAAAAATTCAGAAGTTTATTATTAGTATTAAAATTATTATTCTGAATGAATTTAAATTGTGCATTAATTTATTTAACACATATCTATACATATACCTATATGCAATCAACTGCTCTTTAGAATATATAAAAATATTTTACCAACATGATTTTCAATACAAGGATGATCGGCAATGAATTGTTTTCTAAAGTTGCTGATTTATAATGATTTTTTTTTCAAAAATTATAATTTTTTATTTAGGGACTTTCATCAAAGGTGTTTGTATTTAATGGATATCAAAAAGTAGATTTAGAAGAAATGCATTAATTTTGACACTTTTTTGTTTCTCATATTAAGTTCGTTCTCTTTAATTTCTAAGGAAAACTAACACATAAATAGGAAAAAAAATAAAATATAAATAATTAAATAGAGACAATAATTTATGAAAATACTCGTTTTGTTGTATTTTAAAGAACAAATATATTTCATCTCACTCAATCGCGATAACTTTTTTTGAACTTCCATTGTATTTGTTTGTCTTTATTTATGACTTGCTCTATAGAGTTGACAATGAAATCATGAAAAAAGATATTTATTATCCTGAAAAAATATTTATACAGCTGCTCATATTTAATTAAATGTTTAATACCCTCTTAAAATGTCAGCCACAAAATAGCTCATGTTGAGCTGAAATCCATTCATCTCAATGTTGAAAGGCAGCTTCTCAAAAAAGAGTTGAAATAAATCGAGTTTTAACCAATTTAAATGAAGTTGAGCTATTTAAATAACTAATTTAGATCAAGAGGATTTAATCATTTGAAAAAAACTCTTTTATGATCGAAAAAAATTACAGCTCTTTCATTAGAAGCCAAATCAGGTATTTCGTTTTAAGAGTGTACATTTATATACTTATTGCCTTCTATTAATTTTACTGCAGTTTCTAAAATCTTCGGAGAGTGGCCTTAAATTTGGCAAAAATGTTTCAATGATATAAGCATAAGAAAAACAAAATCCAGCATTTTTATTTCTTTTTTTCATTGATAAGTTTGTATGAATATATTTACACAAGTACTTTTCTTTAATTTACTTTGTCTTTACTTTTCTGACACAAGTGAATACACATATGGTACAGTATCCACATATTCGTAAGCAATATTGATAGATAATTTTCTGCATTTTATTTTCAGTCTGATCCTAAGTATTATTTTTTCTCTGTGATTTTTTTTAGTCCCGAATCAAAATCACTTATAAAATTGCCGTTCATAAATAAAAAATCAAAGATGTTCTTCATAATCTTGAAGTTCAAAGAAAATCAGACATATCTTTTAATATTCGACAAAATATCTAAAATTAAAAGGGTCCAGCGATTAATGGCCATAAAGTTATTTATCTTTATACGATTTTTATCTAATACAACTTTTATAACATTAAGTAAATTAGAATAATATTTATCTAGAGAACCTTATTTTAAAACTCCTATAAGAACGACCATTGTCAGAAATTGTTTCAACCATTAATGCCTCTATTCGTGAATGCAGTCATTTATGAATGAACGAGACTTAACTTGGAAGATGATATAATTTCTTCCCTTTAAAGCTATCAAACTAAAATTCTTTTTGATATACTGGATAATATTCCAGAATTATTAAAGCTAATCCACAATTCATACGGCTATAGAAATGAAATATATGAAAATGAAAGTTATGTGCTTATGCGCTTATTGAGAAAGATATTAAAAAAATTATATTTTGCGTTGGATATACTGAAAAAAGACACGATTTGAAGTAATTTAAAACTTATTAGAGAATTATTGTTTTTTTCTACATTGTTTATATTTCATCTTTAATGATTTATAAAATTTGACTGTTAACATTAATAAATAATGAATTAAAAAAGTTACAGAATAAGAAATAGGTTGATAAATTGTTCTTGAACAAAAATAATTTTCCTTAGTCAAGAAATGTATTTTATTTATTATGTATTTTTTAATGCTGGTATCATACAAAATGATAAAGTACTCCACTTGTATTACCAGCTGCAATATCATGCAACAAATTGCATTCCGATTTAAGCAATATATAAAATTTGACATTCTACGACGTTACACGTTAACATAAAGGCAAAGACAAATTTGGCAGTCAACACTGAATAAAAATACCTTAAAAGCGAAATATGCAAACTAAATATATCTTTCCGCCATTTTTATCATAATTACAATTTTTTAATTCTACTTATGTCGCATCGTTAAATACCAAAAGTAAAAACTGATATTATTATTTATTTATATACTAAATATATAATGTTTAAAATAATTTAGACAAATTAGAAATTTCAGATTGTTTTTCTTTTCTCATTTTAATATACATTGATATTTGTATAAATATTAAAATACACAAAAGTTCATCTACTGAAAATCCAATTTCATTGTAAAGAAATTAAATTACATCAATCGTCAATATCTTTAAAATATATACTTACATAGTGACAATTAAGTATGTATTTAAATTTTGAAAAACTTTTCAAATGCAATTAAATTTTTAACAATATAGCCTCATTGATCAAAGTAAAAAGAGAAACGTATCTAATCATTGCATTGCAATAAATATTTGCTTTTTCGGTTAATAATAACATCAAAGGAATAGTTAATGAACCAGTTTATTCCAGACACTTAAATGTATTACTCCATTTTTTGTAAATAAGTGCATACTTTTAAGATGATACCGAAAGAGTCTTAAGCTATTCTGTGCGTTTAAGGTGAATAAGGCATTTTAAATATTCTCTTTTTCTGTAAAGTTTCTCATGGAACTCTTTTCAGATATATGTATTCTGTAAAAATGAAAATTTCTTTTCAGAATTAAATTTTGTATAATGTACCTGCTCTATGATAAAGGCAATTTAATTAATTATAATATAATCTAATAAAAGATTAGATGATGTGTACATTGAATTTGCAACTGGAAATTCATATGAAAAATTCAGAAGTAAAGTTTATTATTTGTATTAAATTTATTATGCTGAATGTACTTAAATTGTGTATTAATTTATTTAATTGAACATATATCTATACATATATCTATAAGCAAGCTATTGTTCATTAGAATATATAAAAATATTTTACCATCATGATTTTCAATACAAGGCTGTTCGGCAATTATTTGTTTTTTAAAGCTGCTGAGTTATACTTAATTTTCGAAAAATTGTCATTTTTTATTCAGCTGCTTTCATAAAAAGGTGTTTATATTTAATGAATATAAACGGGTAGATTTAGAGGAAATGCATTGGTTTTGACACTTCTTAGTTTCTCATATTAAATTCTTTCTGTTTTTTTTTTTTTTTTTTTTTTTTCCAAAAAAAAACCAACGCATAGATAGGAAAAAGTAATAAATAATTAAATAAAAACGACAATTTTGAAAATTTTCCCTATCATTTTGTTGTATTTTAGAGAACAACTAAATTTCATCTCACTCAATCTTCATAAAATTTTGAACTTCCATTGTATGTATTTGCCCTTTATTTATGTGTTACTCCATAGAGTCAAAAATGAAATCATGAAAATGAATATTTATTATCCTGAAAAAAACTCATACCACTATTCCTATTTAATAAAATGTTTAATACATTTATGTAGTAATTGCCTTCTATTATTTCTACAACAATTTCTAAAATCTTTGAAGAGTGGCGTTAAATTTGGTAGAAATATTTGAGTCATATATACAAAAAAAAAAAAAAAAAAAAAAAAAAAAAAAAAAAAATGCTAGATTTTTTTAATTGTTAAGTTTCCATGAATATACGTGTTTTTCTTACAAAAGTGAATTCACATACGGTACACTTTCCACATATTCGTAAGCTACAGTGATTGATCATTTTTTTTTAATTTTATTTTCAGTCTGATCCTAAGTATTACTTTTTAATGTGATTTTTTCTGGTCCCTAATCAGAATCGCTTATAAAATTTTTGTTCATAAATAAGATATCAAAGCTATTCATCATAATCTTGAAGTACCAGGAAACTCAGACATATAAGAACGACCATGGTCAGAAATTATATTTCAACTATTACTGCCTCTATTCGTGAATGCAGTCATTTATGAATGAACAAGACTTTACTTGGGATATGATATAATTTCTTCGCTTTAAAGCTATCAAACTAAAATTCTTTTTGATATACTGGATAATATTCGAGAATTGTTAAAGCTAATCCACAATTCATACGGCTATAGAAATGATATATATGAAAATGAAAGTTATGTGCTTATGCGTTTATTGAGAAAGATATTTAAGAAATTATATTTTATGTTAGAAATACTGAAAAAAGGTGCGATTGGAAGTAATTTAAAACTTATTAGAGAATTATTAGCTTTTATTTTTTTACTGCATTTTTTTTACATTTGGTCTGTAATGATTTTTAAAATTTCACTGTTTAAAATAATAAATGATGAATTAAAAAAGCTACAGAATAAAAAATAGGTTGATCATTGGTTCTTGAACAATAATAATTTTATTTAGCTAAGAAATTATTATGTATTTTTTACTGCTGGAATCATATAGAATAATAAAGCACTCCATTCGTCTCACCAGCTGCACATTATGCAACAAATTGCATTCCGATTTAAGCAATATAGAAAATTTGACATTCAAAGACGTTACATGTTAACATAAAGGCAAAGTCAAATGTGGCAGTTACTGGTTCTTTCAACATAAAATTATTTAAAAAATAATTTTTAACAAAAAATTTTGGCAAAGAAAACATAAGAATATACTTTTCAAAAACAACAAATAAAGTTATCTGTTAAAATAACAGAGCAACATTTCCGCATATAAAATGGGGGCACAAGATAGAGTGGGTCTCATTTGTCATGATTCGTTCAGTTCAAGTATGTTCTGAGGCTCCGATTCTGAATTTATTCCACAGGATTTGACTGGAATGTGTTGTTGCCACGGATAAAATAAATTATTCGATAGTGTAATGCAGTATTCAGAACTGTTAATTTAACATGTAGTAGTCGTGTTTGTAGGGAATTTTACAATTATGAAGTTTTATTCTCCCAGATTAAATTACGTTTTATTGGCTGATTAAAAAAAAATATGCGTCGTATTATAAAAGTAGGTGAAGAGATCTTGTTACAGTTTGCTCTTAGGTCGCGATTCTGAACTCATTATGATTCCAATGGAATATCATTTTATTACATAAATAATAATTCTTTTTCAGCAGAATACATTGTTTAGAATTGTGCATAAACATAAAAGTCCTTTTACATAGGTGAATATTTATAAAATTTTATTTAACCAATGGGAAAATTTAGTCAAAATGTCAAGAAATGAATACAATTCAAGTATATGAAAGCTGCACAGAAATCGAATCTCTCACATATTCATTTGTTATTTTACTATGCACTCTGCTAGTAATACTTTGAAACGGTACACGTTATTGAAAATGGTATATTCATTGGAACGGAGTACATTTTTTATTTTAGATTATCAGCACCTGAACCACAATTGTGACAAACGAGGCGAATTTTCAAAGAAAATTTAATGTCCGAAACAGACATGAGACTATAAATGCTCTGTTCGAAAAATTTGAACGAATGGCGAATATCAATGATGACCGCATTGGAAGTGTCGGGCGGCTTCTCGTTCCAGACATGGAATCAAATACTGAAACGGTACAGTAGATATTTGTACAATAGTTTTGGACTTCTGTTCACCATCTTGCATCTTGTTCTGGAATCCTAAGAATGACCACTCCCTTGCGAAAATGCCTTTTAGAATTCTATCGAAAATTTTTTACACTATCCGATAGAATTGTAGCCCATTTTTCTATAAGCTAGAGAAGCTATAAGCTAGAATAAGCTATAAGAAATACATGTAGAAGTTTAATAGAAATACCTTAAGAAAGAAAGTGTTTAATAGAAGTTTAAAAGTAATATCTTTAGAGAGAAAGTGTTTAATAGAAGTTTAATGAAATTTCTGGTCTACAGATATTTCTATTGAAATTTAATTCTATTGACATTTAGTTTTTAAATTAGCTTACAGAAAAATGGGCCATAATTCTATAGGATTCTATTATTTTTTTTCTATAAAATTCTAAAAGCCATTTTCGTAAGGGCGTACCGTATTATAAACCACTGTCTTCACATTTTCCCATGTAATATCCAAACTCGCCAAGGCTTGAGTGAGAAGGGCCATTCTTGTATCCTGGAATTTTTCGAACACTATAGTGCCGCTTTTAGACGAGGATGAAATCGATATTCATAATTGTAATAAATTGGTCTTTAACTGCGCATATGTGCACGTCAATGGCTAGAATTCGAATATTTTCGGAACCAAAAGTCCTCATGATGCGCCGTTGAGGAGAGAAAAATATAGCTAATTGTGAAGAGAAATATATAGAGACCCAGCAAGGTTTTCGCTGATGTGCATTGTGCTGCAGAAATAACGAATGGCTATAAATCTTAAATTAATATTTTATTTTAAGGTCATCTTAGAGGCATTGTTAAAAAATACATTAAAAAAATTCTGAGTATGCAACACACATGGCCAAAATATATGCGTATTTATATCTATTGCAATCAATGGGAGCAACAGTTCCTAAAAATTTTAAACTTGTTGCTACAGTTATTGCTAATGCACTATTTCCCATACTACAGCTCTCTTAAGAAGCTCTACTGGCTTGTTATAAGCCTTTTCGGCAATATCGCAAGATGTTTGATTGAAAACTTTCAAGGGAATTGTGTAATTTACACATTCTAAATCAATAAATGCTATCTTTAGATCGCTTCTTATCTTGGGTGAGAGGCATAAGAAATGGAAAAAAAATGAAATTAAAAAAAAAGTCTTCAGACTCAGAATATTCCTGATCTTAATCCAATTTAACATTAATGACGGCTAAAATTGCTACAAAGAAACAATAGGAAGGGGGAGAGAGCAAAAATGTGCTACGAGATAACACGAATACAATTATAGGAAAATATTATTAGGGTTTTGTACCTTGACACCACTCCACCCAGAAGTTAATTTCCTGTATACCAGACGCATGCGAGGATGTCAGTGCCGGTCGCAGAAAATTTGAAAGCGAGGACCATCTTTGATAATTACAGATTTTGATTATTTTAGTATGTTGTAGGGCAGAGACCACTTAGCCTCAGGTTAAGTGGATTTTATACAAAGCTCCTTAGTTCTTGAGAAACAGAGAGGTCTAATATTATAACACAATTTATCTACTAACTTTAAAAAGAAGGAAGTACGTGATCACAGCTCAGTCGAATGAGCAGCAGGCATTTGACCAGCGTGCCCGGAGTCACTAAATATATTTTTGCATTTTTTGTTTCATAATTTGTAATTTTATAATCTTAATTATAAGTACTAATATAGTACCTTAACTACAATGTAGCATATTTAAACAGTATTTCTGATTTTTAAATCATTATACTATATACCATTATACTATAAACCTCATTTAAGGAAATTATAAAATTGTTCAATCTTGTATTGAATAATAGAAATTCCAAAATCTGTCGTGGTGTCATCTATTTATAATAAATAAAGCATATTCAGATAAAGCAAAAATAAAAGCATGAGAAAAATAATGTGAATCAAAATAAAAAAACAGAAAAATATAAGCAATATAATTCAAAGAGCAGTTTTTTTTTCAAAATTTAAAATCTTTAATATGCAAAAAGTAGGTTATAATTTATTTCTTATACTTGCTTTTAATATTATAATGTTTATTAATATAAAATTAGAGCAATTTTATCATGGTATTGACTTACCTTATTAAAGCAATACATAATTAATGTTTCTTAAAAATTACGAATTGACACGATTGTTTATATCAATACATGAAATAATAATATCGATATATAAAATACATTTTAAAAATAATTTTGAAAAAATTAATATTTTTGCATCTATTTATGATATTTTATACAACTATTTAGTTGTAAATAAAAAAGTAAATAGGTTGAAATAAGAATTGATATGCATTATAATTTTTTATTGACAATAAAATTTTCAAATTATAATTACAAGCATATTTGTAAAACAAATAATGAGAAAAAAAACTGCCACGTGCCCTGGCATCAAACCTGGGCCCGCTGCGCGATTGATTTGCTGCAATCGCGATTTTTGTGCCATTTTCAATATTTTACCGATCAAAAGTATATGAAGTTATGTATCGAATTGAACCAAATTTTTTTATGTATGTGTATGACTATGGCTAGTTAGTCCTCCCTGAATTAAAAAAAATCCGTCGGAAGGGGGCGCTGCAATCACGAATTTTGTGCCATATTCAATATTGTACCGACTAAAAGTATATGAAGTTATGCATCGAATTGAACGAAATTTTTTGTGTAAGTGTATGGCTATGACTAGTTTGATCGCTCTGAATCTGAAAAAAATCCACCAGAAGGGGGTGCTGCAATAGCGAATTTTCTACCATTTTCAATACTGCACCACATAAAAGTGTATGAAGTTAGTTCTAGAACTGAAATAAATTTTTTGTACATGACAATTTTTTGGTAAGGCAAGTAAGTCCTCCCTGAATTTGAAAAAAAATCTGCCTATCATTCTATTGTCCACCAGCTCGTGCAGAGACGGAAATTCGTTTTTACTTCGATTAACTAATTGAAGCAGAAATTTAAGATGAAAATCAAAGTTGGTATGGTATTGAATTAAAGCTATTAAAGAATTAAAATGAGTAACTTTTTTTTAAATATTAAATTGAACGTATGAGTTTTGGGATTGGCACATCCAACTAGTTTTCCATGTATTAAAAAAAGACCACCACAAAAATTTCGGAATCTTAAAATAAATTTTAAGGGTCACTACCAAAGTTTGAATATTTGAAAAATTAGAAAATTTGACATTTTCTTAGTCTAATTTTTAAGTTATTAATACATATCCATAGTCATTGCGAAGTTGAGTCATAGTATGACATTAGACGGTATGGACTGCCGAATGCTTCAAATTTTTTCCAAAACTCTCACTGAGTTATTAAAATTTTCAGAGATTTTTAAATATATTCGAGTTTTTCTGCGTTTTTTTTTTTAATGTACCAGAGTAATGGCGACGGATCACTTAATTTAACATTAAATAGAGCTTAAATCAAGTTAAAAATCAATAAAAACAAGAAAAGAATGATAATTGAGTTTTAATTTTTATAAATGATTATGTAATAAAATATATTTTCGTTATGCGAAGAACGTTTTGAACATATGAAAACGCTTGAAGAAGTAAACAAATCATTGCTTTTTGAACAAGCAATTAATTACTTTAGGCGTATTTGAAGAAGAAGCAAGCTCAAGTGATAATGAAACTTGTTTCATTCAGGAAGAAGTAGCTTCATGCTCTCATAGTGATCCACCTCCTAAAAAAAGAGGTGAAATGAACATATTGGACAACAGCGTAGCTGCAAGCTTTGATGCAGCAAAGTTAAGTGATTGAAAGGCAGCTATTGTTTTGACTATAACACTAAAACATGTGGGTTGTGATCCTGCCATTTATAATGTTAACAAATCCTCTATTCGGCGCCTTAGAATTAAAAACCGAACAGGAGAGCCGAAAATTTAAAAAAGGAGTTTCGGCAAGTGCTAGTTGACTGTTCACTGTAAAATTTTAGAAGACATTTCAGGATCTCAAGCTATTAATAGATTACGAATTATTTCTGGTAAAAATATTGACCAATTAATTGCAAAATTTCAGTCAGGAACAGGTTAAGCTATACATTTTGCTATTAACAAAACATTGGAATCAAGGGGAGTTAGAGAGCAAGTAAAATCTATGTGTATTGGTACAACCTATGTAAACTCCGGGTTATCAAAAGGAGCTTGTGTTCTTTTGGAGCAGAAAATGGAGAAATAAATGCTTTGGTTGGTTTGCTGTCTTCACATCCTGGAGATTATGCTGGAGGCAATTGTTGTTAAGTCGCCCGGAGTTCCAAACGGATGAGATATACTCTTATTTAAATGATTTAAAATTTCATGGAACTCTATTGATCATGACATATTTCAGACTTCTGTAACTGATAATTTTATAAATGAAAAAACAACAGAAAATGCATCAGAAGTCACAGCGTTTGCACAAAATCAACTTAATGATTTGCAACCAAGTGACGATTACAAATAAATGTTACAGTTTGCCATTATTTTCCTAGGAGGAGTAACCGAAAGAGGTGTTCACTTTAGAGCCCCTGGTGGCTTGTATCAAGCACGAAGCATGGCAAAGGCCATATACTGGATCAAGATTTATTTATTTAGAGACCATTTCAAACTTTCTAAGCACGAAGAATCTGGAGTTCGTCAAGTTTACTGGTTTGTGGTAAAAATCTACATTCACAGTTTGTATCAGGCACCATCTACTTGTTCTGTGCCTAGAAATGATTTATTACTCCTAAAAAACTTGAAAGAGTACGAAAATATATATAAGGACATTTCTTTGTGTGCTATGAAGATATTCCTAGGACATTTGTGGTACTTATAAAAAAAAGTAGTTGCTTTTGCATTTTTCGATGACAATGTCTCATTTAAACTTAAAAGAAAAATGGTGCGTGTTTTAAAAAATGAGAAAATGAGAAACCATTGTTAAACGTGCACGGTTTGATACTTATGACATCGTCAAAAAGAACTTGCAAGATTTTGTAACAAGTAAACTTTGAGGCTTTTTAAAATTATGGAATTACCTTCAGACTTTTTTGAGTGACAGATGTGACAAACTGGAATAAAAATTAATCTTACAAAACTTGTAAGGCTTTTGCGGCTTCAGTGAAAGTTATTAATGATGTAGCCGAACGTGGGGTAGCACTTATAGAGGAATACAATAAACTTCATACAAAAGATGAAGAACAAAAACAGTACTTATTGTTGTTAGTAAAGCAGTTTCAAAGCAAATATCCAGACTCTAAAAAATCTGCATTGATGTCTTAAAAAAAGAGAGATAAAGAAATATCGGGTGACTTACAAGCGGTAATCGAATATTTTTACTTCGTGATTATAACAAATTTTCGTAGTTTAAGAAACATCTGTCTTTTTAGCACTTACCGAGGAAGTTGAAAAGTACTTATGCATTCAGTTTGTCTGTCCGTCTGTCCTCGCTCTAACTCCTGTAAATATACTCTGATATTCATGCAATTGATAAAGCTTATTTAGGGTCACCAAAGCATGCTTGGTATTCCATATAAAGCATGTATGACAAATGATACATTTACAAGGATATTCAAAAGAGTTCGATCAGGGTATATGGAGAAAAATCGTTTGGAGGGTATTTTGATGACATTACGTTATTTCTAATGTATTCAAACTATAAATCAATGAATTTAACCACGGTTATGTTAAAACAGAGTATTTATCACATTTTTTTTATAAATTTAAAGAGACACGCGAAAGAAATGTTTACAGTACTCTTTTTCCTTAATAATTGTTGGAGAGTGCGTTTTAAAATTCGGTATGCGCCTCTAAATGTAATTAGTCTTTTCCATATTATGCTTTACATATAAATTCTATACATCATATACAGAGCACCACAAAAATATTTGCATACCATTCTCCTTATTAGGGGATATAGCTGAAGGGGAATTTTCAACTGAAATATGTGTATTTCTTAAATGAGTTAAATTTTTGAATGCATGTTATTAATAGATGTTGTTATCTATGTGTCATATACAGGGCTGCTAAAAATTTCGGATCATTTTCCGAATGTAGATGGGAACAGCTGAAATTCTGTTTTGAAATGCTTAATATATTTTCATATGGTGAAATGAGATGTAATATTTTAATTTTTTAAACGGTGCAGTTTTTTACATTATTCTGAATGTGTTGGATAGTGTTTCATAATCTGTGCTTGATGCATTTTTTTATTTTTAAAGATATTTTTAAACACATTTAATCATTGCTCTATCTTTTTTTCTTTTTAAATACTAAAAATTGTTCCGAGTTTAACGCACATCTGCCATACAGTGCTACAGGTAGTGGGAATTTGTGTAGGATATTCGTACAGAATATATTTTATCCTTTATTTATAAGAAGTGGCTATTTCCGAACATTAATGTTACTAAATTTCTTAAATTCTGATTGGATTTTCTCACCCTCTCGACTAATATATCTAAACGAATAAGTTTAATACTGGAGTTTCCTTCGGATATATGTTTTTTAAGGTATTGATTAGCTACTGGAGGTGAAAAGTAGAACTAATATATTTTACAGAGTATATTTCACAGCTTACCTTCTACTTGATAAATTATGCAGCAACTAGCCGTGCATTGTTGTTGTTATTGATTAATATTTGTCTCTTAATTGAGTGGTGGTTATCATTATTTCCGAATAGAAATTTCAATAATTTTCTTAAATTGCTATTTGTATCCCCCCCCCCCCGTTGGGTAATATATCTACGGAAAGAATGATAATCGGAGTATCGTTCGGATTTAGGTTTGTTTACAAAAAAATGCTCATTCTGAGGATCTAAAGTGAAACTTTAGCATTCTGCAAATCGTGCATTGACCGCCTGTTCTATCCAACCACAAGTGGCGGTGATCCGTGTCGGATTTTCATACAAAACATATTGCGCCCCGTAGCGGTGAAAAGTGGATCTGGAGTACTTTGTAGAACGTACGCGGTTAGAATTGTTAGTTTATAGATATTATTGATTTTCGAACTTGGCTGCGATTAGAATACGGGTAGGTTACATTTGGGTTACAGTTAGGTTGCATTTAAGTAGAAATAATATTATGGTTAGTCTTAGGTTAGATTTAAATTCCGGTTACATTATAGGTAGGTTATAATTAAGTTACAGTTAGGTTAAGGTAAATTGCAGTTAGGTTACTATCAGATTACGGATAAGTTACGATAAGGTGACGATTAGGTTGCATTTATGATATATTTAACTTAGGGGAGACTGGGGTACAATGGCCCACCCCCTATTTTTTATATTAATTCTATTTCTGAAAGCTTCATATTTTAGTATATATATGGCAGTCATGAAGTAGTAAAAAGAAGTTTGAAACCATGTGCTTAGCTGACATTTTAGCCATTTTATGCTTGATAATTGATTTGACACTGGAGGAGTAAGGCAAAAGTAAATATTTTCAGTGAAACATTTCTTCATTTATTTATTACAGATTTGTAATTTGAAAGACATTGTGTGGCAAAATAAAAAGGTAAGACAATACATTATTATATTTATTATAGCTAAAGTAATAGAATTCTAAATTTCTTTTTTTATCATCAAGTTTTTGTCAAACTTCCATATGGAGTACAATGGACCATCAGAAACTGGGGTACAATGGACCATGGTTCATTGTACCCCAGTTTTGTATCCCATGTTTTTAAAATATATATAATAATAAATATTATATGTGGAATCCATAATTAATAAATTATTTTATTTCTGTGTGTAAATTAATTAATGATTCCTGTTGTGTAATGCATTTTTGAAATATTTATCTGTATAATATATGCTTTCAAACATAAAAATTAGCCCAAATTAAGAATTAATAAATTATTTTATTTTTGTGTGTGAATTAATTAATGATTAATGTTGTGAAATGCATTTTTTAAATATTTATCTATATAATAAAAGCTTTCAAATTTAAAAATTAACCCAAATTGAACACCAAAAATTAGTAAACAAAATATTTTGTGCATTTGAGGGTTTTTTATTTTTTTATTTTATATAATTTGTTAATCAATATTCCTGCACTTATGCATACATGCATCCATATTAAGTTACATTTAAATAAAATAGTAGAATGAGAAAAACGAATGTATATCTACCTATTTGTTTGTATCTGGATATAATAATAAAATAAGGTAAAATTCATCAAAAAAATACAAATGATTTAAAGTAGACAGGAAAATTTTGTTATATTTTTTCCTTAGTCATATATTTAGATATACATATTTCTTATTATAAAGGTTTATATTTAACTTTAAGTGGCATCATTGGACAAAAAGGATATATATTATTTTTCACATTTCTTTTAGCAATGCCAAGAAACAAGCCTAGGAAAACCAATAGAGGTTCTGTGCCACATGAAGTTATGGAACAGGCTGTAAAATGTATTGTGGAAGATAATAAACTTAAGTGTTCAATCTGAGACCGGTATACTGACTTAATGATAAAAAAAAATGAAGATTTTTTTTTTTTTTACTTTAGTTAGAGCTAAATAAGTGAATAAACAAATAAAAATGAATAATAAAATGTGAATAAACATATTATGATATAGTTTATCTTTCTTATTGTTAAGAAAATGAACTACACTGATATATTTTTATTCAAATTACAAGTGGTCCACTTTGTCACTTGCTATTTAAATATATACACTATATTGCCATTGATTATGGGACACTTGCGATTTTAGACATTTTACTAAATATCTAGAAAAGTACATGAGGAATCATCTCGAAACTCTTGGTGTGTAAATATAATAGTATACGTCATACATCTCTGTGAAGATTTTTTCCCGAAACTCCAAAGGGGACCGTCAACAAATTAAAAAAGAATGAATATCTTTTGAATAACCCTGTCAAAACTAATGTAGCAAAAGCGCTCAAACTATTGATTGTGATTGAATGCCTTATTGCAATAAGCCTTGTTCATTTTTATGCAAATAGCATGCATACTCGCAGAGTAATTAAGGTTTTTATAAAAATGATCCCAAATTTTTCCAAGTTTTTTCCTTATAATTTTCAGAGTTCTTAATATAAAATATTATTTTTTTTTTTCAGAAAATATGACAAACAACATTGCACACAGTACCCTGTAATCAGAATTAAAAAATAATGAAAATTGTATAAAACATGAGTTGGTTTACTAAATAATTTTTTACTGCGCATGCGTCAACGATATCAAAATTTCGTTTGCATATTATGTTAGTTAAATGTATAGAGCAACTTTTGTGAAAGTCATAAAATCATAACTTGAAAATTCTGACAATAATCGTCAATTGAATAAGTTGAAAATCCGTTATTCTCAAAATGAAGCAAAAACAAGAGGGGTTGTATCCATATATTAATTGATTAGTGTCAATATAGAATACACAATATGGGATGTACTACTGCATTTGGATAAAATCCCTCATTTTTTTTTTTTTTTTTTTTTTTTTTGCTTCATTTTGAAAACAACGGATTTTGTCCTTTTTCTATAGACGATTACTTTCAGAATTTTCAAGCTATGATTTTGAGACTTGTACAAAAGTTGCTCTATACATTTAGCTAACATAATATGTAAATGAAATTTTGATATCTTTGACGCATGCGCAGTAAAAAATTATATAGTAAACCTACTCATTTTTCATACAATTTTTATTATTTCTTAATTCTGATTACAGGGTACTGTGTGCAATGTTGTTTGTCATATTTTCTGAAAAAAATATTATTTTATATTAAGAACTCTGAAAATTATAATGGAAAAACTTGGAAAATTTTGGGACCATTTTTATAAAAACCTTAATTACTCTGCGAGTGTGCATGCTATTTGCATAAAAATGAATACAGTGTATTACAATAAGGCATTCAATCATAATCTAGAGTTTGAGCGCTTTTGCTACATTAGTTTTGACAGGGTTATTCAAAAGATATTCATTCTTTTTTAATTTGTTGACGGTCCCCTATGGCGTTTCGGTAAAAAAATCTTCACGGAGATGTATGACGTATGCTATTATATTTATACACTAAGAGTTTCGAGATGATTCCTCATGTATTTTTCTAGATATTTAGTAAAATGTCTAAAATCGCAAGTGTCCCATAATCAATGGCAATATAGTGTATATATATATAAGTATGCATAATTATTATTTTTGAGTGGATGCAGTATAAAATTTAATGTATAGGTAACATGGTACTTGATCAAAAGAAAAAAATCAATACTTTAAGAGTAAACAGTCAAAATTGACAAAAGTGGACCATTGTACCCCAGTCTCCCCTACTATTAGGTTCAGGTTAAGTTGCAGTAAGGTTACAGATAGGTTACGATTATAGTAAAATTAAGTTACGGTTAGGATTTTATCCACAGGGTGAATATTACACATGTTTTGATTAAAGTATACTTAATTTTGTACTATAGTTCTGAAACTACATTACTACATACTAACCTTTTACCTAATCATTGCTTATCGATTTTAATCATGGTATAGTCGGATCTAGGAGTGTATAATTTTTTTTAATCAAACTATTTCACTTAGGATTTCGATGTGAAAAAAATAGAAAGTTACGTGACTGAACAGTGATATTTACTGATAAAAATTAACATTTTAACACGAAAATCAAGCAATTGTTGGACATATATTTCCTCCCCCGTTTCACATTAAAGTCATTTTGAATATTTGTTCCTCTAAAAATCAGTTTTTTTTTTTTTTTTTTTTTTTTGACAGATTTTTCTCACTCAGAAGTCACGTATTTCAAGTTACAGATAAAATCACAAATTTCAGGTTCATTTAATATTATTAACACGTACCCGGGCAGCAGCGGGCGGGTCAGCTAGAATATATATATTAAAAGAATATGAAATTAACTTAAAATACAAAAACAAGTGTATGACGTTGTAACTGTTGTGTACGTGAAAATTATATGGATTATTAATATACCTGTATACTCTGATATGCTAGTTAATATATTATTATTAGTAAAATGAAGTGGAATTTGAAAAACCTATTTTTTTTCATTATTTTTGTAAGCGTAACTATATTAAAAATTTCATAAACACGTGAATTAAATTTATTCAGAGAAATAAAATATACAAGTCTCAAATAAATACCTCATTTCACAAAATTTAACGCCTACGCTCATTTTGAAATAGTATCCAAAACATATTTTATACGAAAAGAAAACTTACAGCAGCTCAAAGTATATAAATTACTCGCAAATTCTTTAAAGCATCTTTGCATCACAGGAAAGTGATTTACATATTTTTCATAAAAGTTTATTTGAAAAAATACACATTGTGTGAACATTTTTAAATTGGTTTAAGTGCTTTAGAGTTAGATTATATACACTGTCATGATAAATTTTCGATGGAAACACTCCTTCTATTGTTATTTTAAGCACCTCATTTATTTTCAGGAACTTCAACAATACTTTGAAATAAAAATAGAATAATAAATTACTAAAATGACAAGAATATTTTGCTTTAGAGATTAGATACTCTAGTATTACTAACTCATTTTTGGGTCATTCTTTTTTAAAATTCAATTTATGTATCTAACTAAGTTGTTTCCATTATGGAAGTTTTATTGCTAAAGAAAAGTTGAATTTTCTGCTGCAATTTAGCTGTTTTATATTTTGCTTTTTACACTTACAAATATTATTTAAAGTCATTATGAGGGAATTGGGACCACTGATGTATTAATTAAATTTACGCAATTTTTCAAAGATCGGGACATTTAAAAAAATAAGATTGATAGATAATTGCAAATGTTTCTATTTGTTTTGAATGGAAAAAAACATCCTTTAAGATGCTTTTAAATAAAAATTAATTTAATTAAAAATTCTGTGAGAGTAGTATAATGATTGCTTGTTCATGAAAATTAATCAGTGAACCTCATTTTTTTTAATCCATTTGTGGCTGAATTTTTTTTTCCTAAAATTTATTTATTTATTTATTTATTTATTTATTTATTTGGTTTGGTAGTATCATTTGCTGGCAGTGAACTACGCGGTTGCGATAAGCCGATTAACGATTAGTAAACGACGATGAACAGACTTATCGATCTTTCCTATGAAACTCTGTCTTTTACAGGCAATTCCGCTCTAATAAAAAAGTATGCTAATTAGTATCTGTATCGCGAACTCCAGGTTTTGAGAATTTTAAAACAGCTTGAAATAAATATAAAAGGTTTACAATTACATCTCATAATAAGTATGAGTTTATAAATGTATTGTGACGATCTCTAGTCTTGTTTACAATTAAATGTTAAGTTTGGACTTTACGACTTAAAAAAGCGTCTATTTTATGCAATAACTAATACTTTATTATCTTGCTTAAACATGAAATCCAATGTTAGACAAAGTTACTTCAGAAATGTATTTGTTGGGAAATGTATTTGTTATCAATAGGGTCATGACTGGATATTTTTATTAAAACATAAAAGTAATTTCACTAGAATACAATAATCGTCAGACGTAAAGTTGTCGCTAGAGTTTATCAGTTTCTGCGGTATATTAATCATTATTGTTGGAAACAGTTGCTCTCTATTAGAGAAGGTAGTCCCAAGTTTCATCAACTCTCTACAATTCTTTAGCCGCACTGAGGTACAACTGTGTTCTGAACTTGTCTTTCACAATGTGCTGTGTGTGTTTTGTGTTTCACACAGCGTTCTGAATCCTACTCTTTTTTCTATCCGCAAACTCACAAACTCTGTTTAGCATATTTCCCGCACCTTTTTATTGCTAGCTCTTCTCGGAGAAATGGGGAGTGGTAATAAGGCGAACACTCCATCAGAATTTCCATTAGCAGATAATTGAAAAAGCTTCGTTTGGAAGCTTGGCTTCCCATCAGACACCAACGTTACCGTTTCATATCTAGCTCATGGCTGAGATTTTTCTTTCAAAAGGGACAAATGTTGGAATAAGTCCTTCATTAATAAAAAACCGAATAAAATTTTTAGTGTCACCGGTATAAACAACCACGGACAATCTCAGTGTGTTGTATTGTTAATGACTGAATAAATGTTTTCCACCGTGAGTAGCAATCTCGGATGTAATATGGGTGATCTAAATCACTAATTATAGTTAAATATTTGGACGCTTTACAATTTATAAATATACGTATATTTCTTTATTCTTTATTATTACATATACAGTCAGTTACAAAATTATAAGACCACAATATATTTTGCTATTTAGGTAATTAAAAAATATTTGAATCAAAATTAAGACTTTTTTATGTTAGTACATCAAGTTTTTAGTAAAATGCAGCAACTTACACTTATGGCATTAATTTGGAAAAAAAAAAAAACATCAATTTAACAAAAAAGTGACAAAAATAACTGTTACAAAATTATAGGACCACTTGGGGAAAAAACAGTTTTCTGAAATTTTTAGTAAGATATTGCTCTATCATTTCTCTGAATGACTTCAAACACACAATTTGGGAAAGAGCTAATTAATTTTTGTACGAACTATTCGGGAATATTGTCCCATTTTTCTGTAATGGCTATTTCTAATTCATATGTTGAATGATATTGTTTGTTATTTTCATACACCTGGCGAGTTAAATATCCCCACAAGTTCTCTATGGGATTTAGGTCAAGACTTCATCTTGGCCAAGGTAAAAAATCAATATTTTCCCTTTTAAGCCACTCTTTTGTTGATTTCAATGAATGACTGGGAGCATTATCTTGTTGAAACCTCCATTTTGCACCTCCTAAAAGTGGTCCTAAGGATATCAGACTTCAAACCAGTATCCGTTGGTAACTGTCTGAGTTAATTTTCCCTTCAACTCTTTAGAGATCGCATTTTCTTGCATATGAAAATGCGTCCTACACCATGACGGAACTGCCTCCTATCTGCCTACTGAAGTATTCGCGACACTTTTTGCCTTAAATCCTACTAGTAATAAACATTGCCGTCTGGACCATCGAGATTGAATTTGTTTTCGTCCAAAAACAATATATTTATCCATGCATAGTTCCAGGACATGACATTCTTTGCCCATTTCAGACCAGTTTCTCTGTGGCATTTTAGTAGTAGCTGTTTACTTTTTATTTTGCAAAAAATAACATCAGCAATATATTTCAAACTTTACCGCACGGTTGCATGTGATACTTTTTTAGTTATCAGTTGTACTATTTTACGAGTTCACTGATATTTTTTCGTTGACAGTTTGGTAATTCTCCTATTATCACGAACTGATTACTTCTTTTTACAACAGATCATTTATGAGTTCCATAAAAATCTTTTATATTTGAAACATTATGAATCGTAACTTTAGAACGATTAAAAAACCTACTTGTTTAACGTTCAGACTTTCTTTTTTCTCTGTAGAGCCGCGCTCTTCTCACTTCGATTTCAGACAGCTCACTCCACCGAGGCATTTTACAAATAAATTCAAATAAAGAGATCTAATTCAGATTTATGGCATTTATTTGATCTTTTTACATTATACAAAATGTTTAGGGTACAGTTAAACTCTGAGTTCAAAAGAAAATCGTCTGCTTTATGAATAATATAAGAGTGGTCTTATATTTATGAAACAGCAGATTTGTGTAAAATCGTTTGGCATGAAACAAAAAATTATTCAAACTTTTCTTCCCTATGATAAATAAACATTACAGAATTATTTCTTTTCGTATAATTACTTATAAATTCAAATTAATATTTCATTTGTTGAAAAAAGTTGAAATTTTGAGTGGTCTTATGATTTTGTAACAGACTGTATAATTCCATGATCTTGTGATTAACTTTTATATACCATATATTAAAACCATAAATTAGATGTCTATGCACCGCTATAATATAAAAAAATAGGAATATCACCTCACAAATGAAATGAATCGAAATTCATTTTAAGCTTTCTTTGAAACATACACTTAACTAAAGTAGAATTAAAATAATGATATTTAATTATTAATGACTTATTTTGAAAATCCATAATTTTGAAACATTCAACTTCTTGGAAAAGATATTTATTTTAGTTTAGAACTGCCAATAGTTTTCTCTAAAATCAAAGATTTATATTCAGGGATTATTAAAGTTATGATATCATAAGTCTTACGATTTATGAAATAGGTACCTTTCTAATTAGCATTTTAATGATATTTTTTACGCCTCAAGAATAAAGAAAATAATTTCACTTGATCGCTCATTTAATATTTTTCATAATATTTTCTATGTATTGTTTACAAAGAACAGATGATTTGTTAATATGGAGAAAAAGTTTATTATAAATTATTTAAATCTATTCTTAGAAAATGATATTTTATTTATGAATATAGATTGGAGTTTTTGAATTATAATGTAAGTTTTTGCACAAAATAATTATTAGTTAACGTTAAAGTTTAACCGAAAGTTACTAATTTAGTTATTTTTTATTGTTCGTTGAGTTATTTTAGTTAACTTAATTTTTTTACTTTATTAAACGTTAATAATGTTGATAGGGATATTTAACCTGAAATTAACGAAATAAAACTTCTATAAAATTCAGTCATAAAAATTGTTAAAATTAAGGTTTAATCGCATATGTAAGGAATAAAAAAATAATAAAAGTCTGTTATCATGATAAAGTTATCAATTAAAGGTCTTATGCTAGTATCCCAAAATAAAATTAGTTGCATGTGCCAATCCCAAAATTTCTTCTATCTCATACGTACATTTTAATATTAAAAAAATAGTAACTCATGTTAATTTTTAATAATTTTAATTCAATACTATACCAACTTTGATTTTCATCTTAAATTTCTGCTTCAATCAATTAATCGGAGTAAAAACGAGTTTCCATCTCTGCACGAGCCGATGGACAATAGAATGATAGGCAGATTGTTTTTTTCAAATTCAGGGAGGATCAACTTGCCATACAAAAAATTAATCATACACAAAAATTTTAGTTCAGTTCAAGGCATAACTTCATACACTTTTAGGTGCTGCAATATTGAAAATGGTACAAAAATCGCTATTGAAGCGCACCGCTCCGGCGGATTTTTTCAATTTCAGGAACTACCCATTAGCCGTAGCCAAACACTTACACAAAAAATTGGTTCCATTCCATGCATAATTTCACACATTTTTAGGTGGTACAATATGCAAAATGGCACAAAAATAGCAACTGCAGAGCCCCTTCCGGCGATTTGTTTTCAAATTCAGGGAGGAACAAGTAGGCATAGCCATACACTTACTAAAAAAATTTGGTTCAATTCGATGCATATCTTCATACACTTTTGATCGGTACAATATTGAAAATGACATAAAAATCGCGATTGCAGAGCCCCCTTCCGGCAGTAATATTCCTGCTTATCACAGTTAAAAACATTTACAATAAATTTGGTTCAATTCTATGCATATCTTCATAAACTTTTTAATGGTAGAATGGCGACATACGGAAACACAGACACACAGCATACAGACACACGGACACACAGACAGACATTTTGGAAAAGAACATTTTTTTAAATCTCTGACACCTAAAACGTGTAAAACCGTTGAAAACCGGAAGTCGGGAAAAATTCCATTACAATACTTTTTTCTATTGAAGATATAAGAAAGTAAAAAAGCAAAATTTATTCCACTTTGACTTATTCTTTGATTTTTTTCCCCTGTCAAATCTAAACCCGACACCATTTTCATCGTAGGAAAATTTAAATATGCATCGTTCATATCTGCCCCGTTTTCACCTTTAAAAGGACACGGTATTTTAATTTGATTATTTTAAAATAATTTTAATTCAAAATTTGAAGTCTCGATGCTATTAGCTGAAACAGATATTAAATTACTTATATTCTTTTAAGTATAAATGAAGTTTTGTAAATGAAACCAAAATTCACCGGGTTTTATAATAGATGATATTCTTGAGACAGCATGTACTTTATTTTTTTTTTCACTTTTAATGAGAAAATGGCAACATAAGGATACAGAAATCTGCTTTTATTAGACATGGAGTACATCTGTTGCCACAAATAGAAAAACAGGATGAAAAACTACAAAAAATAATATTATTTCAAAAATAAATTAAGATTTAAAAGTACATTTCCCCCCTATTTGACTGTGTAAAAAATGAAAATGTGCGATATGTAAAAGTTTAAAAATGAGCAGTAGCAAAAATTGCAAAACCGAAATTGCATTTCAAATTTCAAAGTGTTGCCATTCGCAAAACACATATACTTTACGCACAGATACGTTTGCCCTTTATAATATAGATATGAAAACATTTATAATCCAAAAAATAAAAATAATGTTCTACATTTTGGTTTATCACCAAATGTTTGAAGGTAACGTGTAGAGAATTTTTTCATTTTAGAATATTAACTTCTGATGATGGATTAAAAATGAAACGTAGAGCAATTATTTTATTTTTTTAATTTCGACTTTACATCTTTGTTTTAAATTTTGAAATCAAATGTCCATTGGATTGGTATTTTTTATTTTGTTTTCGCATACTTCTTTTACTCAATGAAATTTTAAAATTATTTTTCTCCTCAGAATATTTATTGCCTTATTCTATAGTCTTTTTCATCATTTTTAAGCATGTAATATATTCAACAGGATTATTACTTATTTCGAGAAAACATCGTTCATATATTTTATTCTTTATAAAATAATCCATTAGGCTCGTTTGTAATTATGTAAATACGTAGAACTTATAGTTGTCGTTCAGTCCGTCCGTCCGTCTTTCCGTCAGTCTGTCCATCCGTCCGTCAATCTGTCCGTCCGACCGCATATAACAACACAAAAACTACCCAACAGAATCGTTTGAAATTTAAAATATATAATTATTACATATTATTGTCGGGTCATTTTAAATTTTATAAAAATCACTTGAAAAATCAATTACAGGGACAATCAAAAGTATTCCATTACATGACGGTCAATGGGGGAAATGTTTCAAATGCATTTTAATCGCTTGGAATTTAAAATACAACGCAAAAACTACCCAACCGAATCGTTTGAATTTTAAAATATATAATTATTACATAATTTTGTCGGGTCATTTTAAATTTTATGAAAATCGGATGAATAGTTCAATTACAGAGACAATCAAAATTATTCCATTACATTACGGTCAATAGGGAAAAATGTTTGAAATATATTTTAATTGTGTTACACTCATTCGAACATAATAAAATTTATATGCATATATAAAGTACATATTATAATGTACATTTTGAATAATCTGTGGTGCAAAGAATATTTGTTATTGATTTACAGGTCCACACAAAAGTATTCCATTTCATAATAGTTTAGGAAGAACATTGCTTGATGCGTATTTTATTTGTAATTAACTGCTATTTGTATTTTTATGAGATTGATATATGAGAGTGATATTTTTAAAACTTCGATATCGTACGAACGATCTTCATTTGCTACGCTTAACTTGCAATTTCCAACTTGTTTTGATCTAATATCTACATTACCCACCAGTTTGAATATATCTGCATGTAAATGTACAATACTTCTAGGAAACTGTAAAAATAATTAAATTTATCTATTTTAAGTCAATGATTAACTCGTTTACATTCGCAAATATGTCTGCAAACTAAATTATTAAACAATTTTAATTATGAAACAGATTATCTGACATGATAACTAATATTATGATATTGATAGTTGCATTTTAAAGTTAGAAGCTTATGTAATTAATCCATATGCTTTTATATGCTTTTATGTCAAAGTTTAGTGTTCATACATTCTAAATACTAAATTAATTACAAAATATTATCTGTAATAGTTAGCAAATCCTCTTGTGTTTGGGGAATTTAAATTTATAATAACATAATGAAAATAATCTAATGCAGTGATTTTTTATAATTTTGCTAAATAAAATCTAGTTGATTCTATTAGAAAATTGCACCATGAAAGATTAAATACTACGATGTAATACCTCAGTTATTATTTTTTATACAAAAATTGTGTTACATAATTTAATAGTTCTAAAATGCACCTTATTAAATGTTAAAATGATATACATCAGGCGAAATCATATGAATATTTTTTTGAAAAAAAGTATTTTATAGGGTGTTTTTCTATTAAATAGAATTTTAAAAATATGAAGGCTTTTATTTCAACTTATTTTTTTTTTAATATTGGAGATTATCTTTTAGAAAGATTGCATTTAATGTATAAATATTTCAATGGGCATATCACTAAATAAATATATTTTTGTTGGTTCGAAAAATCAAAATATGTTATATAAAGCTGAAATCCATATTCTAAAACATAAATGCTTAAATTTGCACATTAAAACTAGTATAATTATGATACAAAAACGTTTTTATTATACATGTAAAATTGTATATTGTCAAATGCATGCCTGGTGTACCAAATTTATATTAAATATTATTCTGTTTATGATATAAAAACGCGTTCATCAGCTTAAAGGTATAAAAAGTTATCAGATAATTCTGAAATATACAGTTTAACGTAAAAATTACACCTGTGTACATATATAATATGTGTAATATAGAAAAGAGCGATTTTGTGCACATAGTACGTAACGTTATTGTTTGATATTAACATTTTTATTTAAACCTTTTAATGGCGTCAAACATACTTGAATGAAACAAATTCACATGTGCTTTATGTTTTTTTTTTCTTTTTAGCAGATTTAATTTAACCCTTTCGGGAGAAATAACGCAAATATGCATTGTCAAAAGGCAAATTGAATATTGTTTTTTGGCACCATTAATAAATAATTGTAATGTTTGCCTTTTTTAATTAGAGCATTTGTATTTTTTTTGTAATTTTTTAATTAGAGCATTTCACAAGTAAAGGAAAATATTTAAAGCAGTGTCATCCAAATACACTATCTCAGGCGATGCCGTTTAAATAATGGTTGTAAAATTAAGCGCACACTACACAAATTATTCCATAGGCACCGATTATATTAAAAAACACTTTATTAAAAGAATAACACTCACTCGCAGCTCACTGCTGCATTATCGTCTGCACATTTCTCAAACACAACTTTGGAATAATAATATAAAAAACTCTTCACTTCTTTTCACTTTCTGGACACTGAGATTTTAATTATAGGTAGCACGGTATCGTCTGCCTACATAAAACATACCGGCCCCCATTGACATGTTTCACATTCAATAATAACTCTTTTTTTACCAAGTACACTAATTACACAAATAAATACAAAAGGTCACTATATATGTTTACTCAAATATAAAAACTGAAAGAAAAAACAATTTTACACTCACACACACATATATATATATTTATCTTTTATCTTTTTTTTTAAGTACTACGGTTTTCAGGCATAGGAAAATACATAATTTACTAATCGATCTTTTAAAAATTCCATTCTGAATTTTTACCTGAACTACGCGAAATTTCTTATCATTACCGTAATATACTTCAATAATTTTGCCTAATGGCCACTTATTGTTTGGTGTATTTTCCTCTGCTAACAATACTAGATATCCTATTTTTACATTATCCTTTTCGATTCTCCACTTACCAAATCTTACAATTAATTTCAATTATTGATTAAATTAAATAGAACTTTAACTTTAGTTTTTTAACAATTGATAAATAAACTTTTTAGCCATTGCTTTAAATATCCTTTAAACTTTAGTGCTAAACAGAAACATTAGAAAGGAGATAAAAATGATAAGAACTGCTAGTATCCTACTGATATTAAATCCTATCAAAACCCCCCTCTTAACACTTTTATCTAAAAAGGAGAGGCGACTACAAGAATATTAAAATACAGCACTATAGTTTTTATCCTCTTAAGGATAGCCTAACACACTAGTGCATCCTGACGATGTCCATATTTAGAACAAAAAAGGATAACATCTTAAAAAGGACAATTATCTCAACAGCACTTAATCACCTGTACACTAACTCCAAATATATTCATAAATCTTTAAAGAAGACACAATAACGGGAATAAACAATAAAAATTAGCCAAAGTTCCAGCTCAGCCCAACACCCAAAATATTCAAATATATTTATACAAAAAAATAAAAACTTTTATATAATATTTACACACATCAAAAACAACTTTTACCAGGTAGGTAGTCACTTAAAATTACTCTCACACGAACAAGATCCACTCGATCTGGCTCCTAGGTTTTAAGACATATTCAAAAATATTGATATATACTGCTTTTATATACCTTATACACACTTGAAAAAAAACCATGCATATATTTCAACAAGAACACAGCATGTCAATATCTTACACTTATTAAACTTTTTCAATATTGTAATATTCATTAAACAATCTTCAAAGTCCATAATAGGAAGAAATTTCAATTATCATATGCATTGATAATATATCTTACACAATTAACTGTTTTAAACAATGTAAAAATATTATTTTCACATATTGAATAAATAGATACAAAATCTTTAATATTTAATTATAAAATTTAAGAATAGTGGAACCCCCATGATTAAATTCAAAGGTAACCAAATCTCATTTTTACAACATACAAACTTTCCAGTCTGGCATCAACACATGACTCCATTCTCAAAAATAATCCTATCCTTCACAGCAGCCAATTTCCAATAAAAACAAAGTTTCAGCTACAACATCTCCTAAGAATCCGGAGGATACATATAATTAAATTGGTACGTAACATTCATACAACTTTCAGCGCCGTGTACACCCGGCTACCCTTTCACTCTCTCCCAATTTGCCTGGGGCCCTAGGTCTTCATACCTTACTCTCTCGAAAAACACAAAATCACATAGGCAAGAGTTGTAGCACGGATACAGATTACTTGAATTCAGAAAATCACAAATAAACCTCAAATAATAAACTATTGTTTCCATACTTAACATATTAGGACATATCGACCAATGTTGACACCAAGACCATAGAAACTCCTTATTGCCGAGAAATAGTCCACCAGTACATAAACACTTTCACAAAAATTAGACTCTCCTCACAAGCCCTAAAACTTACACAGCTGACTGAATATACTATCACATGATTGTTTCTGTCACTCAGCGAGAAGCAAAGTTTAACATCTGAAAATCAATCCCCCTCCACTAAACACAGAATCATTTAACAAATTTAACATCAGTTTTCAAAACAAAAATTTTCATTCCGAAAAATCTCCATTAAATATCCAAAAATTCATCCCAAGAATTGAAAACAAGCAATTCCATGAGAGTCCATCACATACTAAACACCTCCAACTAAACCAAGTTTAGCCCATAGGGTTCATTCGCTCTTACACTACAACATGGTTCCCCCAAACTGTTGCTCTTATATTCACTAGAGTTTGAGTTTTATCTGACCAAGTCTAACACATTTAGAAAACTTGACAAGCCAGCTGAAAGATGTTCCTTCCACATTCAGGAGACAATTCTAACAACTTAAAAAAAAATGCAATCCTACAGTTGAATCTAACACAAAATATTTAAATCTGTTCTATTACATTAATATAACAAAAACTTTATTAATTTATCTCCATATCTATTTCGACATTTCCCAATTGCTTAAACTCAATACTAAAAAAAAAATATCCGCAAAAAGATCCATCAACTCAATCAAAAATGGATCAGATCTTCAAAGACTCCTTCATCAAAAGAGTTGAATTTTTAGCCTTACACGTGATCAACTTTCAACTTCCAATTAACAAAAGTCAAATTTAAAAATTATTTCTCAAATTAGCACTGAGCAGGCATGACACTAAACAACTGCAAAAAATCCTTTAACCAAAACTCCATAGCAAAGGTTTCCAAATTCTGATTACACCAAACTTACTTAAACCATACTCCACTATGACAAGTACGTCTCAACCAGCAGAAAAACTTCAGAGGATCTTCAAGCTTTCGTGGGGTAGTCATACACTATTCACTTAAGATATCCAATGCAGATGATTCTCCATTTCTGTTCACCAGAGAGGGTAAGTAAACAATTTAAATCTTTAAATATACTGATCCCTAGAATATGCTATTCTCAAAAGACATGACAATTGTAAAGCTATCCACATAGAACTTAATGTATATATTCAATACTTATTCTAATTTAATCTTTCCAATTCGGGTATCTGTGTAGCACCAAGTTTCGGGATCATGCCTTTCACATTTCACAAAATGGAAAATATCTATTGCTATTTTTGTGATTTATATTCAAAAAATATTGCACAATTACAGAAAAACTACATACTAAATAAACTATACTTAAAACAGAAATAAACAAACATTAATTATTCATTTTATCTGTAAAAATAAATCATATTTAATACATATTTCATTGAACATTTGCATACACATTTAACAGGACAAAAATAAATGTACCAGACCAAACTCGAAAATCCTAACACTTAAAATGGTGGATCTCTTCCATGGCTCTAAAACTCTAAATCAACTCTAAAACTCTAACTCAACTCTAAAACTCTAACTCAACTCTAAAACTCTAAATCAACTCTAAAACTTTAACTCAACTCTAAAACTCTAAATCAACTCTAAAACTCTAAATCAACTCTAACACTCTAAATCAACTCTAAAACTCTAACTCAACTCTAAAACTCTAAATCAACTCTAACACTCTAAATCAACTCTAAAACTCTAACTCAACTCTAGAACTCTAAATCAACTCTAAAACGCTAAATCAACTCTAAAACACTAAATCAACTCTACTTAATATGCCAAAATTTTCGTGAGATCATGTTTCCCTAAATCTAACACTAATAATCAAGAAACCTCCCATACTGAAAAAAATATACTTGATTTTTTAAAACATGATATGCTAAAAGATTATATATATAAAAAAATACCAAACTTTTAAACTACAAAGAATAGGACATAAACTCCAGGAAATCAGCAAGATCAAGTAAACCTCTGGAGCCATGTCACAAAACAAAATTTAAAATATTAAATTACTCAAAAATATCTATAAACTTTCATTAATAATTCATAAATCTCCGCCCGTAGACAGCACCAAAAACTGATTTCCTACCATTTAAGCACCTTATAAGTTTTTTAAAAACTTTAAATTTATTAAAAATTTTAAATATATAAAAAAGTCTATTAAACATTACACACTTTATTCAAAGTTCAAATATACTCTCAAATCTTATATTTTTCAAAATTCCTCAAATGCAGTCCTGTTAATTAATATATATATATATATATGGAGATAGATGTAACAATTTTTAACTTCATTATACTTAAACTTCAAAATTAAATTTAACAGTTTAAATTAAAAAATATATCAAAACTATTAAGGTTTTAACACTTTATTTTTAATAAATATCTCTATATAATATTTTTCACTTAAACTACTTAAAAATTTATCCATTTAATTATTTTCTATTAAACTAAAGAAAATCATTTCATTTTCAATAAAGAGAATTTTAAAAATTTCACTTTTACTGCAGAAGTCCTCCATCACACAAAGTACCAGAACCGGTTGTTCTGTCGAGAAAATATGCAAAAATGTCATGGCCAAGTAGATTCCCAGTTTATCAGAGCTTTTGAAGGTATGCAGGATACAGTCTGTCACACTAAGTCCATGATTCCTTGGAACAAAAGCTCATTCATAAACTCATTTCAAGCACTGTAGATCACAGTTCATGATCGAAATAAAAACTCATCAGGATGAAGTCTTTTCAGGCACCATAAGGCATCACAGCAAAAAGTCCAACTGGGCAAAGTTGTCATAGCCTATGTAGAGCACAGATCAAGAAAAACAAAGCTGAAAGGTTTTTGTGAGCATTCAGGGCAATTAAACTTTCATACTGCCCACACACTTCACTCTCTGCACCATGACATTCACGACAAAAATGCATAAACTCCAATGTTTAGGACGCATACCATACTCAGGTCTTATCGTCGTTCTTCACACTAATAAAATAAAACCAGTACTGTCTCTCTGGAGGCGATAATTTTTTTTTTTAAATCAGCACAGTTCCTCTTATCATATCCCACAAAAACAGACTGAAAACTTTATTCTCTCAATATACAAAAAGTCCACTGAATATACAAAAAGGCAAATCATTTGTGCATATCTTAATCACACAGTAATTTAAACAGTTCATCTTCAGATTTAACCAACATATGACTTCTCTAATTTTAATTGGCAAAGTCGTTTCAAAGTAAAACTTCACGAAATATGAAGAGCAGCATCTAAACTTCTGACTGCTTCCAAAAAGCATACCGAAAAAAAATTTCCAGCGATCTGTATCAAAACAAAATTTGTCAAAATATTCATTAACTCTTAAAACAATATCTTCTTAGACACACTTCATTTATTTGAGCATAACACTTCACTAATTTGAGCACGATATTATTCGAAGACTCTCATGTTCAACGTTGGATAGATCTTTAATAGAACTCTTAACATAACATCAGCACATATTTCAAATTCGATGATTATTCACTCACATAAATAAATATTTTCACCTCCTGGAACATCGGACCATGTAAAAATTAAGCACACACTACACAAATTATTCCATAGGGACTGATTATATTAAAAAACACTTTATTAAAAGAATAACACTCACTCGCAGCTCACTGCTGCATTATCGTCTGCACATTTCTCAAACACAACTTTGGAATAATAATATAAAAAATACTTCACTTCTTTTCACTTTCTGGACACTGAGATTTTAATTATAGGTAGCACGGTATCGTCTGCCTACATAAAACAATGGTGATTGAATAAAGAGCAGGAGACATATACACTGTTAAAAAATTCTGAAATTCACGGATATTTTTTTCCTCAATTTCACAGAAAAAGTCCCTTTTTACCACAAAAAGGCATTTTCCGTTAAAAATCAGAAAACTCCACCATATTTCCTGGTTAAAACGAAACGGAAAGAAATAGAAACAAAAAACGAAAACACTCCGTTTTGTGGGGGGGCTTCGATTCCGATCAAGGCACCACACCGCTAATCACCTTCGACCGCAGGTTGTGGTTCGAATCCCACTGGACCATGAAATAATAAAAACATAAAAAATCCCTTTTAAAGTACATTTTTTCTGTTTATTTTTCTCTTATTTCTTATTTATAAAAATCTTTTAACTAATTAGCCAAAAATAAATAAATAAATAAATAAATAAATAAAAATAGTGTACCACAATTTCAAAAAATTGTTTTTAGTAGAGTTTTTGTAAAAAATGCATAATTTTTTTTCATTCATTAATTAAAAAAAAAACAAAAAAAAACAGTGAATTTTTTTATTTAAACTATTTAAAGATTTAAAATTAACTTAAAAAAATAATAAGTACTATACACAGTCTATAGTAAAATAAAATAAACCGTTTACAAATATTCTAATGACTTATTTGAAAGGATATCTTTAAAAAGCACAACAGATTTTCCCACAAACTCATAAAAGACATACTTTGTACAAGCTGGCATCAGCAGCTTTGGCTCACGCAGTAAGGATTTGTTCCACTATCAAAATGTCTCGCGTTTGATCCTCAAGACAGCTTGAGGTTGATTGGTTGATTTTTGACGTTCGATTATCTACGCTAGGGATATAGGACCAGGGGGGAGTGCCCTTCGTGGGGGTCTTTCTAAGGGAACCTAACCCGTATTTACGCAAGGTTCGAAGAAAACCACGAAAACTCCGAACGGTTAGGCCGACAGCCGCGATTGGATTCGAACCCAGCACCTGCCGTCTACCAGTTTAGAGGTCCGAACCTCTCGGCCACTGGTGGGGCACAGCTTGAGGTAAATTATACAAAATAAATAAAGTAAAATAATATAGCAGCTTAAAATCACTTGGAAATTTCGAATTCCTTGACGATTAATCGATTCATTAATTTTAAAAATAAAATTATTATCATTAAATATCAAACCTTGTAACAGAAAATTACTGCTTCTTCAAACGGAGTTTTCCTTTCTTTTATTTCCCAAAACGGAAAATCTACTAACAGTGCGGTAAAGTTTGGCTTCTTTGCTGCCAGTAGTTCACCGTGAATTCAGATATTTATTTTTAACAGTGTAGTGTATTGTCTAGCAGTTACAAGTGACGTTAATGAGTTGGTTGTCACAAGATAACGGCTCTTTCTTTTAAGTAGATCCACAATTTCTCCCTTCAGTAAATTTAAATACAAAATTTTGTCTCATTCAAGAGCCTTACTGATCGGAAAATTTTCACATAAATATGGTTTTAAAAAGAAAATAAAATCTGTTTATTTTTACTGGTGTCAGTTTGACCAAGTATTACAATCCTTATCACTGACAGAAACAGTAGGCTGTTTTAGTTGTCAGGTTATAGCGGAATTACTACAGTGGAAATTAATGCCCACCAGTAAAAAGTAATATCCGTTTTTTACCCTTATTTTCGATTGAATTTTTTTTTCTATTAATGAGGAGTTTATGTAAGGAGAAATTTTCTACCAACATTTACTGGTGTAAGTTTTCCGAAGTAGTAATGAACTACTGCGAAATCGGTTACAGTTGAAATTTCACTATTTTAAGGATACGTCAGTTCTTCCTTATTAAATCTTCCTCGGCAATTTATAGGACAAATACGCTTTATAGGAAAACAAAATAGAGTACCCATAGTTTATAAGAAACAGATTGTCTGTAGCTATATTTACTGCATGCCTTCTCTCTGTTATACTTATTTTGTAAAAACCTAAAATAGTATGCAAAGTTCATGCACGAAACTTGCATAAATTAAATAAATGTATTCTGATTTTGTTAAAACACACATATTGTGATGCGAATATAATTTTTTTGATTTGTCGAATTCTTTTTCTGTATTCTTTTCAGTCATAAACTTTGGAAAATATATCTACATCAACTGGAGGAATCCTGTATTTAATTCAATCGATATTAAACAAGTAATACTTACTACAGTAAGGATACTAACTCAGGAAATTTCACATTTCAAAGCACTATTTTGGTCATTTTACAATTATTACAAAATTGAAGTTTTAAAGTATCCATATTTATTGTGTTTACATAAGTATGCACATTTTTTATACGTTCCAGCAAAGTTCAAAAGTGTTTATAATTTCGGTTTGTTGGTTGTTTGGTTGTGTTTATAATTTCATTGTGTGATAAAATGTTTCAATGTCTTTAGCGATGAATGAAATTTTCTCATTCATTCCCCACACTGTTAAAAAAAAAAAAAAAAATCTGTGAATTCCAAGTGAAAATACCGGCAGCAAAGTAGCCGAACTTTTACCGTTCCGTTCGTAGATTTTCCGTTGTGGGAAATACAAGAAAGGAAAACTCCGTTTGAAGAAGCAGTAACTGTCCGCTACAAAGTTTGATTTTTAATAATAATAATTTAATGTAATTTTTAAATTTAAGGAATAGATTAATCGTCAAAGAATTCTAAATTATCGAGTAATTTTTAAGGTGCTATGTTATTTTATTTAATTATTATTACCATTATTTTGTATAATTTAGTTCACGCCGTCCTGTGGATCGAACTCGGGCAAACTGAGCCAAAGCTGTTGCTGCTGAATTGTACAAAGTATGTTTTTTATGACTTAGTGGGAAAATCTGCTGTGATTTTTAAAGATTCCCTTCCAAATATATTCCTTAGAATATTTGTAAACGGTTTATTTTATTTTATCTTAGACTGATGCATAATACTTAATATTTTTTAAATCAATTTTAATTTTTTAAATACTTTAAATTAAAAAAAAATACTGTTTAAAACCACTGTTTTTTTTTGTTTTGTTTTTTTGAATGAATCAATGAAAAAAGTTTTTATTAACAATTTTTTTTTTTTTTATAAAAAAAGTATAGGCAATGTTTTGAAATTGTCGTACACTATTTAATTATTTACTTTTTGGCTAATTAATAAAAAGATTTTTTAATAAGAAATAAGAGAAAAATAAACAGAAAAATATAATTTAAAAAGGTTTTTTTCATGTTTTTATTAATCCATGGCGCCAGTGGGACCCGAACCTGCAATCTATGCACGCGGGCGATTGCGGTGTGGTGCCTTGACCACTCGGCCACGGAGGCCCCCACACAAAGCAGTGTCTCCGTTTTTTGTTTCTATTTCTATCCGTTTCGTTATTGCCCCACCAGTGGCCGAGAGGTTCCGACCTCTCAACTGGTAGACGGCAGGTGCTGGGTTCGAACCCAATCGCGGCTGTCGGCCTAACCGTTCGGAGTTTTCCGTGGTTTTCTTCGAACCTTGCGTAAATACGGGTTAGTATATTTACGGGCACTCCCCCTGGTCCTATATCCCATTAGCGTAGATAATCGGACGACAAAAATCAACCAACCGTTTCGTTATTTTCAGGAAATATAGTGGAATTTTGTGATTTGCAACGGAAAATGCCCTTTTATTGTGAAAAGGGACTTTTTCTGTGAAATTCAAGAAAAAAGTCTTCGTGAATTTAAGAATTTTTTTAACAGTGCACTTCAAATTGTCCCAAACATCACTAATATTCAATTATCCACCATTTTGCTTCAGACATTATTTTGTACACAATGATTAATAGTCATTCATTTTAACTCATTCATCCACCAATATTAAACCTTCAAATAAATAACTACAAAATTCTTCCACATGCCGCCCTATAGGAAAAAAAAACAATTATATATGTATTTAATTTTTTAATGAACTTTAAATTCTCTGTATAATTACACTTCAAAATTTCAAAGAGTTATTCCAGTGAGTAAAAAAAAATATACGTTGTTAGATTTTATTTACAAGTTAGATTAATTGTGTTAAACGTAATAAAATGTGGTTTTATATGTAAACTGTAGAAGGGCAAAAATGTTTTTATATAATGATTTACAAAATGGAATTAAAACTATATATTATTCCACACATAGTTTTAAAATGTATAAAAATATTATCTAAACCTTCGTCTTTATTAACGGATATTCTATAATTGCTATATAATAGTTATCTTTATATTAAAGAATAATTTACTCTAAAAATATTTAACGAAGCAACTATAGAAACTATAAGATGACACTTTATAATTTAAACAATTAAATATAAACATCAATTTATTTTTTTACTTAATACATATCATATTAGAAAATTATTCGCAAAGATTTTTAGTTTGAAGCATAATTAAATGTATCTTTTTATTTTTTATACAATTTTCACTATGTTAATTATACTCTATGCCTGATTTAATAGCAAGATTTTAAATTGCTTATTATTTCATATCATGATTTTCTTAATTATAAATGATAGATTTTCAAAATCTGTACCTCTAAAAATGCGAAGGATTAAATATCCGGGGAGAGAGGATTTATTTTGATATGGAGTTATCAATCTGTAATTATTTTTGATATGGAATATTTACCTTTAGGGATTATTAAATTTTCGCACTCACTGGATTTTTGATTTATGATATTCCTACCTAAATTATCTTAGGATTTTATTATCTTATTATCTTAGAATATCTATAGAAAATTATCTTATTGCTAATATAAAAAAATTGCTACTCTTAAAATTTTATTTAAAAAAACACTCTGATGTATACAGATCTTATTGAAAATATTAGAACAATTGAGAAAAAAAATCTTCATTTATTTATGTTCGATACTAAATAAATGCAATCAAATTTCTCATAAATTAAATCTGGAATGTTTAGATAATGCTTTAACATTTACAAAATATAAAATGCAGTACAACAATATTACCTAATGAATATGAAGTAAATGGTAGTTAATATTTTGTAGCAACACCTTTGGTTCTTATAACAGCGTACAATCGATCTTGCATACTATATACAAGGTATTTACAAACATTTCTATAAATTTTATCTTAAATAGACATTATACGTGCACTATTAAAAAAAAAAATCTGAAATTCACGGATATATTTTTTCTGAATTTCAGAGAAAAATTACTTTTTCGCTCCAAAAGGGCATTTTCCGTTACAAATCTAGCCCCACCAGTGGCCGAGAGGTTGGGACCTCTCAACTGGTAGATGGCAGGTGCTGGGTTCGAACCCAATCGCGGCTGTCGGCCTAACCGTTCGGAGTTTTCCGTGGTTTTCTTCGAACCTTGCGTAAATACGGGTTAGGTTCCCTTAGAAAGACCCCCACGGAGGGCACTCCCCCTGGTCCTATATCCCTAGCGTAGATAATCGGACGACAAAAATCAACCAACCAACCGTTACAAATCTAAGAACTCCACGATATTTCCTGCCCCACCAGTGGCCGAGAGGTTCGGACCTCTCAACTGGTAGACGGCAGGTGCTGGGTTCGAACCCAATCGCGGCTGTCGGCCTAACCGTTCGGAGTTTTCGTGGTTTTCTTCGAACCTTGCGTAAATACGGGTTAGGTTCCCTTAGAAAGACCCCCACGAAGGGCACTCCCCCTTGGTCCTATATCCCTAGCGTAGATAATCGGACGTCAAAAATCAACCGACCAACCACGATATTTCCTGAAACTAACGGAAAGGATGGAAACAAAAAACGGAGACACTCCGTTACTCGGGGATCTCCGTCGGCGAGTGGTCAAAGCACCACGCCACTAAACGCCTCGCAGCGTAGTTTGTGGGTTCGTATCCCACTAGCCCCATAAAATAATGAAAACACAAAAAGTCGCTTTTAATTACTTTTTTCTGTTTATTTTTCTCTTATTTCTTATTAAAAAATCTTTTAACTAATTAGCCTCCCAAAAATAAATGAATTGTGCGCTATAATTTCGAAAAATTGTCTAATTTTTGTAAAAAATGAATAAATTATATTTTTTTCATACATTTTTTCATTAAAAAAAAAGTGATTTTAAATAATGATTTTTTTTATTTAAGCTTGTTAAAAAATTAAAATTGGTTTTAAAAATAATAAGTATTATGCATAAGTCTAAAATAAAGTAAAATAAACCGCTTACGAATATTCTAACGAATATATTTGAAAGGAAATCTTTGAAAAACACAACAGATATTCCCAGTAACTCATAAATGACATACTTTGTACAGAATGGCATCAGCAGCTTTGGCTGAATCAGTAAGGACTTATTCCGCTGTCCAAAGGTCCCGAGTTCGATCCTCAGGACGGCTTGCAAAAAAATAATAATAAATAATTAAAAAGTGATTTAAATTAAGTATATGGCCACTCGCAGAGTTCGAACTCTTTGGCGAATGTTCGGTTCACTAATTTTAAAATTTAAATTGAATTATTATCATTACAAAATCAAACTTTGTAACGGAAAGTTACCGCTTTTCCGTACGGAAGTTTTCCTTTTTTTTATCTTCCAAACGGAAAATCTACTAACGGAGCGGAGAAAGTTCGGCTACTTTGCTGCCAGTACTTTCACCTGGAATTCACATATTTATTTTTAACAGTGTGCCACTAACTCAGTTTTACTTGAAGGGGGATTTTCATGAAGTTTTTTCCTCATTATACACTATAAGTTTTCGCTGAATTAAACTCTGGTGAGTTCGGTGGTTAAAGAAGTATCTTAATGTTGCGTTGGTGGAACCAATTCTTAGTTGACACCAAGGTATCAGGTAGCGATAAATCTTGTTGAAAGATGAAATCATCGTCAAATAAATCTTCTGAAGATGGAATTATATAATATTCTAAAAATTCTTGATATAGCCTTTTGGTACAGGATGCACAATTTTCCAAGTTCTTCTGCATTCATATAACCACAAACCATGACACTAGCAGGAAATTTTACGGAATGTTGAATGCATTCTTTATCAGATGCTTCTTGCTTCATTCTCTATACTCGAATACCTTGATTACCTTATGAAACACAAAACATACTTTCATCACTAAATAATATATTTTTCCAATCTTCATTGCTCCATAAACGTCTTGATTTACACCACTTCAATCTTATACGCTTTTGTTTTGCAGTCATAAGTGGTTTTGTTTTCCGTACACAATATTCCCAGTGAAAATTATGGAGACGTTTTAATGTCTTTGATGTAGAAATTCCAACTCCTACATTTTTCAACTTTTGCTGCAAGAATTGCGCACATTTAAAACACTTTTTCTTAACTTTACGCTTTAGTTTCCTGTAATATAAACAAATATTTTCAATTTCGACCACCATCTCGGCAATTATTTTGAAATTCTTCATTTTTCGAATATTGTGGTAGTATTTTACTAAAGCGTGATTGCGAACAATGTAAAGAATTCGCTATAGACAATTGATTTTTATCCTGCCGATACAAATCCATAGATTCCAAATAGATTCAGGAATATCACTCACACGACCCATTTTAAGAAGAAAAAGCAAACAAACTGTAAACAAAATACTGATTTTAAATAAAATCATCTGAATTTAATCAGTGATGCCACCAGTTAGGAAATTGTGGTACTTAAAGGAGAATTAAAGTGAAATATTCTAATATTTTGAATTTGTTTTTAATTCTTATCATTTAATTCTTTTTAAATTTTGTGATGAAATTGTCTTTTAGATTTGCGTTTAACTGTTTGATTGACTAGAAAAAATATTCTCATTGGCAAACTAGATTATTATTTTAAACTGCAGTTTAAGTACGATATTGTAAGCATATGCATGTGTAATATAAAGTAAATATGTCGAATATATTTTGGTAATACTGGGCACAATACATATATGTCATTGAAAATAATTAATTAGCAGGTATTAATTATTCTAAATTCTAGTTATGTGCCATTAAATTTATTTAATGAAATACGTTATGTTAAATTTGTAAAATTGTTTTAATTTTTTTTTAATTTGAATAAATATCTATAACTCCAAAATTATTTTTAATGGTCTATTAAAATCAAACAATATCGAGTTGCTATATGTGACCTACCCTCTTAAAGGATTTTCAAGTAAAAGTTGGAATAGAAATAGTTATCTTAATTCAAATAATAGTTATCTTAATAATATAAGCTATTTCACTCTGAAAATATTTAACGAAGAATCTTAAATTAAGCTATTTTTATTTATATACTAGGAAACCCCGTGGCTTTGATTGCGTAATAGTTGAAATGTGCGCTGTGATATTTGTATGTTTGATTTTAATTTAAGAAAATATATTTCCAGGAATAATTCAAAAAATAACATTTAAGGCATAGTTTGATTAACCTTTATCATTGCACTGAACTAGACAGAAAAGAGATGAAATAAATGAGAAGAACTATTTTAAATATAAATTAACCATCACGAATAATTCAAAGTTTATTTTTTAACGTCTACTATATCTCTGGGGAAACAACGTAAAATGCATAAGTTGAAGCAGAGACTGCCACATTTAATTTGCCAAGATTAATTTTGAAATCGATTCGATACTTCTTACTAATCCATAGAAATGTAATTAAAAAAATCAACGGCTTTTTTAGAAAGTTTTTGGTTTTTGCCAACTCCAGGTGATAGTGTTACTAACTTAAAATATAGACAGTCTAGGAATAGAGATTTACCATTTTTTTCGTAAACATTTTTTTAACCAGTTTATTATAATCTGAGATTGCATAGAAATCGTAATATCGTATTCATACATTACAGGACACATAAAATGACATTTTCTAAGTTAAACGGTTTTGTAAAAACAGCTATTTAATTTTTTATTAAATACATACCATATTAAAATATTTAACTGTAAACATTTTTAGCTTGAAGCATAATTAAATGTATCATATATATACTTTCCAAAATTTTCACAATAGTAATTAATTCGATTCATCATTTAATGGCAAAATTTTAAATTATTTTTTATAAATGAAATAGTTTCAGCATACATAACTTTATATCAATGGTATCTTTAGTCTGTATATCTATAAATGCGAAGTACTAAAAATCTGGGGAGAGCGGATTTATTTTGATATGAAGCTATCAAACTGTAATTATTTTTGATTAGGAATATTTATCTTCGGGTATGCAATCATAACTTTTATGATTTATGATATTTCCATGCTTATTTTTTTTTTAATCTTATAATTATAAATTTTAGGATTTTAATTTTAATGGAGTCCGGGACACAAAAAACTTCATATTTTGTAAAAACAGTTTTATTGCAATAAAATTCCTTTGTTTATTTTTATACTTAAAATGACAATTAAATCATGTTTCTAATTGGAAAATAAAATATTAATTTTTATATTTTGGTTTGTTTTTTAAATCTGGATTTTAAATAAGTATTTTTATTGAAACGATTTCTTGTTCAATTGTGTTTTTTAGATAGATCTTTTTCACCATTTCTCATATTCACTTTGTTATAAGTCAAGAACAGTTAAAACCAAATGGTTTAAAATTGGAACACGTCTTTTGGAATTGCTTCACTTTATTTTTTCTTTCTAAAATATTGAAAAAAGTATTTACTTTAAAAAATGTGATATATTCTTATAGCTTACATTATTTTATTTTAAATTATTTTAAATATTGTTAATTTGTATTTAAATTAATATTTTAAAAACTACTGAATCGAAATGAAATCTTATATATTTCTGTATATATTTCTGTTTAATTAAATGAAAAAATAAATAAACTGTACAATAATATTCTGATCATTATAATGTTATAATGTTTTTACTTTTTAATTAAATTTTAATTTTAAATAATAATAATAATAAATATGCGAAGTTTTATCATGTGATTTTCCTTACAAATAATATGGTTTACCATCACAAAAATTTCAAAATTTTAACTCAATGAATAAAAATTATTCTAAAATCTGTCCCATACATATTTAAATATTTATAATTGCATTTAAAATTTTAATTATTATTAAATTCAAACAAAATTTTCACAGTATTTGTTCGATCTATCTAATTACGTTTCTACTTAATACATAGCATATTAGATATATTATAATTATAATATATTATATTTACCGTTTAAATTGCCATTAAATGTAAATAAAAAAGTAAGCAATATGCTTTGGGATTCATCTAATTAGGTTTTTATTTTATCATTTTAAAATATTATACTACAAATCTTTTAGTCGGAAGCATAATTAAATGCATCGCTTTGATTTTTCTCTGAATTTTCTCTATAATAAATATATTCAACGCATGATTTAATAGTAATTCGACGCATGATTTGTAATTGCTTATTATTTAATATGGACATTTCTTTTTGTTTTTTATATATAAATAATATAGTTTCAAAATCTGTATCATCATAAATGTGTAGGATTAAATATCTGGGGACAGAGGATTTATTTTGATATGATGTTATCAATTTATCATTCTTTTTGGGAAAGAAGATTTGTCTTGAAAGATCATTAAATTTATGTAATTATAATATTTTTTTGTTATATTCCTGTTCTTATTTTTTTTTCTTTATAATTGTGAAACTTGGAAAATTAAGTTAAATGTTTATAATTATAATAATTGATCTAATTATTATTAAATGCAAACAAGAATCAATGTAATACGCTTCGAGATCGAATGGAAAAAATATTTATATGCAAAAAATTATCTAAATAAATGGTCCCCAAGTTACATCATTCCCCTCATAACATATATTAGTCCCACGAAAAAACTAGTCGTTGTGGGGCAACATAATACTTACCAATCATAGATATGATTACTATAAAATATGAAAATAAACTATGTGTAAACTATTGATAAAATGCATCGCAAATCCAAAAAAAAAATGAAACGTATATTTAAATATTTTTATTATACATAGTAATGTTCTGTTAATGAATTGTTGATGAATAAATTTCGACAAATTATATAAAAAGCCAAACTAGTCAAGTAGTACCGAATTGCGTTAAAGAAAATCCCTATAACTAAAAAAAAAATAATCATGTTAACTAACAGTTTACTGCGTCGGATTAGGCGTCTCATTTCCAATTAAAATATTCCTTTGAATTGAAATTTGGATAAAATACAGTAATATGAATTTTCATACACCTTTCATCAGAACGAATGTTTCGAGAATCCGAAAAAATAGATCCGGATAATCAAGGTTACTGATATTAAATAGGCTCCGTTCCCTTCTTACATACAAAGTACATTCAAAATTTCAAGTCTCTATTTCAATTTGTTCGAAATATAGAGCGTTTAAACACACACAGACACACAAACGGACGAACGGCATTTTTTTTCTAAAAATATGGAATCTCCAGTATCTGAAACGTGTAATTTTTTTTTTTTTTTTGATTTTCAAAAATATTGCAAGATCTACCTTATACTACGTATGTTGATTAAGTATAAAAGTAACACATCTCGACAAAAGTAAATTTCACAAGAGAGGCAAAAGAATATTCGCATATTTTTACTAATATGAAATTATTGTTTTCCGTGCAAAGTAATAATGTTCATAAAAGCGTAAAACTCTTGAAAATTATGTACTAAATAAGCTTTGGGTTTTTGAATAATTTTATCTCCTCACACGATTTATTTCTTTACAGTAGTCACGAATGGACATGTAGCATAATAAAACGATTTTCCAGATAGCAACATATTTAAAACTTTTTCGGTACGGTAATCTGCACATCTATTAGTGAAAATAAAACGAAAAATGAATTTTTGTCATATGTGAAATTTTTCTTCTTGATGAGCAATGTTATTGATTACATTCTTAGAATACACACGACATAATATAAATTAGAACCGAATATTTAAATTCAGAATAATATCATTTCATACCTTTGCTTGTATGGTAAACACAATGTTAAGCCTCTTAGTAAATCTTTATCGATATGAATTTTTGGCTTATGAAGAATCACTTCACTTCAGTCAGACATAAATCATTAGATTCCCCAATTACTCGACTCCCTTAACATAAAGATATTTTTCTACTGTTCGATAACTTAGGTTTTTGTGTTGTCGGCTCTTGGACTGTAACAATGTCCGTAAAGTTATCATTATCTCTCGTAAAGGTATCATAATATTGAACAGTAGTTTTAAAATTTTATTTTCCCATTGTTTTACCGATATTTTTTTAAGTATGCTCTAGAGCAAGATTCTCTTTAAAGTATTAGAATTATTCCACTTCCTAATAGTTTTTTTTTATTGTTAAATATCTCAAATTTTAACTTCTTTAGACCTGAATGTAAAATAACACTGCGGATGCGCTATCTTTGATTTACTCAAACAAAAAGATTAAAGACATTTATGCTATAGAATAATCTACAAGTACTCAACATTTTATATTGTAAAGAGTTTAAGTGAACTACAGGGTGGTCATAAAAAAACTTTGCCGGTATATGGAGCTCTAGCGGCCAGTCCGTTCAACCGATCGAGATGAAATTTCAGATATAGCTATTCAGAGGTATGAGCTCGATATTCTAAGAACGGCAACAAAATAGCGCTCACGGTTACGGTTATAGTTACAGAAACTCGAAAGTTTTCAATGGGCACACCCATTTTTTTCATCTCAAAATGTTCACCGCATGCGAAAACCCTAAAGAGAGTTGGAACGGTATGGTTATTGCAATAAACGGATGCGTTATGCTCGCACAAAAAACTGTTCTGCGAATCCCCCCCCCTACCATAAAAAATACGAATGGGGCGCAAGGAGTAAATTTGCATATAACACAGAGTCAATACAGTAATCTTTGATTAAAACACAGATCGAAGAAAACTTTTATTTTGATTATACATTTTTGACATGGCTGCCATCACAGGCAATTACACATTGCATGGTGGAGACTGTGGACAATACAGCTGAACGTTACATCGCATGAGGGATGTTTGCAATCTCACGTTTGATAGAATCTTTCAAATCCGGCAAAGTTTGCGGATTGCACATGTAAACTCTAGATTTTAAACTAGATACACCCAGAACCTGAAATCCATAGGAGAGAGGTTGAGGAATCGCTGAGACCATTGACGTTATCAGTTAAAGTGAAATGTGCTTCGTTCGTTCATAATATGCGAAGAGGTCGATCGTTATTTCCATCATATTGGATAAGAAATTCATTAACAAAGTCTATATGATGCTGATAGTCTCTCACTTCCAACATCTGGGCGCGATGGTACTGGTAAAGAAACATGCATATTACTCTCTTAAAACGAAAAAGCTGAAATAACTCAAGTTGAGCTGAAATCCACTCTTTTCCCATGTTGAAAGGAACCTTCTCAAGAAGAGCTGAAACAACTCAAGTGAATGAGTTGTTTTTAATCAACTCATGATTGAGTGATCTCTCTTTTACTCATACTTGAGTGAAATCAAATCAATAAAGGTTAAATCCAGTAGTACTTGAGTGATTTGTAATAAAGTCATACTTGAGTGAAATGAAGTCATTTAAGACTGAATCTCGTAGCACTTGAGCGATTTGTAACCAAATCATACTTGAGTGAAATGAAGTCTTTAGGATTAAATCGAGTAGCACTTGAGTTAGCTGCAGCCAACTCGTATTTGAGTGAAGTGAAATAATTTAAGGCAAATCCAGTAGCACTTGAGCGATTTGTTATCAATTCAAGTTGGAGTGAAATGTTGTCATTTTTGATTTAATCCAATAGCACTTAGGCGATTTGTAACCAATGCATACATGAATAAAATCAACTCATTTAAGAGTTAATCCAAAACTCCTTCAATTTGTAGAATTGAAAAAATTCACTCTTAAGAAAAGCAAAATTGCTTAAAATTACAAAAATCTTCAAGCGATTTCTAAATCGTCTAAATAAAATCACATCATTTAAAACTAAATTCAGTAATCCTCGATTAATTTTTATCAATGAAATTCAATATAACATGGAATTATTGCCACATTTTCAAGTGTTGCATTTAAATTCTCATTTCGGATTTAAATTTCTGTTTATTGACATTACAAGGGTATGTATATATATATATATATATATATATATAGAGAGAGAGAGAGAGAGAGAGATATTGGAAAACTGTAACATGGATTCTCCAATATTTCTTCCAAGTCTTTAATTAACAAGACTTAAAACATTCTAATTTACATGACTGAAAGTTCTCTAATGAATCATAAAAACATTTTTTTTTCTTTCTAATTCAATGAAACTGTTTCCTATGTCAATTTAGGGAAAAAGGCAATTGAATCGTTATACAAAATTAAATAGAGCTTACATGAATTTTTTATTATTCTGTCAAATCAGAAATTTTTAACATCAGAATTTTCTTTTGTTAAATTTAAAAGTACATATATTCATTAAATTAAAAATACTGGTGATCTCAAAATTGCAAATTTGAAAACACTTATTCATGCAAACTGCCTAAATTTGCATAACTGTACAACAGCACCCGAACAACATTAAACAGAATATCAGCTTCTGATGCTGTGGTGCTTATGGGATTTTTCCTTTCTTTTCTTGGGCAATTTCAAGTTTACATATTTTCCAATGATACTTATAGCTTCAGATATGCTTATATACAATTTTAATTTTTTCATTAGCTTCTGATTTAATTGTAAATAACAATTATTTTTTTATTAAAAATTTACGATTTCAATCAAATAAACCAATCTTAGGCATCTTACTAAAAAAATATTGAAAAAATAAACTTGATATCAGCCCAACGACTCAACTTCAGCACCACAATGTCAGAAGCTGATTGTTCCCCTTAAGAGTTTAGATAATCCTATGCAGAAGTTATTTTCAAATATCTTGTTTGGATTTTAAAATGTTTACCTTTTTTTTGGGAGGGGGGCATAGAATATTTGAGGATGATCTGTAAGTGGGTTAGTTTTTACTTTTGCAATTTTGGTTAATTATTTTTTTTTAAATATTAATAGGAGTTTCAGACCCAGTTTTGAAAAAGAAAGTATTAAAAAACATAAAACCTAAATTTAAAAAAGTATTCCCCCCCACACATGGCCAGTGCAGTGTTTAAATAATTGAAATTGAAAATATTTTAAATGGATAAACATCAACCCATGATACCTTGTTGTAATTATTCCTCGATTTAAATCTCAATCAAAATCATATTTCTTAAACTGACTAAATTAAAAAAAAAATATTTTAATTGTTTAGTTTGAAATCTGAAATGGCTTTGAAATCTTAGATAAAATAATTGTTACCCATAGCATTTATATAAGCACATTGCAATTGGGAAATGTGGAGGAATGTCATTAAAAAACTTGTATAGCTAAAATTTTGATTTAGGACAATCATTTTATTGTATGAAGTTAAATGCAGAAATAACTGAGAAATGGATTTATTGACCATGTGCAATTATTCTTTATATCATTTAAAACATTTGTTAAAACTTGAATTTATATTCAAGAATAACTTACTTCTTCTTCATAAAGAATTTTTGATTTAATTTTTGATTTTATTCAATGTTTCTTAAATCAACTAACTTTTAAATAAATATAAAAGTATAAGACTGCAGCAGTTTATATCAAAAGTAGAGCCAAATGTGCAATTTAGAATGTTGCAAGAAAGAAAAAAAACTAATTTTATTTAACAACAAAAACATTTTATTTAGCAAGGACAAAATAAACCTAACATTAATTGATAACAATTCTTTCCAACATCAGATAAACAAGTTTCAATAACATCTTTAACAGGACCTTTATAAATATAACAGTCCATTTGCATTAAACATTAAATACATAAAGAGCATATTGTAATCTGTCCACTGATTTGTCCAACTTTTAAAATCTTAGGCAAAATAGACACTTTCTTGAAAATCCTTGAGATTAAATAAGATTGTTGAATTTGACTCCTCACTCACAGTAGAATTTTACTCCTCCATGAAATCACCATCTTCCTGTGTTAAAAGAAAATATTGAAATTAAGTTAAATAGCAATAAATATAATGTTAAGGAATGATTATGAACATATTAAAATATTTTGCAGCTTTCAGATTAAATGTTATATAAAATTTCCCATCCATAGTCTAAACATAAAATGAACCATACACTAAAAATTTTAGCTTTATAAATATTACACTACTGAAAATTCAGCCAATCATGAATAAAATGGAAATAGAATAAATAAATCCTGTGCGATTACACTTATCTGCTTGTTTAAATCATGGTGTTACATCTGATACAATAAATCACCATTTTAAAAACAAATTTAAAATGAAAGTTCTTAAAGCAACATTATAAAATATTGTTGAAAATTCACCTTTGTTGCTACTTTCAAAATGTATCAGCGCTGGCAAATACCCAACCAATACAGGTTTTTGTGGATTTTTAGTTGTTTTTCTATATATTTGCATATTTATATAATACAAGATAGAACCTACAACAATTAGACCAGGGTTGGCACGGTTTAAACCAATTGGTTTTAACTATGGTTTAAACAACTGTTTTACTCCTTTTGGTTTAAGCAACGGTTTAGTTTTAAACCAACTGGTATTTTTCTAAAAAAAAAATTCAGAAGAAATCTAATGACATTTTCTCTTTTTCTTAATAATTTATGTATGTCAGATTATTGAATATAAATAACTTCTATTTTTAACACTTTATATCAGCAATAAGCATTGGATGTAGCAGGTTTAGATCACTTTTTGGGTATAGGATTAAAATCAGTCTGCATTGGTGAATATATTTATTTCTCTTTAGAAAAAGCTTCAAACATGTGAATCGATCTAATATAAAATAGATTAAAAATATTCAATATTTAATAGAAAATATCTTAATTTTTTGAAAACTGCAGATTATTTAACGCAATAACATAACACAATCCATAAGATTTCAAGCTGTAAAAGAAATCCCCAATCTTAATTGGGGAGGTTATCTTAAGCATTAAAATCAAAATATGAAGTCGAATAAGAGAGTTTTCAAAGATTGGATGCTACTTAGAGCATTTTAATAAGTGATTCCCCCCCCCCCCTGTTAGTTATCTGCTGAATCTATCACCAAAAATGTTGACTTCAAATTGTCATTCAAGAAACAAAATCTCAAGAAGTATTTGAAATTTATTTTTTGGATAGCTATGGAGAAGAATATTTTATTTATCAGACTACTTTCAAATGTTTATTATTAGTAATTAAAATATTAGTTATAAAGATCCACGCTGCGTGTGGATGAAGATTTATTTGACAACGGTCACTTCCGGACTGACATTTCTGTCACTATTAATCCCACCCCTCTCCTCCTTGTCGTCCCCTTTATAATTGGCCGTTGATCTGCCGTGATATAACAACAAGCTGCACTCATTGATGGAGATAAACTTTAACTCTTTCCTCACTCTGGTCCAAAACTCGAAGGCTAAGTTCAGCACAGCTAGATCTAACCCCACAATGAACCTTCCAGTTTAGTGAACTAAAAGGTGCAGTAATCTCCACAATCGGAAGAATTTTTTTTTAAATTTGATTGCATAAGATCGGGGCATTGCGGGTCTCTCCCCTAAAATTCATTTGTGCTGTGTTCTGGGACACCGGGGGATCCCCTTAAATGAACAAGCTGATGATCTCACTAAGAGGTTTACTGACTCCAGTGGTGACCACCCCCCCAAAAAAAATCTTCATACTTTAACATTGACCCCCCCCCCCTAAACAGAATATCAATTGTAAAATATATTTTACTTATAACCTACTGCACCATCAAAAGATAGTGAGTTAAGCATAATGAAATGAGTTCTTATTGCCCTTATCTAGAATTTAAAGAAAAAAAATACAGAAACATTTCTGGAAATTCAATGTTGAAAAAATTTAAAAGTGAAATTTAAGAATCAAGATTTACAAAGATAGCGAGTTGAGTATAGCAGAATGAGTTCTTATTACCCTTATCTAGAATTTAAAGAAAGAAAATACAGGGACTTTTCTGGAAATTAAATGTTGAAAAAAATTAAAAATGATATTAAAAATAAAGATTTTTTTTTAACAGTAAAAACAAGAAATATTAAGAATTTAAAATCCCCTCCCCCCCCAAAATGTACTTTTTCTGAAATTAACCCCCCCCCCAAACTAAGTTATAGGACGCATCTTGCGTCATCAAACCCCTCTCTGGGCACCCCTGACTGAGTCCGACATCCTGACTGATTAGACCTCCCCGGAAGACTTGATCCAGCCTATAAGCAGAAGATCAAATTGATGGTTGGTTAATTTTTCAGTTGGTCAGTTTTTCGTTCCTTTGTTCATTTTAGTCGTAAGTTCTGTACATCTGATGGATTTTGTTCAGCTACTATTTGCTTTCAGTAGAGTATCGACAGGATGTAGTTGGTTGCGAGTTCTAGTCATGGCGATCTTTTGTGGATAAATTGAAACTACAGCCTGGTTGCTAGAGATCTCACCCCCCCCCCCCCCTTTAAACCTTCAAAGAAGCTTGTTTTTGGCATTGCTAATAAAACAAAATTTATTCTCGTGAATAAAATCAAGGCATATTATTACATCTCGAAAATAATCCTAGCTTTATATGTTATATATACAAATGTAAAAATTGCTGATATATCTTTACCAACTGAATTTGATATTTTGACTGGGTAAGTAAATTTAAAGGGTTAATCTCCTCCCCCCAAGGGTCCTCTAAATCATATATTTTATCAGATTATAGGCCACAAGAATAAAGCGATGACACACCACAATGAATTGTGGGGGTGACACCTAATATTGAGTTAACTGAATGAAAATGAATTAAATTTAATAATTGCAACTGTATTAATGCTATATTGTCATCAAAAACATTATGTACAACTTTTATGATTCTAACATACCAGGAAGCCGGTTAAAAATCGTTTGAAACATTACAGACTTACATAAACCAGATTATTATTATTAAATATAAATGAAAAAAAAAATAAGGCATGTTTTATTAATATAACATGCACAATACTGTACATTTTTAAAAAATGCATTAAAAGATAGAAAATTTCACTAAATTGTTTTTATATATGGCAAATTATTTTTGCTGCCAAATTTAAGGATATCACAAGTAGGTCAAAATTTGGCACTTTGCTAGTAATACTGCTGTTACAGTAGACTTCCTCAAATCCGCACAGCTTGGGACCAGAGGTTTTGCAGATTTTAGAATTTTGCGGATTTCTGGTCATTATTTTCTTTACATTTTTTAAACAGTAATTTGAATGTAACTAACAAGGAAATCTAAACTATTGTAAAGGCTTACAATATAATAAAATACTAAAATAAGTAATAAACTAAAATAAGGATGCACAACCTGTGGCCCGCGAGTTTCATCAATTTACAACTGGAAAAAAATTGAAATTTTTGTGCTTATGTCGTAGGAAAAAATCGTCAATTTACTGTGAGAAAATGTAAAATTTCATCACATAAGAATCGCAAATTTCTTTGGTTGGTACGCAGGGTTGGCACGGTTTAAACCAATTGGTTTTTTTCTCAAAAAAACCAATTGGTTTTTTTAAAGAAATCTAATGACATTTTTTATTTTTTCTACATAATTTAAGGGTTTGAAATTATTGGATATGAATGTTTTCTACTTTTAACACTTTATTTCAGTAATAAGCATTAAATATAGTGGGTCCAGGTCATGCTTATATTCATAGGATGGAAATTAGTAGTGTTGGTGAACATATCTAATGCTTTAAAGAAAATTTTTAAAACTTGGGAATTTTTCAAAGATAAAATAGGTTTTTAATAATCAATTATTTAGTATAAAATATTTTAATTTTAGAAAAATGCCTATTTTTTAAAACAATCTGTCATAACATACATGATGATTTTGAATATGGAGCCACAGAACTGCATACAACTTGATCTTTAAGATTTTAGTCAAGCTGTAAAAGAAATTCTTCTTGATTAGGGAAATTACCCGGGTGTCATCCTCTAAAGGGTGACACCAAATCTTTATTTGCAAATAAAAAATACAATTTTATAAAATTTTGGAGACTAATTAGGAAATAAAATGAGATTTTTAGCTCATGATGCAATACAGCTAGTTTTCTTTTCTTTGCTAAAGTGAAGTTTTATACAAAACGGTGTGTCTAAATAAGATACGCACCAGGGAACAAAAACCAACCTATTCAACGAGTGGGTAACAAAAGCAAACTTTAAAAGAAAGAATTTTCTTCTACGTATAGGCACGGCATTGACTTGTGCAGACTATGGGTCGAGTGATGATTCACTTCTGCGGTTTTTTTTATGCAGAAGGACAAAAGGTAAATAAGGAATGGTAAGGTTATTTTTTATAAGAATGTAGAATTGAGATTGAAAAAATATGACAGATTGGAAAGGAGGAGGAGGGGGGGGGGGCTTGACACCTTTTACATCTGTCCCGGGATGTCACCCATCCTAGCTACACCACTGCACACCCACTTCATCTCTGACAAGTAAATAAATTTTCCTGCCTGAGAAAACCGTACCAAACACAAACCATAAAATAATACTTGAAAAAATAATTATAAGAAAATATTGCATTAATCCTTACTATCTGTTAAATAAATGATCGGAAATAAAATACACAATTTTATAGTTTTAGTTTACATACTACATACTTTTTTATAAAATAGTAATTTTCCATTTTATTATGCCAAAAATTTTGTATAACTGCAAAGGAAGTTTGGTTCATTTTACATTCTAGTAGGAGTGTGTGTGTGTGAAGAGGGGGGGGGGGACGGTTAAAAGTATTTTATAGAATTTTATGTAGCGGGTTACTGATGACTATTTCTGACCAGTAAACTCTCATGCGTACTGGTCTTTGGGACCAGTAACTTTTTTTAAAATCAATTCTACCACTGGGCTATGCATAAAAAATGTTAAGGGAAAGGGATGATATTACAAGGTATTTTCTAAAGAGAAAGAGGATTTGCTTTTTGGTATCGTTGCATAATATTTAGGAAATAATACATGCATTTACCAGTATAGAAATACAAACTTTTGTCCACTGTTTTCGTTTTATTTATAAATTCTCATTTAGATTTAAAGCTACCTGGGAAGCAGGCACAAGAAAACTATTATTTCTGCATGCATTATGTAGCAGATTATTATAATACAGACCATGCATGCAATAATTTTGCCCAATAACAGTATGAAACATTGCCAAACAAAACAGTAACACAAGTTCAACATTAAGAATGAAAAAAAAAAAAATCTCAGAAATGTGTATAATGTAATCCGGAGCACGTTTTTACTAAGACACTGCAAACAAGACGTAAATACAATGTTTTGATAAATTTCTATGAATAAAGATATAATAATTACAAAACTTTAATACAAGGCAATTAAATAACGAGATATTTACATTGCATTAACAATTTTTACTCTGATTAAATATACTAATTTATTTTATTAAAGCACGAAAGTTTTGTAGCAGCACTGTAACACCAATTATTAATATAGAAATGCATTAAACACATCCTCAATATTACCGTGTGACACGACATTTTAATTTCAAGGTATGATACTGTTATGAATTTTAGTCTGTTAAAAAGAGAAGGGAAAGTTATTAAAAGAAAGCATAATTAAAATAAAATACTTATATAAAACTTACTTACTTCGTAAAAAAGGCATTTTCAGCAAATTGTTTAGCGAACGCCAGAAGTCTCCATCTTATTTTGCAAGGTCACGTGACGAGTCAGCGGCGAAAATCAGCGCGGAAAAAGAGCTGTTTCATTATTGAGTTGAGTTGTTTAGTTTTAAAGCTGTATGAGTGGATTAGAAAGAGAAAAAATCAAACCAAGATGACTGAATCGGTTAAAAATCAACTCATTCACGATCCAATAAATTATAACTCTTTCTTGAGCAGCCAAATCCACTCTTTCGTTTTTAGAGAGTACAGAGCGCAGTAACATTAAGACTATTGATTTCGGTATATCAAATACACGAGATGCACTTTCTGTAGTTTGCATGCGTCCTCTGGTCACTATGTGATGCACTTCCATAACAGTATCTTCAGGTACAGTTGGTCGTAGAGTTGATTTTGTGCGAGCATAACGCGTCCGTTTATTGAAATAAACATACCATTCCAACGCTCTTTAGAGTTTTCTCATGCGCTAAGCATTTTGCGGTAAAAAAATGGGTGTTGCAATTGGAAAATTTCGAGTTTTTGTAACTGTAACCATAACCGTGAGCGCCATTTTGTTGCCATTCACAGAATCTCGAGCTCATACCTCTGAATAGCTTTATTTGAAATTTCACCTCGATGGATTGAACGGACTGGCCGCTAGAGCTACATATATCGGCAAAGTTTTTTTTTTATGACCACCCTGTACTTTAATGAAAATTTAATTTTTTCTTGTTGATGCTCAGTTTGGAATGTATTTTACAAACTTAGATGATAATAACACTAATTTTATGCGGAAACAAACATCAGTGTTGCAAATGTTTGGTTTTGATCCAAAGTCAGAAACATTCAAGCATAAAGAAGTTATGTAAAAAGATAAACAAATCAATTAGATTATTTTATATCCCTCACGACTCCGACATATCACTTGTCATACTACACAATCGAGAATGTTATACATCTATAATATCTAACCAGTAAACAATTGAAACTGTCTATTATTTAACACTTTATTGCACGAGTATTTCCAATTTTATGAAAAATAAAATGAAATTTATCTTTCAGTGTAATAATGGAGAAAACATTAATAAATATATATTTAATTTTACACCGATTAGTCACCTTTGGCGAGCAGTTTGGCCTCCCTTAAACGAATATTGCGCATTAAATCATATTACTTTTATTCATAATTTATTTTAATTGCTCATTTGTTTTGCCAAATTACAAGATTTCACTAGAAAAATAAACACAAATATCATATACAAACCACATTGGCGCGATTGCAACAAAATGGCAATTATATATACAGTAACCCAGCTATTGTTGTTTATTTATTAATAAACTGTTTATTTACTTTTATTTTCTTTTTTTTAATAATTTTAATTGTTTTTTCTATAATTAATAACTAAACTTATTTATTTATTATTATTTTCTTTTTAAATAATAGAAAATAGTTAAAAAGTATGTATGTAACTGATATTTGAAAACAAAGGTCTCACCAAATCGACGCCAGAAAAAAAAATACGGTGCGTATATGACATCTTCGCCGAGAAATCAAGAACTCCGTATTTTTACGTTAGCATGCTGCAGGCGATAAATCGCCAAATATTGTACCCGTGGCATTGTTTTGTATTTCATTAATTTCATTTAAAATGTAATAATGTAATTGTTTTACTTATATCATTTATAATACATAACTTTAATTTGAAACTGAAACATTTTAAAACTCGTGACTTTTATGTATTTTTTAAGTATTTAGTTTTTTTTCTGCTTTTAAACAATTAAGAAATATTCGCGATTTCTGTGCCACATACGATAGCGTAATATATATATATATATATACAGTGGCGGTCAAAAGTTTCCGGCCAGCAAAAAATTTTCAGTTAATTTGTAAATATACCTATATGAAGAGGAATCTCAAAGCGATACTTGTGTATTTTATTGACATATTAGTTAGGAACTTACTTATAGAAGAACGTATAAATATCAACAAATTTAATTGACAAAATTAAGTATAAAAGAAAACGCATGTTCTCAAAAGTTTTCGGCCATTTATCATTCTTTAGTCTTTTTCTATCTGTAAAGTGTTTTTTTTTGGTTGTGTTTATGAATGAATCAACGTGTATAGCATAGTTTGAATTCAAACTTGAAAAGTTCAACAATTGTTGTTCATAAATGAGTGATTAGTTTTTCGCTAAAAGGCCAATCTTCTCGAGATATTGCGGCTAAGTTATCGATCGGTAAAATCGACTTTAAAAGATATTTAAGAAATATATAAAGATGGCCATGGCTTTCAGGAATTTCAGAGGTGCGGGAGACCTCGTAAAATTACTATTCCGAAAACTTTTTACTATTCCTGTGGACAGATTTATCAGGAGAAAAATCAATGGTAATCCGCATGAAAATTCCGTTGCAATATACTGCGATTTACGGAATGAAAATATTGCTGAAATAAGTTAGTCTACCTTGTTATGATGCTGACGTAATACAGAACTTTATGGAAGAGTCGGTGTTAAAAAAATTTTCAGACGTAAAAAAATACCGACGTACCCTACTTTCATTTTCCAAGAAACACAAAGTCTGGTCAAGTGAAAACTGGACAAAAGTTCTATTTTTCCATTAATCGAATTTGAAATTTTTTTGGTAGTGATAACAGACACTGCATACGATGACCTAGCAACAAAAGGTATGATTTGGCGTATGTTATTCCTACAATGAAGGATGGCGGATGACACCTTATGCCGTGGGGAGTGTTTTCTTTAAAAAAGTGTTGGTCCATTATTTGAAATCCACAGCCAGATGAATGATACAATTTATCAGAATATCTTGCAAGACCATTTTTTGCCTTATTGGAGAAAAAAATTTGGTCGCAACTATTTTTCGTAACATGATAACGGCATAAATAATGTATGCAAGCCTCGATAAGCAATAGTTTTCGCACAAAAAACTCCGTTTTTGAAATGGTCAGGCCAAACGCCCAACATGAATCCAATAGAAAATCCCCCCCCCCCAGGGAATACCTTCTTTAAGTATTTACGGGTTTCGCCACCCCGGGATCCTGAGCGATCTTTCTCCTTTCCTTATTTCTTCTCTTTTTTTAGTTGTCTATCCTTTTTCCTTTGTTTCACACTTTTTAACCTTCTCTTTTCAGTTTGTTATCCCTCTCTGATCTTGTTCATGTTTGATAGTTATACTAACATTTTTGTTTACACAGTTCCTGTTCTACAAACTTTGTTACCGTTCTTTTGTTTAAAAAATAATAATAAAATGTTTAAAAGACAAAAAAGACAGCATTTTTTTAAGCTCCCCCTCAAATAACTTTTTATACAATAGTGGGTTTTTTTATGCACGTGAGACATTCTGGGTGTTGAGGTTTCTTTTAACCTCATCGCCTCGGATCTTCCTTTTTAAGTTGATCTCGAGTCCCAGGGTGCAAGGCATCTCTGAACTCTGGTTCTGAGTACGGGGGGCGCCATGCTTGCATGGTGGTGGTTAGGAGTAACACCAGAAGACTGGTGCCTTTCGACGTAAGGGCCGGCTGTAGGTTGGACAGCACTGTAAAGGCTTACCTACGGCGGCCCCTTCTCCCTGGAAAAGAACCGGAGCTTCGGAGATGCTATCAAGTTTAACCCAATGTTCGAAAAACGTGGGGGTCTGTTGAAAATAGTTTTTGTCTTGTGAGACCTGCGCCAGAAGTAACGGTAAGAAGAAGGGTCGGTGACCAGGCCCGATGTCTGGCGTTTTTCAAATTTACAAATTCAATTATGGCTACAACCTCAAAAGATAAGACATGCGAAGTGGAGGCCCCACACCAAAAAGAAAATAATGATATGATGAGCTGCGACTCTATTACAATTAATAATGTGCAACAAGAAAAATCATGGGCAGACAGAGTTGAGGATTTTACTTCCAATACGGTATGTAAAAACACCAACTCTAATGCCAGCGAAAGATTTTTTGTAGTAAAACCTCAAGAGGGAACTTTTGACAAAACATCCCCCTTTCTAATTAATAAAGCTATTCAAGGGTTGGTTGGTAAACCAAAAACTATAAAAAAATTCCGTATAGGTGAACTATTAATCGAAGTATACAATGATCAACAAGCCATCAAATTGAAAAAATGTACAGACTTTGCTAACATTGCTGTCACTGTATCTCCGCACAGAACAGTAAATACATGTCGTGGAGTGACCTCCGAATCAGACCTCCTATATGTCACTGAAGCTGAACTCTTGGAAAACCTGAAAGATCAAGGTGTTATTCAAGCTAGAAGAATAAAAATCTACCGTCGTGATGAACATATACCCCCAAGTCAAACTCACATATCCACCAAGCACATTATACTTACTTTTAATACACCTACACTACCTAAATACATAAAAGCTGGTTATTTATCATGTTCTGTAAGACCTTACATTCCAAACCCATTGCGCTGTTTTAAATGTCATCTCTTTGGGCACTCCTAAATTTCATGCCGAGGTAAACTCACTTGTGGTCGGTGCGGCACTATTGACTATGAAAGTAATCAATGCCAGGCACCACCTTCTTGTGTAAATTGAAAAAAAGGTCACCCATCCTATGCTAAATCCTGTGAACAATGGAGAAAAGAAAAAGAAATACAGACAATACGTACAAAAGAAAATATACCATACCCTGAAGCAAGAAAGATAGTCGAATCCAGGACACCCAAAGTTGGTGTATCCTATTCTGCTGCTTCATCAAAAAAAAACCGAAAAACATATCACACAACTGCAACTCAGACTGAATCCCCTGCTGAAATGAAATGTCAAACTGGGCAAAAAGAACTAGCCTCTCCAATAGTTCTGGAAAAACTACAAGATCAACACAATCAACCTCATCTAAATCTCTAAATCTTGCTCTTTCCAATTTGCCACAAAAGGCTTCTCCAAAGTCATCGAATACTCTAATTCCTAAACCTCCACTCAAAAGATCCCCTCAAAATCAAACTAAAACCGTACCTCCAAAACCTAACCATAGACTCGAAGCACCCGAAAATAAAACCAAAATTAAAAAAACTGTAATATTTAAAAATGAAACACATCAAAAACAGAAAAATAGTAAAGACGAAATGTATATGGATGATGATGCTTTAAACCTTCATCCGGAACGGGATGAACAGTTAGACGATGGAGATAGTAGCATGTCTACTACCTCCGAAACAAATGACATAGATACTTTTATCTAGCATCTTCCTTTATGACTAATATTATTTCGTGGAACTGCCGTGGTTATCACAATAAACACGACGAAATCCGCATTCTCCTCTCTGATCATCAACCTTTATGCCTAGCTCTGCAAGAAACCCATTTAAAGTCTAAAGACAAAGCAAAACTACGTAATTATGCTACATACAGATATGATTTTATAGGTAGTGATAGAGCCACGGGTGGAGTGGCTCTCTTCATCTCTCGCAGCTTACCTCACTCTCATTTCCCTTTAAATACTAATTTACAAGCTGTTGCAGTCCGTGTACACATAAAATGTCTCATTACAATCTGACTATATATTTACCATCTAACCAAACTATTTAATTAGCACATCTTAATGATCTTATTTCCATTTCCCCACGCCTTTTATTATCGTGGGAGATTTTAATGCTCACAGCCAACTGTGGGGTAATTCTAACAGTAATCCACGTGGTGATACAATAGAGAAACTCATAACAGACAATAGCTCATGCCTGCTGAATAACGGTGATAAGACATATTTTCACGAACCAACCTAAACATATCCTGCAATAGACCTTACAATTTGTTCCCCTTCTCTCTATCCGTTCTCGAACTTCTGGGTCTCAAATGACCTGCACGGCAGTGACCACTTTCCGACTTTTATCTCTTTAACTTCTCCAGATGGAGATTCTAATAACTATCCCCCAAAAAATATATATGACAGAGCCGATTGACCAGCTTTTACTGCACTCGCAAATATAGCTAATAACATGATAGAGGGTGACATTGACAAAGCACTTGATAATATAACTGATTGTATTATCAATGTTGCTGATGCTAGCATTCCAAAAACTTGTACCAGATATAAACACAGAAAACCATGGTGGAATAACGACTGCCAAATGGCAAAGAAAAAACAGCAAAAAGCTTGGGGACTATTTCGTAGATATCTAAGTAACAATAACTATATTGCACATAAAAAAGCAAGGGCTGAGGCTAGAAAATTGCGACGCAAAAGCCAGCATGACTCCTGGATTAATAAACATAATTAACTCCTGGATTAATTATGTCTCAAGCATTAAGTCCAATACATCTAGTAAAGAACTCTGGACAAAAGTAAATAAGTGTATGGGCATTTATTCTGAAAATCATATTTCCATTTTAAAATATAACGGTCATACTATCACATCCCCTAAAAACATTGTTGAGGCAATAGGGTCTACACTTGCTTCAAATTCAAAATCAGATGCATACCCCGATCCTTTTTTAAGTTACAAAAGACATACTGAAATGACTAGGATTAATTTTAATACCCATAATTCACTTCCATATAATCATCCATTTGTAATATCGGAAATGACAAAATGTTTGAAAGACTGTCACTTATCTGCCCCTGGTCATGATGGCATCACCTACATCATGATCAAACACTTATCGGCACCCTCTCTGGACAACCTCCTTTCATTCTTCAATAGAATCTGGATGGAACATGCATTTCCTCACGCTTGGTGTAAGGCTATTGTTATTCCTTTTCCTAAATCAGGAAAAGATGATAGAATCCAAATAATTTATCGCACTTTCTAGCAGCCTTTGCAAACTACTTGAGAAAATGGTTAATTGCCGCCTCATTCATGTTTTAGAAACTAACAATTGCCTTGCTGCATTTCAAAGAGGATTTCGACGTGGTAGATCTACTATCGATAATTTAATCCATCTTGAACATTACATTAGGACAGCTTTTCTTACAAGCAGCCTTTTGGTCTCAGTTTTTTTTTTTTTGACATGGCGAAAGCCTATGACAGAACATGGCGCTATGAGATCCTTCGTGACCTTTTTAACTTGGACTTTCGCGGGAACCTCCCAATTTTTATTAAAAACTTCCTTGCTGTGCGACTTTTCCAAGTTCGCACTGGCGGAATTCTCTCTAATTTTTATGTACAAGAAGAGGGTGTACCCCAGGGCAGTGTCTTGAGTGTCACCCTCTTTGCTATAAAAATAAATGACATTCTCAGCCATCTTCCTCTATCAGTGTAAGAAGATTTATATGTTGATGACCTTAGAATTATGTGTATAGGGCAAGATATTCGTTTTATTGAAAGACAACTACAAATTGCTATCAATCGCATTCTCATTTGGACTAATAAAAATGGTTTTATAATTTCTCAAGACAAAACTTCTTGTGTGCATTTCTGTAGACGAAGAGCTCTGCATCCAGATCCTGAAATTTTTATTGGTTCAGCCCAAATTCCTGTTGTGGACAACGTTCGATATCTGGGTCTAATTTTTGACAGAAAGCTTACTTTTTTACCTCATATCTTAAATCTACTGACTAAATGTGAAAAATCATTAAATTTACTTAAGGTTCTTTCAAATACTTCTTGGGGAGCAGACCGAACATCTTTACTTAAGATATATCGTGCTGTGATACGTGCAAAAATAGACTATACCTGTCAGGTCTACGGTTCCGCCTCTAAGTCTGTTCTTAAGAAACTTGACACTGTGCACCATAGCGCACTTCGTGTTTGCTCTGGTGCATTTCGTACCTCTCCGGTTTTAAGCTTGTATGTTGAGTGTAACGAGCCATCACTATACAACATTCGTGATAAACTCTCACTCAACCTTTATTATCGTATCCTTTCACATCATGGTCATCCACTTCATACATTTCTTTAAATAAAGACAACGATATGCTTTATCAGAATCGATTATCCTGCATCCCGTCTTTTGGTGTTAGAATAAGAAATCTTATTGACAATAGCCCTCTTAATAATATAGAGATTAGTTCTTGTCATCAACATACTATACCTCCCTGGCATCCTCCTAGTATCACTTTCCTTCATCCTTTTAAAGGATATGATAAAAACAACTTGGTCCCTTCTATCTTTCAACAGCTATTTGCAGCACACCGTACAAATTATTAAAATTATACTGGTGTTTACACTGATGGTTCCAAGAGAGGGGATGTTGTTGGCTGTGGAATTTTTTTCTGATAATACATGTTTAAGTTATAGGCTTAATTCTTGTATTTCTGTTTTTACTGCGGAATTGATAGCAATAGAGTGATCCATGATACATTTATCTCATCATCATTACACATCATTCATCATCTATACAGACTCTAATAATTCTATTGACGCAATTAAATATTTTAAAAAGCATCCTTATGTATCATCCATATTGGATCGTTATAATAATTTGACAAATCGTGGCTATAATCGTGGCCTCCGGCACTTGTATAGAATCCATTTTAACTCTCCATCGCCTATCTTGACTAACCTAATTGGGGAAACACCTCATGGGGCATTCTTTGATTTTTTAAAACAGACTAGCTTTTATTAAGAGATTTAGGTTTTATATCCTTTATATGTTTGTATTACCTATTTGACATTTGGATGGGATACGCCATCCAGATACCTTTTCCATTGTTGTTTTATTAATTTCATATTTGTTACTTTTTACTCCTCGACTGGCGCAGCATGTCCCTTAACCTCTTCGCTACTGGCGATTATTACAGTATTTTTAATTATTATTGAATTATTTCTTCTCTCGTTTGACTTCAGAGCGAGATTTTTGTTTTATTTTCATTAGCTCGAATCTTATAATTCGAAACATATTATTCTTGTATCGAAATTTCATTTATATTTGAGTATCATTAATAAAATGGGACAAAACTGATGTACTGACTACTCAGGGACTGAAGAGGTTAAGGGATTTTGTGCCATAAAAAACAATCAACTAACCAACCAACGAATAGAAAATCTTTGGAATAAAGTTGGCAAAAGTCTGCGGAACTATAAATATTGCAACTCAGCCGAAATTTCGCCAAAATTGCAAGAAATGTGAAAAAAATATGTACCATAGACGATCTTTAACCGTTGATTGTATGAATGTCACATTGCTGCGCCGCATTACTTATTACTATAGTTAATAAAATAGCTATACGATAAAACAGTATTTGTAAATGTTGTTGATCACTGTAATTTTCTATTACAATACCGCTTTTTTACGAACTTGTTAAAGTGGCCGGGAACTTTTGAGAACATGCGTTTTTTTTTTATATTTAATTTTGACAAATTAAATTTATTGGTATTTACACGTTCTTCTATAAGTAAGTTCCTAATTAACATGTCAATAAAATGTATAAGTATCACTTTGAGATTCCTCTTCATATGGGTATATTTACAAATTAACTGAAAAATTTTTGCTGGCCGGAAACTTTTGACCGCCACGGTATATTTTTGATATTTTATGGTGTATGTCATTTCTACACATTTAGGATTTAAAATATTCTATTGTGGTATTTTGCTGCTAGATGAGCTTAAATTAATTAATTTTATAATAATCTGCAAGATTGTTTGTATTAATAATTTTAAATATTTATTAAAACTAATTAAAGTAGCTTAATAGTTTGATGTTTTTTTTTTTTTTTTTTTTTTTTTTTTTTTTTTTTGGGGGGGGGGGGGGGTTGTTTATTAGTAAAATGTATGGCATATAATGAAAATTATGTATATTTTTTGATATGTGCCAGATAGGCCATGTGATGCAATAAAGAATTAAACACGTAAAAAAATCCCGAGAAATTATTTATTTATAATTATCATTTATTGATACTTTATTAGTTTATGTAGCTGTAAAAATAGATTTTTATCGTCTTTTAAAATAATTAAAAAGAGAACAATACTCTGAAATGGTGTTTTTAAAATTAACTAATGTAAGCAGTTTGTTTGCTAAACTGAATAATAAAGATTTTATAAACGAAGTAAAAATAATCTTTTAAAATTTCATAGCTACACGATGAGAATAACAGATGTCTGTGGTAAAATGTTCCAAGTTCCAAAAATTGTGGAGGACTATTTTCAAATCGGAATATGTAACTTCTTGTTACAATTATAGACAGCGTCTTCTCAGTTAATTAAATTATGTTATAAAAACATGTGTTTCTTCTCATTTTGTTTCTCATATTTGTTTCTTATCATCCTTATGAATTACTTGAACAAAAATTCTAAAATTCAGTTAAGAACATTATTGAAAAATTATTGTAGACTAAATATTTATTATTCACTATTACTTATTATTCACTAATACTTATTATTCACTATAGTATTGACAAATTTGTATCTAGTCGTACAAAATTAATCTAATAAATTAATTCAAGATTAAAATCTTAAAATGATGCAGAGATAAATTACTAGATTTTTATATTGCTCTCCAGTTTTTACCAGCTGTCACTAATTGGAGATGTGTGCGATTGTCTACAGGTACCTCAGTCAAACAGTATTCGAAGTCAAAATCGCGGGAATATGTGACCATAGGTACCTTTAAAGGAAGAACTAGGTAACAAGTTTCGTAACAATTTTTGACTTCCACATTTTTTAAGAATTTAGAGACTTTTAATATTCTCGACACGATTTTTCTGTTTTATAAAAATTTAGCGTAGAAACCATTAGCGTACCTGTCTGTGTAACACAAATTTTATGTATGCTCTACCTGAAAAATTAATGCATGGAATTCGATTTAAGGTAAAGATAGTTTTTGTTATAAAATAGTAGTGATGACGTATGTGTTTACCGATCGAAAAATGGTTCTGGTACGTTCATTTGGGTTCTGCATGACATTATCTATGGAATAAGATCTCTTGAATCTTCAAAATTTGTTAGAAACTTCAATTGTAGTGTTTATGGCTGAATTATGATTCGCAATATTTTATTTAAAATTATATTTCTTGCATTGTCCTTTTGTTATCTAGCTTCACTTCTAGTTCAAAAGTGATTGTGCTATTTTTTCTTTATTCATTTATTTCATTTATTCATTTAATTTTTCATAGACATTATAGCCTTTTTTAAGTTTCTGGTTAAAATGAAATGCACCAAATATTATATAAGCGGTTTTTAATTAAAAATATATAAACTGATCTAATATTATATTTGAAAACCGAACATGGAATGCTGCTAAACACCACTTTATTATTTTCTAATTATTGAAATTTAAAGAAAACTCGAAGATTTTTCATTATTTTCTTTATTTTTAGACTGTAACAGTGTTATTTAAATTGATGCATTCGGTAAATAAAAATGTTTTGTAATTGGTTTAGCAAGCCAATTGTACTTTTATTCCCGATTATTTCAATGCTTAAGATTTCTGCAAAATAATTTTTATAAAATTAAACAAATCGATTAAATATTTATCTAGACAACATTACCTTTAAAATTGCTATAAAAAAGTCCATAAACAGATATTATGTTCCCATCTATTAATGTCTCTATTCGTGAATACAGACAAATGAACGAGACTTCACTTCGAAGATGATATAATCCCATCGCTTTTGAAGCAATCAAACTAAAATTATTTTTGATATATTGGAAGCTATTCCAAAATTATTAAAGTTATTCCACAATCCATTAAACTTCAGAATTTAATGTATTTCAATGAAGATAAATTTTGCATTTATGATAAATATATTTAACAAATAAGATTCCGTGATGCATATTATATAAATTGAAAGTCAGGACTAGAAGTAATATCAAGATTATAATTATTATTATAATTATTACTATGCTATTTTCTTATTTTATTAAAAGAATCAATAATATTTCATAAGCATATATCTACTTTCCATTTAAATACAAGCTTGCAACAAATAATTCTGTAATATACTTCTCTATGTTGAGTATTATTACTCCCCTTCCTTGAATAAGATTTTTCAGCCCTATTAAAAATCTTATCTTAAAGTTAAAGTTACTCTTAAAGTTATCTTTAGAGTAATAATTAAATTCCCTCTTAAGCTAACTTCTATAACAGTGATAGAAGTTTCAGGATTAGGCTCAAAGAAGTCATCTAATCAAGCTTTTAATCTATGTCTTCGTTGAATGATATATCATGTAAATTATTCTTAAATAAACAGAAAAATGAAAATATGACGGTGCCAGATTTGAAGAGTATGGAGGTAGCAAAAAGAAAATTGTGTCGTAAATGAACAGTTTTTGTCTATTCACAATCTATTTTCATGATCTAACAACAGACGAAATTCTATAAAATTGAAATCGGCTTCACTTCTAGAGTAAAACATGTTTTTCAAATAATAGTCAAACTTTCCCAATCGATTTTAGTTCTAAATGCATTTTTTTAAATTTTGAAACATACGCTCAAGAATTATTTCCAAATCGAATATGTGATACAAATAGACTGGAAAACAAAAATAACATAATTAGTAAATGCTGTACAAAATGTTGCAAAATTTAAAAACTAAATAAACATTCATATAAATTTAACAAATTCAACGTTTCGATATTCGTCTGAGATCTTCACCATGAAAACATATTTATTCTGCTTCGAAAGAGAGTAAAGAAGCCTTGAAATTCAAAACTTCATTAGATTACCAGTCAATTGTTTCTTCTACCAATAATAAACAGGAAAACATACATTACCAACTTCTACCTAACAAAAAGGAAAATATATAATATTCACATGGTGTAACGAAGAGAAATCACTACCATTACATTTACCTATCAATATGTGGCCCTTGGAAAAATTAATGAATTATAAAATTTTACTATGCTACGTATTTTCTGCATCATCAGATATCATTAAAAGTGGAGACAAAAGCACTGATGACATTCATTATCAGACCTGTAGTGACAAAATTTCCAGTCATAGCGAAACATTGGAAAATTTTGTCATTGTGTCGCTGTCATTGTGTCAGCGCCTGCTTGACCTTATTTTAAAGATGGGAGCATCAACTCACAATGCGATTTATCGAACGTAATTGTTAGAAATAAAGTTCAGTTTGAGAGGACAAAGGCAATAATCAGTCTATCGTTTCAAGCTGTTGTAAAAAATTATAATATTGACAAGATTTTTTTTTGTGCTTCGATAGTCATAAAGACATGAGTATATCACTAGAAAATAACATAAAAAGTCATAATAGAGTATGTAAAAATTTTGGTAAAATAACTTGGTTCCGAGTACACTAAAGTATTTGTAAATTATGGAAGAACGCAAATCATATGAAAATACATCCTAATTTTTTTGTCATGCGTTGACAATAATATAGATGTAACAAAGTTGGTTTTGATCGGTTGCGACGGAATATCTGTTAACAATAACTTTAAAGGAGGTGTTATTCGAAATGTGAAATTGATCCTGCAGCGTTCATTACAATGGTTTGTGTGCTTGTTGCACACTAATGAGTTTCCACTACGCCATCACTACTGCAACGAAGGTATAAGAGAAACCATAGACATGTTTGCCACAAAAGGTGACTTACAACTGCAAATAGAATTTTCAGGCTCTATTTAGATTTGAAAATCATTCTGAAGCATTAGTAATGTTAACGATGCTCATCGTGAAAGTCTATGCGCCAATGTGGTTGTTGAAGATTAAAACAAAACTACCGGTAATCTTTCCTATAGCATAGCATTTGCATCAATCAATCATTTTCTCACTTCATATTCCGAGTGATCTGAAGAACGTCATAGATGCTCTTATCATAAGAAATGGGTATTTTTGGTCATAATGAAAATATTCTGATATCGAAGTCAGCAGACGACAGAACTCATATAAGGCAATTGGCCATTCAAAGAATTCTAAAGTATGCGAAGTTAAATGGTCCTCTGCAATCCCAATCATTCCAACGAATAATATCTGTATTTTAAATTTACCATCTTTTTATCATAATACAACGGATTATGTAGATATGATTAAGTGGGAAAATGTCACAGAACCTCCACTAACTGAATAATTAAGTGACGACATGATTTCAGAAGCAAATTATAAATCCAGCAATATTACCTACTCTCAAGGGTAGAATAGTCAAAACAGTCACGGAAGCATCTTCTTCTGTTCGTTTTGCATGAAATCGGATACAGTCATGGAACCTCATGCCAATTTTCAACACTTTCTGTCTTTGTTTTGGCGCAGCATGTCCCTCAAGGGATTTTGTGCCACTAAACCTTATACAACCAACCAACCAACCAATTTTCAACACCAAATGCGATTATTGCCCAATGCAATTCCGACGATTTTTTAGAATTTTCTTGGTTTAATAAAAATATTTTTTTTATAAAAAGCTGAAGTCTAATAACTATTTAAGTGTCTTCTCATTGCAAAAAATATTTACAAGTATTAAAATGTATGTTTTACCTAACAAAAATCCATTTGGCATTTAAATTTTGCATTGATTATGTTTAATTAACTTTATCTTAAAATACTTACTATAAAACAATTTTTCCGCATGAATAAGTTTTCATTAATATTAAAACAATTTATTTGGGTCAGAAATATTCTAGCCAAATTTAAGGTCTTTTTTTTTCGAAATTTCAAGCCCATTGCAACAGTATTATTATTATTATTATTATTATTATTTTGTAATTGTGAAAAAAAAATCGAACCACCCTAATTTATACATACAACTTTCTCTCAAAAGATTACTTCCTAAAACTTTTTGAATATATCAAATATATACTTTCGCATATAAAAGCTGATTTACATTACGCTATGTCTCTATAATTAAAAAATAAAATTTAACCCTCCAAGCGTCTTGCAAATGGGTAAATTTGTAATGTTGTTTTCTCTGCATTTTGTCTTAATTGCTAATAAAATATAATTCTTTCAATATTACATAAAAAATCTTATTTAGGAATATAAATGTAATCCTTGAGAGTCTTAACCATTCTTCAATGCTTTGAAAATTCATTAAATTTATAGAATTATAATATCTTAAACATTGCTTATAATGCAGTGAAACCTGGAGCTTAGTGTACGGAATATTACGGACCAAACGCTTAGAGGGTTAAAGCTTACTGATTTTCGTCATATAAAAAATATTTATCTGGAATAAAATCTGAATCAGGCTAATTTTTATCATGTAGAAGTAGAATGAATGATGAACAAATGCAAACTGACATTTACTTGCATTGTCAATAAGGACAGTCATTAATAAGAACAACTATGTAATATCTATATGAAAAGTTTTAATTTAATTAAATGAACTTTAACACGTTCGCTGCCGCTTACATGAAGATGTGATGATAGTTAATGGCGCACTGTAGAAGTGGGTTTTTCCCAGAAGCCGATTTAATTTTTATAACAAAGAATCAGTGAAATATTTTCTCGCGCCTATTCGTGACTGGCTATTGGACATCACTCTACATCTCCCCACATCACGCACTGGCGCGTGAGTGGCCCCTTAACGTTGGCGCCATACCACGCGCTTTCGCGTGAGCGGCAGCGAACGTGTTAAATGTGTGAGCAGAGTGAAATCGTATACACTGTGCAAATAACATAAAAATATTTATTTTTTAACTTTCGTTTTAGGTTACAAATTCTTTTAAAGATTGCGTCAGGTTATTGAACAAAATAGATATTTTAATTTGCAAATTCTCTTTTTGTGAAATCTACATGTTAACATTATTTTTGCTAAACAAAAATCGTTTAATATTTATAAAAAAGCAATGATATACACGTAACATATTTGCAACATATAAACTTTCAAAAATCTTTGAATAGAACTATAAAGACAATAACAATAAAACAATAACAATAAAAATCTTGTTTCGTTATATTTTGGAAACATTAAAATGCTTAATGATTTCTAAACATCTAATAATATTTATTTCACAAAATGATATAAAAAGAAAATCAATAGTTTAAAATACCATATTTACTCGTGTATAAGGCGCTTTTTTTTCCAAAAAATAGGGCAAAACTCTTAGGTGCGCCTTATACACGGAATAATTTTTTACTGCTGGATGCAGTCGAACGATATACATATGAAACAAGAAATTATTCAAAGAAGATATTAAAACTCGGAAAATGTTACTTAATTGAAGTATTACTGCATATTTATTTCATTCCTTGCAGTTTTTTACACAACAGAGCTAATGACATTATCTATATGCCAATTAGCTATTCTCTTTACAGTCACTCATTCCTATTTCCCGTCATTCTCTTACAACCCGAAGTCTAAAAATGCATTTTCGTCTTGATTTCTGGTCTGGTGTAATGTTTGCTTCGACTTTTTTTTTTTTTTTTTTACTGAAATTCATTTGGTCATTCTTCATTAGCGTATCAAATTTATGGTGCGCATTATATACGCGATTTTAAGAAATCGCCATTTTTACTTGTAAAGTAGGGATGCGCCTTATACATGCGGGCGCCCTATACACGAGTAAATACGGTAATTATTAAAATGTCAAACACATTGATATTAATTAAAAAATATCTATACTTGATTGACAAAACAAAGCAAATTTGCCCATTTTGTAACAGTAACCAAAAACAATTTTATCTGAAAAGAAATATATTGTGGTTTAAAATAAATAAGTTGCTCGGAAATTTTTTAAAACGTTTTAACATCACGGGAAAGTAGTTCATATTCAGTATTTTTTATAAAAGTTTACTCGAAAAAATACACATCGTGTGAACATATTTAAATTAGTTTAAGTGTTTTTGAATTAGATGATATGCACTGGTGTAATGAACTGTCGAATGTTGCGAGTATCTTTAATACTCATTAGGTCGCTGGTTCAATTAATACTACTAATAATACTTAAACTTCTTTATATACAAACTATATACACATTATTTACATTTCGAATAAAGAATACAGATCTAGCGAACACACGATAGGCCCGCTAAGATCGCCGAAAACAAAACAATAACAAAAACGATATTCCAGAGTTGCCAAAACGGCAAACCTAAAGTACAGTAGAATGCGCCAAGGAGACGCACGGCATCCGAGGTTATGGTGAAGCCGTTACAAAAGAATGCGCCATGGAGACGCGATATACAAGACTGTGGTGAAGCCGTAACATACCGGCCCCCGTTGATATGTGCTAACATTCAACAATAATACTAAATGTAACAACAAACAATTGCAAATAATAGAAATTTCAATTCTACAATCAATAATACAGTATTTTCGATAAAATACAATGTACTTCTTCAATATCATTACTTAATGTATTACTTAATATAAGTTTACCAAATGCAAATAGATAAGTTATAATACAAACAATAATTACACTTGAATAGTATGCAAGATAGTTATCAAATTAACACTCAATATATGTAGCAATGTGATAAATTCAACAAGTTAATAATAGTTAATCAAGAATATATACAGACGAAGACACGTAAGATTACACTTATGTTATAAAGTTAAGCTACACAAATTATGAAGCTAAGAATTAAAATATTTTTAAATCTCAACAGAAATTGCTATACATAATAAACAGTTCAATACAAATATACAATAATGGTAACTATAATATAATTATTTAAATCTTTCAAAATAACAGAATTCATCAGTTCTCTAAAGGAAGTGGGCAAACTTTAGAGACACACCTCGTAACTATACCTGTTGATGTTTTTATATCTAAAACTCTGACTTTTTTGTCAGACCCATATGTTACTTTAATGACACGACCTAATGCCCATTTGCCAGGAGGTAAATTGTCCTCCTTTAGGATAACCATACACCCTTCCTTTAGGTTGTCCTTCTCAATAGGTCAGACTGGAATTGTCTAAACGACCTCCAACTCTAATTAAATTATCGGAATCTATGTAAGGATTTAGAAATTTGAGTTCACTGTTACCTGAAAGGCTCCTCTGGTTTTTCATATGCTTAAGCTCTTAAGAGAAGGCTGAATACTGTACCTGTTTAATCAGAAAAATTTCTCCAAATCTCAATTCACTTGCAGATAAGGCACCACTTTTTTTTCTCCTTACCCTTTCGACATTTATTTAGATATCTAAAAATATAATACGAATTAATTTCAAAAAATTATTAGTTAAGGAGAATAAACAATTATGAAAACAGTTTTCAGTTCTAAGTGAAAAGTTACTGTTATATTTAGTTCTAAATTCGGACTCATAGTCAGTGTTGTTTTCCAGTTTTACTGGATAATCTTCTGCATACTGAATTCTGTCCCGAAGAAAATTTGTTCCACTAAACCAAAATTTGCAGTTAGTTAGTTCTTTAGCATCTAGACCTCGAGATAGGACGTCAGCAGGATTATTTTCCGATGATACGTGTTGTCACTGATAAGAGTCCGTGAGGTCTTGTATAGCAGCCACTCTATTACTCACAAATGTTTTCAATTGGTGGGGAGATTTTCTAATCCATGCCAGTGATATTGTGGAGTCACTCCAGAGAAGAACAGTTTCTATTGGAATGTCAAGTGACGGTACAACTTTATGCATTAATTTTGCTAAGAGAAGACATGAGCAAAGTTCAAGACGAGGGATTGTCACTGTTTTTATGGGGGATACTCTAGACTTGCTACAGAGTAAATGTGCATCAGGAGAACCTTCAGTTGGTATATACTGGATGTATATGGTAGCTCCATATGTCAAAGAAGAGGCATCTGCGAAGCCATGTACGACTATGCGCTCTTCACGAAAAACAAATCCAGGAATTTTTTAATTTTCTAATTCTGAAAGAGTGGAAACAAAATCACTCCATTCTTTCGCTATGGAATCTGGTAATGGCTCATTCCAATCTATCTTAGCTAGCCAGGTTTTCTGCATGAAGATCTTAGCTCTTGTTACTACAGGGCCAATTAATCCGAGTGGATCGAAGATTTTTGAAATCAAAGAGAGAACATCTCGTTTACTATAAAATTCCTTGTTATGAATGTTTAATTTATACAGAAAACAGTCACTTAAAGGTTCCCAGGGAACACCCAAAGCTTTTACTGAACTACAATCTGTTTGATCATCGAAATTATATTCGGTGGCAGCCATAGTATTAGGTTCAAGTAATTCTCGGTGGTTCGCACACCATTTGTGCTATTTCATATTTCCACGCTTCAAAAGTTCAATCAATTGGGACTTTAAAATTTTCGCCTTTTCGAGAGTCGATTCTCCGGAAAGAAGGTCGTCTATACAAAAATCTTTTAAAACGATTGACGATGCTAGAGGTAAGTTTGGTTGCTCATCAAGAGCTAATTGTTTAAGAGCACGAGTTGCTAAATAAGGAGCATTAGATGTCCCATAAGTAACTGTATTAAGTTTGTAAGTTTTCACTGGCGCGTTTTTATTGTCCTTCCACAAGATTCTAAGGAAGTCTCGTTGGAATGGATCAATTAATACCATTCTATACATTTTTTCTACATCCGCTGTGAATGGATATCGATGTTTTCGGAAACATATCATAATTACGAATAATGCTTGTTGAGGAATTTTTCCTTTTAAAAGAATATCATTCAATGACAAACCAGATGTCGTTGGCGTTGAAGCGTTAAAAACGACTCGCAAGCGTGTTGTACTTTTTTCTGGCCTGTAGACCCCATGATGTGGTATATAATAAAGGTCCTTTACGGGTTTTGATTCTTTTACTAATTCCATATGATTTAAGTTTTTGTATTCTTCCATAAATTCCGAATAGAGAGGTTGTAAATTCGAATCCCTATCTAATCGGAGCCAAACTTGATTGAGCCTTTTTTCAGCTAGTTTTTTAGATTCTCGTAAGAATGTAGCATTCTCCATAGGCATGCTAACAACATACTGACCATTGGAAGTTCGATAATGAGTTGTTTCAAAATGATTTTCGCAAAATTTCTCTTCAGTACTAAGTAAGAACTAGAATCATTAATATTTTCGATTTCCCAAAATTTTCTTAAGGATTCGTCTATTTCTTCATTGGTTAATAAACTACAATATTAGGAATCATCTGAGGAATTATTCACGACACCGCTAGCAACATATCCGAACACTGTTTCTTGAAATAAAAAGTTTTGAGATGAGCTGCGAATTTTACCAGACTTTAATAAATCGAAGAAACATTGCGCGCCGACCAACAGGTCTATCTTCCCAGGGATATAAAATTCAGCATCTGCTAACGAGATATTTGTAGGAATATCAGCAATTTCTATACGAATAGGTGTAAGTGGGGTTATTTCTGTAATTTTTGGCACTACAAGAAATTCCAGTTCCCTTGTGAAATCTCTATTTTAATTTGAAATCACAGTTTTAATTTTATAATTTAATGTTGTGGTTGTGTTATTCAAACCCGATATTGGAGCAAAAACCTTTGATTTCTTTATGCCCAATTTCTTTGCAAATTCAGGCGACACACAATTTATTTGGCTACAAGAATCGAAGAGAGTTCTTGCCTGGATAAAATTTCCTTTATTTGTTTTTATGTCAATAACTGCACTTGACAAGATAACAGTTTTATTTGAAGCGAATAAGCAATTAGAAAGATTTTGTAAGACTGAAGGCGTCGGACTTGATTCTGGGCGACGTACTGTCTGATCAACACCTGGTTTTTGGAAATGAGTTTCATTACTGCAACCTATTTCTTTATCTCTATGTAATAAAGTGTTGTGAGGGGATTTGCAATGTTTACATAAATGTTTCGAAACACAGTTAGCTGCTAAATGTGATTTGTTAAAGCATATGAGACAAAGTTTATTTTTTTTAACGATAGCAAATCTTTCACCAAAATTCATATTTAAGAATTTGTTACATTTATATAGGGGATGAAATGAATCACAAATAATACACTGTTTTTCAGAACTTGTATTTACTAAAAGAGATTTTGATTTTATTTCACTAGAAATTTTTGGTCTAGCTAAATTACTTCTATTTATGCTTTCGAGAGATTGGCTTCTTTTTTCTAAAAAGTCCATTAAACTGTCAAAACTAGGAACTTCAGATGTGTTTATTGACAATTCAAATTGTTTTCTTGTTTCCTTATCTAGTTTTTCTAAAATTATAGTTGTAAACAAAATGTCAGAGAGGTTATTTCTCTCAAATCCTAAATTATTTAGAGCCCTGATATTTTTGTTTATAACATCTAATAAACGCCTTAATTCTTTAGATGATTCATGTGTATTTTTTTCAAAATCTAACACAGCCTTTAAATGTATATTAACCACAATTCTTTTGTTCTCAAATCTATTTTCTAACGCTTTAAACAACGAATCAAATGTATCATCTAGAGTTTCTATTAATTTGGCCTCATTTCTTAGAGCGGAATGCAAATAATGTAATTTTTGAACATCAGTCAATTCTTCATTATTCGTAACAATATTATTAAACTCTATTTTAAACATGTTCCAGTCTTCATATTTTCCACTAAATAGCGGAAGAGGTATATCAGGAAGTTTTATTTTACAGTTATTTATCAGATATTCTGAATTTTTTGTTTCTAATTTATTAGAATATAATAATTGGTTGAAACTTACCTCTAGCTGTTCTACTCGCTCTTCCATTTCGACCAATAAAGCCTCAATTTCCGATAAATCCTGATCTTCAGGTGCTGTTGTATAATAATCGCGACGTAGTATATCGATGTTTGTAGACAGTTTTTGAAGATTCTTGATTTTCGTTTCAATTTGAATTCTAGACAATTCATCGGTTTTTTCATTTACAGAATTTTCTAATCTTGTTAACTGGGCTTTTAAAGAGCCTCTAGTCCTATTCAAGCTAATTAATGAATCCATTTTAATTCAAATAGAACAAGGAGAACAAGTTCGAATTAAAAACGAAAATCCTACCGGCGAGCGGACCAATGTAACGAACTGTCGAATATTGCCAGTATCTTTAATACTCATTAGGTCGCTGGTTCAATTAATACTACTAATAATACTTAAACTTCTTTATATACAAACTATTTACACATTATTTACATTTCGAATAAAGAATACAGATCTAGCAAACACACGATAGGCCCGCTAAGATCGCCGAAAGCAAAACAATAACAAAAACGATATTCCAGAGTTGCCAAAACGGCAAACCTAAAGTACAGTAGAATGCGCCAAGGAGACGCACGGCATCCGAGGTTATGGTGAAGCCGTTACAAAAGAATGCGCCATGGAGACGCGATATACAAGACTGTGGTGAAGCCGTAACAACTGGCATGATAAATTTTCTAAGAAAACACTCATCCTATTATTGCTTTTAAGCACCTCATTTATTTTCAAAAACTTCAACAATACTCTTAAATTTCAGCGAGTAATAAATGATTTAATTGCAAAAGCATTTTTCATTAGAGGCTACATCTTTGCGTATTAATATTTTATTTTAGTTTATTCTTTTAAAAATATAATTTATTTACCTAGCTAAGCTGCTTTCTTTATGAAGATTTATTTCCAAAATATAGTATTAATTTTGAACACCAATCAGGATGCTTCAGGTTATAATTTTTGCAAAAGCAAATTATTTTGACAGAAAAAAAGGATAAACAGCAAAATTTAAAACATTTATTTTATCAATTTGTTTTGCCCAGATGATCGTAGTTCAATGACAAAATAAAGAAAGGCCTTTTATTTGAACACAAACAAAGGTCTCTTGTCCTCGCAGCACATGCCTCGAGTATAAGGTAGATATAAATTTTTTTTTAATGAGATAATTTAACTCAACCACACGAAGATAAAGATTTAGAGCTGAATAATAGATGATTGAATGTCAATATTGTTTATCATGATTATGAAAGATAATTTTAATAAATAACTCAGCTATGTTCAACCTGTATTTATTTGAAACAATTTATATTTGGTCATCAAATTTGAAAAAGTTGAAACTCCAACCCTTTTGAGAAAACATAGTGTATGAATCTAACAAATGAACTAGGTCGAGAACTTAGTAAATGCTTTGACATGTTGTAACACGTGCTCAGCCACATCGAAGTCGATTAACCTCCTGATTGCCGCCGGCTTATTTTTTCACACACTAAGCTGCAGGTTTCACTGCAATATAAGCACTATTTAAATTAGTATAATTCCACAAATAAAACCCAATTCTGAAAAATTAAGTTAGGATTGATGCTATCAAAGATTATACACCGATACTAAAAACATATTTTGTATCAGGTTGGAAAAAACATCTTTTTTTTAATATTTTTAATAAATTACAGAGAAAACAACATTACAATATTACCCTTTGGCTGAGCAGTCAGGGGGTTAATATATACGATAGTTGTTGTTCAACAAAAATAGTATTATTTTAAAATGCTGACCGTTCTAGAAATTTTAACTGCTATATCTTAGTAATTTTTCAAGATAAAGGCAAATAAATGAGTTAATAAAAATATATTGCTCTTGGATCCTTAACAATTAGTTTCAACTAAATAAATAAAAAAAGAAATTTAACTCCTTATTGTTTAACACCTTCCAAAATGTTGAAAAGTGTTTAGCATGAATCCCTAGCGCGAATGTTATATCAAATATGTTTCTTGCATTTTTAATATATTTTCAGGGACAATCAAAATTATTGTTACATTGCGGCCAATGAGAAAAAATATTTTCAAATGAATTGGAAATTTGTTAAACCCTTTCAAACACATTAAATCTAATATGTAATTACGATGTGCATTAAAATACCATTCCGGTGCAAAGAACAGTAATTATTTTTTTACAAAGCAAGCAAATATTTCCATTACATAACGGTATAGGGTAGGATTGTTTGCACTGAATTTTAATTGTATTAAACTATATCATTAACGGAATCGATGTATGTCGCTGAGGCTTTTTTTAATATATTCCACATGTAATACGAAATCCATGTATTAACAGTGATTTGAATGTTTCTTATAGTATAGTCTTATGTAGTGGCTTATAATGTAATCATCGAAGATGAGATTATATCGCATATTCGAAGTGTATCAGCCCTTAATTCGGACACAACATTCCAGGCATTCTCAGTACACACACAAGCAATTCAACTATAATATAAATTCGTAACAACTCCCCCTCCGCCTTTAAGGAGATGGTCTAGTGATGATTTTGTAAAAACGAGCTTGCTATTAAGGTTAACGATGCCTAACTTTGCCCATCAATCTTATTTGAAGGAAACTTCAGCTACATTGAAAGAAAGCATTGATTTTTATTTGTTTAATATGAATTTCTGACGACTAGGAGTCTGTTTGTATAAACATTGATTATAACAATAAGAAAACATATTTTCAAACAATATTAATGGTCTAACATAATTTGGTTTTAAACATCTGAAGTTGGTTTTAATAAGGAAAATCAATAACAATAAAAGGGGGTAAGTTTTTTTTTTCTTTTTTTTCTGAAACTGTCATCTACTTTTTTTTTTTACAAAATTTTATTAAAGTTGAACATAAACGCTCGACCAATATTAAAATATTCTATTCTGTTATTATAATAGATGCGAATTTAAACTGTTGCATTTGTGAAGAGGATAATGTAAAAATCTATAAATATATACATATTTAAAAATGTGATTTTTTGCCAAACATTAAAGCACATACACCATTGGAAGGTGTTGATGGATTAAAATCACATCCAAACGTTTTTTTTTCTTATACGTAAGAATTTTAGTCATCACGTTCGTGAAAAGGCTAACTTAATATTTTTTTTCCAAAAGTGTAATTTTATTCAGATTTTAGCTTCATTTACAGTTTATGCTCGATCGATAGGTAGGAACTGGTTTTATTTCTTCTTTTCCCAATTTTTATTCTCCCTAATTGGGAACCTTTCAGTGGTATTACCATTTGAAAACCGATTTTCGAATCTTCTCCGCCCACAGTAATGTGTATACACATTAGTGTTTCCTAATTAGGTTTCTTTTTTTCAAGTATGAAATTCACACAGACTACCTCAAACATATTTGAAACTATGAAACTAAAACAAAATATATAGTTGTTAATAAATATTTGAGGCATTTTTATGGCTTCAATAGCTTTCCACTTATACTAATTGTTCGAAAATTTGCGATATGATAAAATAAGTTTATCTTGTAATTTCTAATATATTACGCATATGTATGAATTAATTAAATGTTGCTAATAGTTATATATATGCGTATTTCTTAAATGCGTGCGATTTAATTTATAATTGCATGAACATGTTATGAATATTTTATATCTTTAACAAAATATAAATGTAAATACTTGATTCACTCGTATACGAAAATAAAAGTGGTATCAAATAACAAATTAAATGAATAACAATTCATTTTAAACGTTCCCAAATGCATAAATTTAAATAATGCAGGAATAAAAATGATGAATATTTTTATTATTAAAAGCATATTTTTAAAACTTGTAATTTTGAAGCATTTAATTTCTTGGAAAAGATATTTATTTCCATTTGAAAATTCGAATAGATAACTCTTAAATACCAAATATTTTTGTGCAGAGATTATTAAAAGTATGAAATCATTCATTTTAGTTTATTAAATCGATAGCTTTTAATTTAGCATTTAAATGAAATTTGATAAACCACAAGAATAAAGAATAAATAACGAATAAACTTATATCAGATTTATGGTTTCACATATGATAAGGGTAAAATCTAAGATATACAAGAACATGAAACAAAAACAATGGGGATTATTTCTTTTGCATATAATCAGTTGCATCATTTTCATTGAATAAAATTTTTATACAAATTATTTTACACTGTTTTTTTAGAAATAACTGTTTATATTATTAAAATATAATTGAAATTTTGTCTGTTTTGGAAATATTCAATAATACAAGTTTTAAAACAGGGAATAAGGCGGTCTGGTGTAATAAAGCCAAGCGGGGTAATAACGCCAAGTGCTAATATTATGAATAATTATGAACTAGTCCGGTAAATGACACCTATGTTCTCTGCGCAGAAGGGTTTTGAGTCATATAAATCGCAAAAAATAGCTTCAAGTTATTTTTTTCATTTTAGGTCTTATTGTTTTTACAAGCAACTAAAATTAACGCTTGATCTGAAATTTGCGAGATACGTTTTGTGATGTGAAGACTATTTTTTTTATCCGGAAATACTTTGTTAATTACATAATTTTGTAGTACATTTCATGGACTTTCAAAATGTTGTTGAAGATTTTGGATATCTTCTGGAGATAATTTGTAATTTAAAATGTACAGCGCAATAACTATAACCGGGTAATAACGCCAATCCTTGGCATTAATACACCGGTTGTTTCCCTACAGTGGCCGAGCTACATCCTAAATACTGATTCAAATAAACACAGTTAAAACTGTGCAATGTTTCTAATAATTCAATTTAAGCGGTCCTTTTTAAGCAAAAAGAAGCTCACGGTCTGATATTCTTTTGCCTCATCCCCCCCACACCACACCTTTATTTTTCTTACACTTTCACAAAAAATTGAACATTTTCAATAGAATGCAATTTGTCAATTTCTAAGTTTGTAGAGTTTGTATTTTTAGAATTGGGCAATGTACATGCAATTATTCCATATTATTTCATAGTTTTCTTTGAATGGCGTTATTAACCATATAGGTGGGTAATAACGCCAAATAACATTGGTCAAGAAATCACGCCATTACATTTTAAGAATACATATCTGTTAAATTATTTTTTTTACATAGATAGTCAATGAGTTTTTGTATCAAATCATATATTTGTTTGAAAAATACAATCTATAACTGAGCCGTGAAAACTAGTAGAACCTTAACGTGGCGTTATTACCCCAGGGTGCCTTATTTAAGATTTTATTTTCTGTGAGCTTGAAAATTATATTTTTGTTTGGTAACATTCTATACAGTAAGGAAAATTTTTTTCTTTGTTAAGCACCCTTCAACATATCCTTAAAGGCAGTGAACAATTTAAATCATGTTTAAAGGACAAAAAAGTAATTAGAAAATAGTAATTCTGCTTTTTCACAATTTAGTGTCTGTCCCAATATAAAAAATATACATAAATATATATATAGTACAAAACAGAATTACGTTCTAAGACTTAAAAAAACTTAAAAGAATTATATCATTCGCATCCACTGAAAAATTACACATTTATAATCCAAAATAGCTACAGAAAAGAATGCACATGACGTCACTACCGCAGCATTATACTTTTTTCCAGTTATCATGGGAAACTGCAACAAAAGATATAATAATCTACTACTTTATAACTATCTTTTCTTTATTTTCTACAGGAATGGAGTATTTCAGTTGCTAACGTTGAAAACTACTAATAAATTAACGTCTGAAAAATAAATGCCCGCGTAGTTTTCGAACATTTTGCATTTAGTATTTTTTCTCCTATACGACGATCTAAAAAATGAAAATGTGCGATTCTTAGAAGTTTCAAAAATGCAATACCGATTCTCCCATACAATGATCATGTTTTACAGTTCGCTTGTATAATGTAAGATTCTCTTTTGGCGTTGACACTTCAATTTGTGGCTGAAAGAAATAACTTATCTGAAGCAAATAATGAGATTCCAATTATTATTATTTTTTCACCAACCACGATTCATTGTAATTTTCAGTTAGATGTTTCATTTTTTTAATTGACCCTTTCAATGGTAGTTTTAGGTTATCTATATCACTAAATTTAAATTCCAAACTCCGAAATGGTCTGCAAGATATTTGCATGCCTTATCATAATGTAATGTAAAAAAAGTAAAGTTACTAAAATCTTCTATGAAAGTAGGATTTATAGAAATTAGTCTGTAACGTCAACAACAAATATTTATGTAACAAATAAACGTTCCAATAAAATTTAAAAGTATGTTGTTAAGAGTGTTTTAGGAAAATGGGATGCCTAGAACCTTTTATGTTTCTACAATCCAAGTTGCAGTTAAAATTTTAGCAAGATTGCTATAGCATTAGTAGATTTTACTTTATTTTATTATAGTTCTTTCAAACTGCAGATACCTGTAGATTTACATATTTTTTTGTAAAATGTACAGATACAATTTTAGTAAGCATAAAAAAAACTTAAATTTACGGTAAAAATTGCTGGCAGTAATGTTGCCAACAGTTTTTGCCGTAAAAATTGCACTAAATCAAGATGTAAATCATTTTATTACATTTAATTTTACTGCAGTTTTACGATAAAAACTCTTGGCAACATTGCTGAATCGTAAATATAACGGATTTTTTACGGTGTACAGTGATAGAAATTACAATGAGTTCAACACATTTCTTCTTCCAAGTCATATGCCGACAAAGATGGCAAGGAAACAGAATGATCAAAATTTAAATTCTTTGTAGAACGTTTCAACTCCACAAGCAACTTCTGTTAACTACACATTACCCAACAAACACATAACTTGTGGGCCATTAAAGGTGTCGTTAACGTTGACCCAAAGTGTTTGGTGACGGCCCGCCATCCTTTGCCGTAACGACTCCGTCAAAAAACTGTCACGCCGGCCAGAACCCGATCACAAGATGAGGCCCACAAATGTGCCATAAACTTTTTATCAAAATATCAGACAGCCTCAAACTTGACACAGTTATTCTTTTAAAGGCCATTAACAATCAGAGCTAGCCATAAGTGTGCCTTAGCCATGCCATTTGTGTTTTGCAAGAATTAAGTTTAGCCAAAAGCTGCCCACAAAAGAGCCCTTTATGATTTATTCTATCCAAAAACCTGCCACTACCATGCCATAAAAATTATTTAAGCATAAATTCAAAATGCTATTTAATAAAAAATATCTATTAAAGAACTGCGTGAATGATTAAATGCTTTTGCATGAATAATAAATATATTAAGAATAAATTAGGTACAATAAAATATATGTATATATAAATTTACTTTTCTTGAATTTTCGAAAATTTTCCAAAATACAATACTTCGCATATTGAATTTAATAATTTGTTTATTTATTCTATTATGCATTAAATATATATATATAAATAATGCAATTTATAAACAGTTGCATTTTATATACAATATAAAAAATAAAATTAGTATGCCAAACATTGTATTTTCAATAAGCTCAAGATAAATAAATTTATACATTTTTGAAAAATGAACCTAAATCATTATTACTATATTTATTTTTCATGAAAAAACATTTGTTATTGAAGCAATTATTCAACAATTATTTTTTATTCAACACATTTCGAACTTACGCCTAAATAACATATATTCTTAATATGATTTATTATGTACCTTGTATTAAAATAGATCTATTTTATGTATGTATGTGGTGTTTTGTTTAGCTTATTGTTAAGTCTGTCCATTTATTAAAGTACATGAAATCACAATAATTTTTGCATCATTTTCAAAAAAAAAAAAAAAAAAAAAAAAAGAAAGAAAAAAGAAAAGAAAAGAAAAAGAAAGAAAAAAAGAAAAAATAACACAGCTAATTAAAAATAAATAAAATATACAGTTTGATGTTTACATAAGTCACGAAACTTTTTTTTTTTTGTATACATATATACACTGGTGTCCAAAAGTTAAGCATAATTGGTAATTAAGTAATTATTTTTAAGTAATGAAAGAAATATGAATCGGAATGTGCTGAAACTCCAGGTGTGTAAACAAAATAGTACGCGTCACATATTTTCGCGAAGAGTTTTCCCCGAAATTGAACAGGGGACCGTCAACAAATTGAAAACGAACGAAGATCTTTTGGATAACCCTGTCAAAACTAATGTAGCAAAAGCGTTCAAACTGCACATTATGATTAATTGGCTTGTTGTAATGTACTGTGTTAATTTTTACAAGGACAGCATGTATACTCGTAGAGAAATTAAGGTTTTTATAAAAACAGTGCTAAATTTTTCCAAATTTTTTGCTTATAATTTGCAGAGTTCTTATTATAAAATAATATTCTTTTCTGAAAATATGACAAACATCATTGTACACAATACCCTGTCATCAGAATTTTAAAATAATAAAAATTGTATGAAAAATGAGTATGTTTAGTAAATAATTTTTCATTGCGCATGCGTCAACGATATCAAAATGTCATTTGCATATTGTGTTAGCTAAATGTATAGAGCAACTTCTGTAAAAATTTCAAAAACATAGCTTGAAAATTCTGAAAATGGGAGCCTATAGAATCAACTCAAAATCCGTTATTCCTAAAGGAAGCAAAAAAATCAGGGGTTTTACCTAAATATAGTTGTACGTGCAATATTGTGTAGGCACTAAACAATGGAATATGGATACAGCCCCTCATCTTTTTGCTTCATTTAGGGAATAAAGGATTTTGAGTTGATTCTATAGGCTCCCATTTTCAGAATTTTCAAGCTATGTTTTTGAAACTTTTACAGAAGTTGCTCTATACATTTAGCTAACACAATATGCAAATGACATTTTGATATCGTTGACGCATGCGCAATGAAAAATTATTTACTAAACATACTCATTTTTCATACAATTTTTATTATTTTTAAATTCTAATGACAGTGTATTGTGTACAATGATGTTTGTCATATTTTCAGAAAAGTACATTATTTTATAATAAGAACTCTGCAAATTATAAGCAAAAAACTTGGAAAAATTTAGGACTGTTTTTATAAAAACCTTAATTTCTCTACGAGTATACATGCTATCCTTATAAAAATTAACACAGTACATTACAATAAGCCAATTAATCATAATGTGCAGTTTGAACGCTTTTGCTACATTAGTTTTGACAGGGTTATCCAAAAGATCTTCGTTCTTTTTCAATTTGTTGACGGTCCCCTGTTCGATTTCGGGGAAAACTCTTCGCGAAAATATGTGACACGTACTATTTTGTTTACACACCTGGAGTTTCAGCACATTCCGATTCATATTTCTTTCATTACTTAAAAATAATTACTTAATTACCAATTATGCTTAACTTTTGGACACCAGTGTATATAGATAAAATCATGTTTCGTATTTCGAAAGTATTTCGAGCAATTAATATTGACTTTTCCCTTTACTCAATTTCTTTTTGCATTAAAATTATTCAGTTGTTGCTTTTAATGGCATTTTCACCACGGATAAATTATTATCCGGACTTAGAGGGGGGGGAACCCTTTTCTTTGAAAGTTGAATAAAAAAGAAAGAAAAATCATATGGAAACAATTAATTTTAATTAAACTAAAATATTAAGAAAGTAGTATCAAAAATTCACAATGTTTAAAATCGATTTATATAATCCCCACTACAAAACATTTATTGAAACAAAAAAAAAAAAAAAAAAATTACTGCTACAAACTAAATAAAATTTTGCATTATTTTGGAGAAAACTACAATTAATAAATATTAAATAAATGTTATTCTACCTTTTCGTAAACCAAAATATGTTTAAAAATCAAAAAGTAGCAGACAAAAGCTACTTTGCGTCATCTAAAATCATAATAGCTAATAATGCTAACATTTACCTTTTTTTATGCAGTTCTAATACAAAAACAAATACAATAAAACGATGCAAAAAATATTTCAGAGTTAAAAATCTTTAATGAATAGACAAAAAATTAAGACTTACAATATTTTCCGTGTAAATACCTCTTACTTTCAGAGATAAAGCGACCACAAGCTAGCACCTGCGAGCTAGCGTAGCGACCGGCAGGAATGAAGTCCAAATAACAAATAGATACTAAATGAATGAAATGAAGATGCGTATGCGTGATTCTTCAAAATAGAAGGGAAGAGGAGGGGGCGAATATGGGGGTGCGAGTTATTTTCCTAAACCTCATATGACCTTGGCCACTGTCCGTTCTGTAAGGAGGCAATGGCAAGAGATTTCCTTTCGAAAAAATATTTCGTGGGAAATTTTTATTAAAGAAGTTATAACATATATAAGTTCTTTGGTTTTATTATTATGAAAACAATTATTTTTATACGTTCTAGTAAATGTGACGAACCATTACATGAAAGTTGTTTTAAACAATTGTTTAAAATGTTTATCCAATGATTCATCATGTTTGTCACTTATAACCAATGCACCAAACATATTATATTTGCACTTTTCTTCCTATTTAATAAATTTACATTCCGGAAATTAACAATATTCGTTTTTATTCCAAAGTGCTCCCAAAAATATATTTATTTAAAATATTATTGCACAAATCAAAACCAAATCATTAAGTGTTTTATGATTATTTTTTCATAAAAAAATCTTTTAATTAAAATAGGGAATTTTTATTTATATATTAAACATATTATATATTTATATAGCAAAATATTAATGTTTTCAAACAAATCAAGGTTTTTGCTTCTTTAAAGCCAGGCATATGACATCTGTGTTTTTTAATTATAATTTAATATTAATAATAAAACAAGTAAATATACATAAATTGTAAGAAATTTGATAAAAACATTTTTATTTATTTTTTATTTTACACTGAATTCAGAACATTAAATTCCTTTTCAAAGAATTTTATTTTACATGAAAATATATTTCAAATGATATTAAAAAATTGTATTATAGAAACAGTTTATTTTCCACTTTTTCTACTCTCTTATATTCAACAAAATGTGCTTGTTGAAAAAAGAAAGCAATATTTTTTTCACTTGTTCATAGCAAATATTTTTTTCATGAAACTTGGAGGGAAAAAAATCAAGCTTATCATTAAATTTCAAGTAGATTTTTTGCACAATATAAAAGTTCAATAAATGAATGCATCTTATTGTAATTAAATATTTTGTGTTGCTCCGAGTCTTGTGTACTTCCTATAAATTTGTATTTTGTTTATTTCAGCTATTAAAATCAAGAGAAATTGAAAATTAATACATTCATTGTTTCTAGCGTAAACATAAAAATATAGCCATGCGAAGATATCGAAGAAAAGAAATCTTCGAAATATTTTACATTTTTTAAATGTAAATGTTTGTTACATTTTTATAGATATATATATTCCTTAAATAGTTTTAAACTATAAAAAAAAAAACTATTTTACTGTCTTAAATATAAATCTCATAATGTATCTACATTTTTAATAAATGCCACATTTATAATAATTAAGCTTATTTTAAAATAAATAAAGAAAAAAAATACATTTTCTTGCGTTAATTTAATATTCGGGTCGGATAATATTGGGCCTGTACTTTTTAAATGATGAGGGGCCATTTCAAGCTTGCCCTAAACTGCCCTTCAATGATGACGGGTAAAAAAAACGCAACCGTTTTCTCGCTGCCGAAACGCGTCCGGTTCGGCGGCATCTGCCGCAATTAGCGGCGCCTCACTTACGGTACGCTATTGTTTGGCTACAAATGGCCTTAACAGAGTATGACCGCAACGAATATGGCTTGAGGCCGTCAGTCATGTGTTTGTTGGGTAACAAGCAACTATTGAGTATTGAATTACTGTTGAAATAATTTTTTTCTTTAAACAAAACAGTGTACTTCACAACAACAGCAATATTTATGTATATATTAATCAAAATTTTAAGAATACTGACGATATTTTAATATTTTTTAAACGATGTAAATTTCCTTTATGAAAACAGACAGAGATTAGACTGCTTAACAGAGTAAATCACAGATAATGATACTCCATTAAATTTAAACAATTTTTAATGTAGCATCATATCGGCCAATACTATTAAATATGCAAAGCATTTGTAAGTTATGTGAAGAATTCTAGTTTCGATTCCGAGCTATGTCTTTTTTTTTTTTTTTTTTTTTTTTTTGCTCAGTTGAAAAATTCAACTTATATGATAACCTTACCAATCCGTATGATTCAGGTAAAAAATAAATAAGTATTCGTTAAAAAAATATAAAAAAGCAAAACAAGACTAAAGAAACTATACATTTTTCTAAAAGTATAATCCAATTTTAAAATGTAATCAATTTAAAAGTTCCATAAAAGTGTTGGGAATTTTAAATGAAATCGACCTATAAACTCCAACAATTGAGAACAACATTTTGTCATTTATGTCACGCAGGAAAATAAAATGATTTTTGAATAAATTTTTCTGAGTAATTTGCTTAAATTCAACGCATTTACTAAATTCGAAGCTATCGATGAAAAGTATATATTCCATTATTGCTGAAGATATTTTGTCACATTCTAATTAGATGATATGTGTTTTTTTTAATTTAGATAGATTGTTCCTTTCTTTAGAAAGACATGTTATTTTTAGATTTAAATTTTATCTCTTCAAATATCTTTTGTAAAACGTAAGAAATTGAAACACAAATATCATATTTGTTATGTATGCCACACAATTATTTTTATTTATTTATTTATTTATTTGGCCAAATATTCATGTAAAATTATCATGCTCATGATGATTAAGAGTTTAAGATTTGTCTGTACTTGGATGGACACAAAAATAAAATAAGCACATATTTTTTATAATAGGATTTATTTTATAATTATTATTCACTGAAGTATAAAGTATAGTTAAATACTTTTATTATTCATTTCAAGAATACTTCATGTGTGGAAATAACTTTTTTTAAAACTTAGCATGTCTAAATAACGAATAAATTATATATTGTTGAATACATTGTTTGCAAATTGGTGTATGATACATTATGATATCCCTAAACAAAAGATTTATCTATTTTAATTCAACTTGTATCAATATTATATTTTCATATATGTTACTGAGCTATTAAAAGATTTGTAAGTATTATTATTTAAATTATCTGATAGAATAACAAAATTTGCCAAACCAATAATGCGGTTTAAAAGTTAAAATTTGTGCAATTAATTTACATACTTTCAAATGTTTCTAAATTAAAGCTCAATTCTTCTGCTTTATAAATACTAAAGTGATTTATGAAAAGTTTCACTAGTAGTTTTCATGTGTTTGACGCATTAAATATATATCACAATATAACGAAAGAATCTGCAACAGAGATTTTAATAACTATGTTAAAAGTTAACCAATTTAACCTGTTATGAAATTCAATCATAAAAGACTGAATGCCATTACGGCATAACGCAATCACTTTGTTTAAAAACTTCTACTACATAAATTTATAATTCTAAAAACATCTTATTAAATTTTAAAATAGAAAATATTACACGTATTTACGTGGATAACTTTCCGAAATGCATATATATCTGTAATTCTAAAACATTTCTGTTAAATTAACTCTCAGAATAATGTGAAGATATAAGACTTTTATTTGCTTCCTTTTTTTAAACCAAAATTTACTATTTAAAGTGCTCCGATAATAGATAACAAAAAAAAAAAAAAAAAAAAAAAAAAAAAGAGTCAATCATATAATTGAAGATAACCTTTAAGAAAACAATTTAACACAATTTCTGAAAAAAAAGAAAAACTGATAAAAAATGCAATCAGTTTTTCTTTTATGATGTGATGTTTTTTTTTCTTCTCTACAGCTTATGACCACTCCACGATGATTCGGGCGCGAGCCATAGGGAGCTTAATTTTTCTCTTATACTTGAAGTAAACATTCTCGAATTTAGGAGAGGAAAAGGACACCATCAAAAGCAGCCATTAGATGGTGTGAGACATTGAGAGTTCCTCGTTTTATGCACAACATAAGCAGTTTTTAATATTGTATTAATTTAGTTCGAATTAAGCGAAGATTCGAATTATCCGATTTCGAATTAACGCGAGTTGACTGTATTTAATATTTGCATGCATTACTTATTTTACATATTTAATTTTTACATACGCTATTTATTTTATATATTTATACACACATGCATACGCACACACACACATACACACACACACACACAAACCTATATATACATATATATATATATATATTTATATATATTACATTTTATATATGCATTTTTTTCTTTTTCTTTCAGATAGTACCGTCCTCTATTATTTCATGTCGTAAGTGCATAAATATCCCAGATCCTTTTTGTTAAATTTGAACAAGTCCTACTCAAAGCAAAAATATCAATGCATTTGTCATACACGCCAATTTTGCATAGTTTAAAGTTAAATTTGGTGTTCATGATAAAATTTAGACCCCTCACAACGTGTGCAAGTAGCGTGCTGAGAGTTTACGGATGTTTATGAGTGTAATGTGTGCTAAATTTCCATTTGTTTTACCTATTATTTCGATAAACACAAAGATAATTCGAGTAAATGTTGTTTCATTATAGTGACGATATGAGGATATAGCTAGAAAAACAAATATAAAATAAAGAAGCCTAATTTACCATCCGCTGTAAACCCAATGCCGCATTCTGAATTTTCAATGCCAGTTTTCAAAGTATTCTTTCGAATTACAGGAATGCGTGTATGAGGAAAATGTAAGTGATCCCAACAATGAAGATATTGAGGATGAATATGCCTCCGTTCGAGAAGAATTTGATCAAAGTGAAATGAATCATCGGGTACGAAATTTTGCACTATAAAAAGAAAAACTTCAGAACGCTTCGAATCAAGATCGTTGAACAAAAAATTGATTAAAGGGGGTAGGTAAGGTATACTACTTTCGATCAACAAAAAGTAAATTTGTTCCGAACTTTTGAGTGATGGTGGATTTGTTTATAGCCACAGCGTGCAATTTTTAATGAAAGAGTTCGGAATTCTAGCATATAAAAAATTCAATTGCTAGTTTTCATCGATAGCTCAATAAGGTGCTTGAGGGGTGTGCCCCTTCACAATGGAAATTTATTTGATCGAATAATATTGGGAAGAAGATATTGCGTGTAGAATATTGGGATATAAAGACAGCCTTTTTTGCTGCATTACCTCATGCACTAATGGATTATCTGAGTTGACAGTAAAATGATTAGCTTCCGTCTTGGATAGCAGCATGAATAAGCCAAGTATCCCAGTTTTTTTTATGTGTGGGACAGCAGAGCTCATAAAAAGTATTGGTACTAATTGAGTTGGCCACCAAGACCTAGCATTAAACTGGATGATCCAAATATTTTACATTAGTCACCTGTCGAGTGAACGTCATACGCACACTCCCAAGAAAATTACACATCTTGACTAAAGTAACTTTTACACGAGAGGCAAAATAAAATTTACATGATTTTACTGTAATATGAAATTTCTGTTCTTAGCCTTGCATGCTTTTTAAAAAATAATAAATGGACATTTTATGAAAGGTTTAATGACGGAGATGTGGTAATCGAATATGTTTTTTCCTAGTTCTCGTATGTTTTCTTAGATTAAGAAACATCTGTCTTTATTCACAGTGTAGTTCCGAATTAATAATTTACATTTCTTTTTCTTAGATTTAAATGCATCTTTGCAAAATAACGCTTTCCGAATTAAAAAAAGAATGAACATTATATTTATTTAAAGAAAAACTTTTACGGAAAGACACATTAGAAAAGCATAACATATTTATCTTCTTGAGATAATGTGAATAATGAAGAAAGACAAGACGACAGTTACTTTCTTTCGTCATAAACAAAGGCATTAATATTAAGAACTATGGAAAACGATACAGAAGTAAATTGCTGATTCAATTATGTTACGTTCAAACTGTTAAGTTGATTTATGTAGGTCTTGAGATGTTTGTATAGTATAGAAATGAATTAGTTTAAAGATCTTATAGCATGTGATTTTAATATACATGCATTTTAAATACTTTTCTTATCCTATTTGAAATGTTTATAAACAGGTTTATTATTATAACTATTTTTTAACACACTTAAAAAAATAAATTTTCTAATTGCATTCCACTCTAAATAGATACATCCATAAAACATTAAATATAAAATTCCTCAATATGCATAAATTGCTATAGATTTCTTTAATAATTAGTGGTTTCGGATTTTGTTACTTGTAAATTACTATATGTTTGTCAAGCTAAGCTAATTACTGTACTATAATATTACCTAATTACAAAGACCAAACAAAAAAGAACAAAAATTTTATTTTAACTTTTTTTCTTATTGTTTAAATATTTTCTGAAGTATGTGTTTTTAAAGTACTTCAAAATTTTTAATGGCATTATATCTGGCTGTATATATTTTTTTAATAAAAGCTTAAAATTTAAGGATTGTATACATTTTTAATTGCATTTTATTTTTTATAGATTTGTAGTACTTTAAAAAGAATACGAAGCGATATTTATAATTAAACTATATTTTTGGTATTATATATTTTTTCAACTATGTATTGATTATGCAAATGATTATGATTTTTTTCAGTAAACCTTCAGAATATCCTGCTTTTCGAGCATTAAACACTCAAAAAAAAAAAAAAAACTTAATTAAAACAATAACCATGAAAGTGTGATATATTTTTCACTTTTCTATTCTTTAAGACAAGAACAATCAATACTTTCCGAGACCGCCTTTTTTGGACACGGTTAATACATTCTTAAGTGCATTTTAGTGTTTCAAATTATTGAAATGATTGTTAAGCGTCTTAAAATGAGACATCGGAAAAAATAACAAATAATAAATACATTCTTTTGCATAAAATTAGAGCACAAAGAGCTGTATACAATAAAGAACATTTTTTAGATTACAAAAGTGTCAAAATGTAAAAAAAGCTACCTCATATCGTGTCGAAAATAAATGGATTCAAGTAAAACGATATAATGCCAGACACCTTAACTTGTAAATGCGCATTGTTATTTTACGTTTGCAATCTTTTAAATGAATAAAATATAGTATTTTTTTAATATAGATTAGCTATTTAATTGCTAAATTAAAAATGTCATTTTTTTCTTAAAAATGAAAAATACTAGAAATACAATCTTTAATTATCTATTCTCCAAAACTAAATTAATTTCATCACGAAACAAATGTAGTTTATAAATTTTTAAAATTATTATGACTACTAGAAGAATGTTAAATATTAAAATGAAACCATCAGTGATCACGATACTTTAAAAGAATGAAAAAATAAATGTCTATATAGTTGGAAATACTCACTTAAAATGTCATTTTACCATTATACCATGTTATCCATGATAAAATAATTTTAGCATTGTAAAGTTTTTTTTTTCCTGTTTGAAGTAAAAAATCCTATCAAATTTAAAAATAATAACTGCCCGAAGAACAATGTTAATTTTATGTATCTGCCTCATTTTCTTGTTTGCTTTCCATTTCAGTTAGTACTTTTTTCAATTTGTTTCTTACTTTTCTGAGTTTTCTTGTGCTTGAAATGAAATAATTAAAATTATAAAAATATTACAAAAATATTTCCAAATCTCAATAAATAATTAAAATTATAAAAATTTTGCAAAAATATTTCCATATCTTAATAAATAATTGGCATTTTTATTTATAAGATAGAGCTTTTCCATTGATTACTATATAACGTTCATCTATGGAATTGAAAATATTTTACGCAAAATTTTAGTTCAATGAGCAGAAAGTTTAAAAAATACTTATAAGTATATCCAAGAAATTTATAAAAATATGTATTATATTTCATCAATATTCTTAAAATTGTAGAATGGGTCATGAACTTTATATTGTAAAAACGATGACCTTAGATTTTAATAATTAAAAAATCTTTGTGAAAATATTGACAACAGCTATCCTTAAAGTTGTTGGAACAAGGTGTGTATGTCAATCATATGCTTCAGCAAACAAAAGTACAGTGCCGCTACCTAAATTTTTCAGGTTAAGTAGGTCGGAGATCTATTTTAAAATAATTTATATTTATTGAATTAAAATTTAAAGATTGTTAACCATATTATTTGCAAAAACAAATACACGATAAAAAATTGTATGTATTTTTTTAATGTAAAACATTTAAACTTTATTAAAAAACTGGGGTAATATTAAAATCGATATAACTCAAAAAATTATTTATAGAATTTATTTTTTTATATGTGAATATGCAGCAATATCTACATTTTAATTTTGATTCAGCATTCTCTTAAATACTAAATTAAATAAAAATTGCAAATTTTTAGATAAAAATATTAAAAATGGGATTTTTTAAATTTATATTTTTAAAATTGAAACTTTTTTTCCCTTTTAAATTTCTTGAATCAAAATTAAAGTAAAATAATAAAAAAAAACAATTGTTCCAAGTTTGAAGCATTTAACTTTAACGGTTCTTAAGTTATAACAATTTAAATCTGAGAAATTGGGATAAAACCCACCATGAAGACAAACACATTTTGACATGCAAGTCACTTCATGTTATTGCTTGAAAGGTTGACTTTGAAAACAAACCAAAGATAAAAAATAATACTTACTCTTTTAATTAAGATAGAAATATGATTTAAACGTCGTTTTAAGCATAAAAAGACGTTAAAAGACGTTAAATTCCATAAAATTTTTATGGAATAATTTGTTTTAGAAAATTTGAAGATTTTTGTGTCCCGGATACCCTTAAATAAAGCACAGATACAATACCTTGGTTACAGATGTCCAAGCAAAAATTACATATTTTAAAAACTTGTGTAAAAAATATTCTATTCTTCACTAGAAGCTACCTCTCTTTCCTATCCAAAGTAAATAGAAAAAAAAATAATTTTAAATTATGGTTAGGTGCTAGTTTCAATGCGTTTTATTTAGAAACATGTGTATGATTTCAGGTCATGGATTTAATATTTAATGATATCAAAATTAATTTTTTTTTAAAGAAAGTGTTTATAATTATGATTTTATGCAAAGAATCAAAGTCGTTTGTTTGGCCTCCATTTTTATTTGGAAATCATGAGTTGACACTAGATATAAGAAATAGCATTTAACGCTTTATTTAATTAAACATATTAAGTGATCACGTCTTTGGAAAAAAAAGACCCTGAGAAGTACCCTTTTTTAGGTGCGTTCGTAATTATGTAAATACGTAGCACCTATTGTTGTCGCTCAGTCCGTCCGTCCGTCTGTCTGTCCATCTGTCCGTCTGTCTGTCCGTCTGTCCGCATATAACAACGCAAAAACTACCCAACCGAATCGTTTGAAATTTAAAATACATAATTATTACATAATTTTGTCTAGTCATTTCAAATTTTATGAAAATCGGATGGATAGATCAATTACAGGGACAATCAAAAGGGTACCGTTACATTACAGTCAACGGGGAAAAAAGTTTCAAATGCATTTTAATCGTTTGAAATTTAAATAGTATATTTATTACATAATTTTGTCGAGTCATTTCAAATGTAATGAAAATCGAATGTATAGATCAATTACAGGGACAATCAAAAGTATTCCGTTACATTACGGTCAATGGGGAAAAAAGTTTCAAATGCATTTTAATCGTTTGAAATTTAAAACGTATATTTATTGCATAATTTTGTCGAGTCATTTCAAATGTCATGAAAATCGAATGCATAGATCAATTACAGGGACAATCAAAATATTCCGGTACATTACGATCAATACGAAAAAAAGTTTCAAATGAATTTTAATGGTGTTACACTCACTTGAACATAATAGAATTGGCATGAATCTTTGAAGTATGTACTAAAATACACATTCTGTACAATCTGTGATGCAAGGAATATTCATTATTAAATTGAAGGGCCACACAAATGTATTTTACTAAATCATGTTATACGGAAAAACATTGTTTGGGGCGTGTTTTAATTCTATTAAACTACTTATTTTTTTTGAATACGCTATACGTTAATGAAGTATAATAAAAATTACTCCCTGCATATTTGCAGGAACACAAACTTCTGGAACTGCCCTTACAGATCGGCTCTCATCAGCTTTATCCAATAGTTTTATTTCCTTTTACTGTGCCTATAACTTTTTTAGCTTCTTTCTCAATCATTAAATGACATTTTTGTGTCTTTATTAGTTTAAGCTTGTAAAATACTTACAAGTAAATTCATTTAATAGTACTATCTTTTTTCATAAATTAATTTTTGTACTATATTTTTATTTTAATAAAATCTTGTTAGTTTTTATACTACAGTTGTCTCGTCTAGTTCAAAAAAGGCAAACACCTCACAATTGAAAAAATATGTTTTTTTTCCCTATGTTTTTAGTTCTAAATAACTTTTTCTACCAAATTAAACAATAAACCGTGTCAAAACATGTAAAATTGCTCTTTTATATGTTTTTGAAAATTACGATGTAGTGCAAATCCAGCCAAATCGTTCAGTTTGTGAGTTTCAAAACTGGCCATCTCCATACCCGCTTGATGGCGCTTCTGCACCTCATTACAGTAGCTTGTTTATGAGACTAACCGATATTTTGTTTTGTGTGTGTTATGTTTTGTCTGTGCTACTTTGTCTTGGTGCATACAAAGTTTCTAATAATTTAATTTCGTGTTGTCTACAACTATGGAAATGTTTGTGAAAAAAATATCTCAGAATCAATTAGAAAGAAAATAAAATGACCCTACAAACTTTCTGCCTTTAAATTGGATCCATTTCTTTTGCTGAATTCCTTATTCTGTGTGATACTCTATTATACCCTCTTGATGTTTTTTAACTTCGTCTGAGTAATAGTTTTGAGAAATTAAAATCTTTTTTTAAAACCCTTTTCAAAGTGCAACGATTTTTTTTGCATCTACTTTAAACGAAAGTGAAATTGTAATCATCTAAACAAAGCTTCAAAGAAATTTTTTCCGTTAGCGGTCAGTTCTAAATTACGTACAGTACTAAACTCCCTAATTGCCTGATATTATACTGACATTAATTACAGGTAAAATCTCGCTTGCATTTTTTTTTTTTTTTTTTTTTTTTTTGAACAAAGCAGAGGATTGTTCCTGGAATTTGAACAAGAGTTCTCTTTTTTTATTAAGCGTTATATTCTTATTCTATTTATTTATTTTTTATTTTTATTTATTTATTTATTTATTTTGAAACGCGCGTAAATGAGCATTATCTTATAACTGAGGTGCATAAATGAATTAGAATTATCTTTATTTTTTTAGATTCCTGGCCAGAACCTTGCTAAAAACACGCTTTAAAAAAAAAAAAAAAAAAAAAAAAAAAAAAAAAAAAAAAAAACACGGATAAAATAGAACGGGCATAAGTAAGAGATCACTGTATTTTATCCTTCTAACACTGTAGATTATCCTATACATTTTTTTAACCACTTATAAGATACCGTAATTTTAAAGCTTTATTTACTGGCCTATATTTTTAAATTTCAAATTTTTTAAACTGTACGTTTAAATATTAAAGTAACAGACATGTAAAATTTGAAGCTCCTAAGCGTCGCATTGTCAAACATATTATTATTAAAAAAGTTTTTTAAATTATTTTACCATTTCAAATTTCTAACTTCGTTGTAAGCATACATAACTAACATTTACATATTAAAAGTAACTAACTCCTATAATTTCAAGTTAGTTATCCTGACAATATATATCTATAGTCACAATTTTATTATAATTTGTCTCCTGAATTCATTAATGATTCTTGTACAGACATATATTTTAGTCTATGTTTGAACACATATGTCTCCAAAAATTTTACCACCAATATTTTTTTTATATCTGATACGTATATCTAGATGTCACTCCTAGAAACAAACAAACACAAAATCGTTATTTCTTACAATATCAGAATAGATTTAATATACCTACTAAATTCATAATGACTAATTATTTATAATTTGAAAACATAAAATAAAACTAATTCAGTTTATATTTACCAAATTTAATTTGTTACTCACTTTAATTAATAATTATATGTAAAGATGTTACGTGGCACAAACTTACTTCCAACCGATCGAATATTAATTAAAACAATCGTTACAAAGTTAATGTAACTTTCCAACATTTAATTGACAAGAATTTAGCTACAGTTTTCAAAATATACGATGAAACATTTCGTGTTAATTACTATTCCATAAAACTGTGTTTACACTTATTATATACGTTTACTCCATCGCAGATAATAGTTTTTACAGTAAACTTTAGATAAATATTTTTAATTAATCTTATTATTTAGGCAAACATAACGTTAATGGAAAGTATATTGATATAATTCCACTAAAGGTAAATACTGCATACGTTTCTTTAATGTATAAACACTATAAAATTATTAATACATATCGCATTTATTTATTACTTTTTTTTATTCATTTAGCACTTGCATTTCTAAGTTATTTTTGTACTATAAACATTTTTTTATGGAAATTGCCTATTTGAAATTATCTTTAATTTATGTTACTGTTAAATATTAGAATAAAATAAATCATTGCAGTCAATTGCCTTTATCCATTTTTGTTTTCCTTTAAATAATTTAAACAGTTATCGACAAATTTCGGAAAGTAATATTACATATATATTAAAATTTTTATTTATATATTAGGATTTTTTGTAAATAAACATTCTGATATTTTGTACGTTATAATTATTTTAAATGAAAAAAAAATATACATAAATTCTAAAAGCGATAACACGTAATATAAAGATTTAAAAACTTTTTAACATTAAACTATATTTGTATAGAAAATGGTAATATGAATTTGCTAATCAGATATACATAATATATAACGAGTTTTATAAATGATATATTTTATATATTTAATTAAATGATGTTTGTTTCTACAGTTCATATTTCTTAAATTTTGCAAATATATAGATTATTTTTTAAGTTCCGATCTTGATCATATAGCCGATAATGTATACGATGCCAGTAAGTCCTTATATTATTAAATTTTTAAGGCTTTATGTTTACTATTAAACCTTTCAGCATATAATATTATTTTTATGATGATAAATTACTTTTATTATAAATTTTATATTTAAGTAGTATGTTAGGTTTCAAATTCCTAAAATTTTGGAGTTGTAAAAAAGGTTTTATCTCGAAGCTGTAAATGGAAAGTGCTAAAATATAAAGTGTGTCGTACTCGTCCAGATAACGGACGGAGGTTAATTTACCTCCATTTCGACTTATATCTTTGCCTAAGACAATCGCCTACAAAGAACTAATCTACAAACGTAAGTTAAATATTGATAATAACACAGTCGGAATAATGCGGTTTAGAAAGCACAGTAAACTCACATAATGTGACTTTGCACCCTTTTTATTGTGGTAACCTGTTTTTTCATTGCGACTTCATAATGAAGCCAGATACTCAACTTGTGCTGAAAAATAATATACAAAAGCAATAATTTGAATGCTTACACTATATGACCACAGGTGACTGATAACTTGCAATTTTTAACGTTTTGTTTAATATTAACAAAATGAAGCAAAAAAGATGAGGGACTGTATCCAAATGTATAGTATGATGTATCCAAGTGTATCTAAATGTTTAATACGTGCAATATTGTGTATACTTCATTGGTACTAATCAATGGATATATGAATACAGTCCTTTAAAATTTTGCTTCATTTTGGGAATAACAGATTTTGAATTTATTCTATCGATGATACTTTTCAGGATTTTCAAGCTAGATTTTTGAGACCTTCTCAAAAGTTGCCTTATAGATTTAGTTGAAAATTATATTTTTATTGAATTCACGCTTGCGCAGTGAGACATTATTTAGTAAATCTGCTCAGTTTAAAACCATTTTTTCTTATTATTTTTTTAAATTCTGATTACAGGTAGTTATGTACAATGCTATTTGTCATAATTTCTGACAATAATATTGTTTTTTAATATCATGAACTCTGCAAATTATAAGCAAGAAACTTGACAAAATTTGGGACTGTTTTTATATCATCCTTAATTTCTATATCTCCATGCTTTGGTGCAGATCTGCAACATACGGTGATACAAAGGGTTAAATTATGACTTAAATGAAATATTAAACTTTAAACTTTAAATTAATTTTCTTGAAGCTCTACTTAAAAAAATTTCTCTTGAAAAGTAATTGTTCGACTCCATTTAACTCAAATTTATTATTATTATTATTATTATTATTATTATTATTATTATTAACGATGGAAATTGGATCTCAGAAAAGTGTAATTTTTATTGAATAATTATTTTTTCTATGCTGATAACAGATAAAAAACAGCAAGAATTTTTATTGCTCAAATGACCGCCTTTTGTGCAACATATGCTTTAAAAACTAAACATCAAACTCAAGAAGATGGATTATTTTTTAGTTGCTTTAACTGGGTAAAAACCTTCACCAGCTTGGAAGTTCGAGGCCTGTAGTTTGAGGTTCCCAACGTCTCATAAGGCGTATTATAATTATAATTATAATTATAATTATAATTATAATTATAATTATAATTATAATTATAATTATAATAATAATAATTATTATTATTATTTATTCTATATATTATTATTATATATAATTATTATTATATCACTTAGCCTGAGTGAACACTGTAAAAATTAATGTGGATATTAGGCGATATACATTTAAGCTCTAAAGAAAATTAGATTTTCTACAATAGTATTAAAACTTTGCGATTAAAAAAATATTTTCGAGTACTGTAGTGTCTCAGTTAATCGAGATGTATGAAAAATTCCGGAAAATTGAAATTACGAAAGTTTGGATGACATTTTTTCGAAAAAGGACAGAAAATTTCAAATTATTATACATAGAATATTAATAATTCATTTAATAAAAAAAGAGACTATACACAAACAGTAACTTCGTTATTATAATATAGAAAAAGAAATGTAGTGTATCTCATTGTTTTGCAAAGAATTAAATGGTAATGGCCCAATTATTTATTTATTTATTTGCTCTTCGACTAATTGTGCTTCTCAAATTTCTCAGCAATTTTTCTTTCAAAATATGTTTTTTTATCTTCTGATTACAAGCAATTAGGATAATGCATGAGTGATTACTAATGTGTTACCTGATTTAATTTTGCATGAGTTACTTTCAGGAGGAGTAATTATGACAACGTTGTGTAATTTCACTATTGTTATTTTTTCACTGTTTCTATTTGAGAAAATGATATTTTTAGAAACTAGGAAGTAACTTTGACCCTTTAAGAGCGCCTCTTTAAAGTTTAAATTCTCATAGCGGTTTTTATTTATTTATTTATTTAAAAAGTTGGTTATAATTACCTTATTAAAATCTCACAATCTTAAAAGTTTGTGGTAAATATGACCACGAGTAGGGAAATTATGACAATATTTTCTATTTATACTTCCCTATACTTATTTGTTTGGGGGTAATTTTGACCATTAGAACCTCAAACAGACAAATCCATTTATGAAAAATTTTGGTTGACTTTATCTTTGCTATTAGGATATAATTGCTATTAGGATAATAAAAAATGCTTCATACTAGTGATAAAGAATATCTAAAATGAAAAATACATTGTAAGATAAATATCTAAGCATGAAACAAAATTTTACCGTACACAATTTTCTGCAATATGTCAATGTACTTAATTATTCCCTGGTCATACCTACCCCACTTGAAATCTAGATAGTTTTCTTCTACATATTTAGAACATTATTTTAAATACTTCGTTTCCCCAGAAGAACAAGCAACATGCGACACAACATAAACGTTTCTGAACAATTCATAAAATTGCAATTTCGAATCTTTGTTAATCCACTTTTGCAGTGATTTTTCGCGTACATTATTGGAAAACAGTTAAATTTCTGAATTTTTTAAAGAATTCTTTTCTGCAAATCCGTAGTATCGTCGTCTTCTGAAAAAAATGTTATTCTCTTCATCCGCTAAAATTGACTTCCATGACTTCCATGATGGTTTTTACTTATTTAGATATTACCGATTTCACCATACTAATGAATTGCAAACAAATAAAGACTTTTACCGTTCACGTTCTTACTCACCCCCCTTTCCCGGTTATTCGATAAGCTATTGTTATATATTTAAAAATTTTACTATCAATACGCAAACATAAAACTACGTAAAGGTTTAAATAATATCAAAATTATAACAGTATTCCAATAACTTATTTATATTTATCTTAACCATTTAAGCTTTCATAAACAGGCATTTACATGTCTATATTAAAAATATACTAATTAATTATATTTCATTATTTAAAAAAAAAAAAAAAAAAAAAAAAAAAAAAAAAAAAAAAAACTTTGTAAACAACGTCATTATATAACGCACACAGTAATGTTTATTTATATTTACTTTTGTCGATATTTTGATAGTGAATAACTTTAAGTGTTAGTTTAGTCAATGAGTCAAGATTAGTTTCGTCTGATCAATAGTTAGTTTAATAATAATTTATACTATTGCTTAAACTTTATAAGTAATAATTAAAAGTTGGGCATGCAATTACATTTCATGAGTATTAAATTATTTATTTACAAATCTAATAATTGTTAAATATTAAACATATATCGACTGTTTTTTTTTCTAACATAAATATTTGTAAAGAAAATTTTGTTAAGATTTTTTCAAAAGGTAAATATATAAATCCATTCATATAAAATATTTTTTAATGAAACAATAGAAAAAGCCACATTAAAAAGATTTATTTCTCATCGCTTCAACGAAGTATATTTCTATGATGTAAATATATAACGTATTTTTATATTTAAAAAAAAATTAATTGTTTTCATTTTCATAAATGAGCAATTATTGGCATAATTCAAAATATTTATTTGTTGATACACTAGTCTTCTTATATGTATACAAATTAACTTTCTTAAAAATCTGCTCATGTATTGTAAGATATTAAAACTAAAGTAAGATATTAAAATTAAAGATATATTAAAACTAAAAGAGAAAAAAAATAACTCACAAAACTAACAATTAAAAAAAAAACATTTTGCACAAGAACTAGTTTTTATTATTATCTTCATACTTAAAAAAAACCCAGCCATATATTTTGTCTAGAGGGGGGGGGGGGGGTATATTTTTTATTTTCTTTCTTTTTTCATAAAGAATCGATCATCAGGAGACAGTCTATAAAAAATATTAAATACCCTTTTATAATTCTGATTTACTTTTTAAACCCGGATTTCTTTAAATCTGCATTCAATTCTAATCGTAACATAATTAATAAAGTATTTTTTATTAATATGTCTTTTTATATTCAATACATTATCTACTCGTTGCAGATCAATGAATCTATAATTTTCTCGATTCTTTATCGAAAGTACGAAGATTGAAAGAAAAATATTTCTTTTTTAATCCGCGAGGTAAAAAAGCAGTTTTCTTTAATAATACTTAAGAAACAATAAATTCTTCAATGAAATGCCTCAAAGCATTGCAGTTGATAACATATTAATTTTCTCAAACATTTTACTTCTTTGCTATGACTAAGCATTCAAATCAATATGAAAAATAATGTGCATAATTTCCAAACTATACTGTAAAAGTTTATGATTAAAAGCAAAATATATTTGTACTATAATTTTCTTCACAAAAGTTAAATATAGCAAAAAATTATAACGAGGTTTATTTTTATAATCAGATAATACTTAACCTAACTCCAGTAAATATTTTATCTCTTAAACATAAACAAGCAAATTATACATTATTTCTTATAACAGCTTCCTCTTCGCAAGTTTTTTTCACAACTCTCTTTTATAGCACCTATTTTTAATTTAATGCAGTCTAATATTTGTTGTGTATTTCTTTAAAAAATAATTTTATTTGTAAAAAAAAATAAACATAAGATAATAATTTAAAAGCATGATATTTCTAAGAAATACGTTTTCGTATTTAAGAAAAAAAAAAAAAATGCCGTCCTATTCAGAGAAACTGGTTTAATTACTGTTTGACGTATTGTTGACTATCACGTGACTTTTCATGTGGAAATACTATAAAGCATATTATAAATAACATAGATTTTGCTTCCTTTCAAAAAGTTTCCTTTTTATTATTTTCACACAAATTTTACGATACTCCCAAAATTAAAAATAAATTTCTTTTTGTCATCTGTTCTGGATCACGTATTGAATTAATTTGAACGATTAATTCTTAAAACTAGAAGCTGCACATTCGTAGATAATTATTCACTAAATATTTTTTTGGATAATTTCATTTTGCTATTTCTTTATTAATATTATATCTCTTGCCAAAATCAGCTAAATCAAATTACAGGCAAACAGTACAAAGTTCAACCGAAAAACTTTTGTTTTAACATCAACAATATTGTTACAATATTAGACATGCAAAATAAATATGCAAATGATAAAAGAAAAAAATGACAAACAGGAGCTTTCAAAGAACAATGAACATCAGATATTGAACATCAAATAAAAAATAATAGCCGCAATTCAATTGAAAGAAAATGATTGAAGAGAAGAACTATACACATAAGATAAGGAAAACTTCTGAGTGAAAATTCTTTGTCTGTATATTTGTAGTTTATGATGCACTATTATTTTTTTAGGGAATTTGATTTTACTATTTTACTTCATTACTTTTTTATTAATATTTTCTCTCTTTTCAAAAACAGTTAATTCAAAGTACAGTGAGAGCAAAAAACTTCTGCGTTATCATCTTCGATATACAAAGTTAACCTGGAAATGATAAAAGGAAAAAAATGACAAACAAGAGCATATAAAGCACATAAGGAATCGCAACATCAAATTATTGAAGAGAAGAACTATAAACATAAGATAAGGAAAACTTCTGATTAAAAAAAGTCTAATGATTCAAAATCTAAAAAAAACTAATCAGATGTGCAATCACAAAAATTTCTTTTATCTTATGTATTTTAATACTTTTAAATTTGCTATGGCAGTTCCAAGATTGAATGACAATCTATTCCCATTATGCATTAATTATGCCATTAATTAGTGGAAAAGAAATACCATAAATGTCCGCGAGTTTTAGATTGCTCTTTCTTAGTAAAAAAAAGGGAAGATAATGCACTTTGGATCTTTTTGGAATCAAAAAGAAATAAAATATAAAAATATTAAATTTATACTATACATTCTTTTCTTAGATTTAAAAGAAATATGAAGAAGGCTGAGAATCCAAAAATTAAATTAGCAGTTAAAATTCAATTGAGATTTATTTTACTATTTTCATAACTATTTATAAGAACATTTATTCAATGAAAAAATATTCTAAATATAAATGTTTCTTCAATCAGCGTATTCACCTTCATATGACCTTATGTGAAAATGTAATTTTAAAAATATCTATTGATTTCAAAATTTTTTCTTAGCGAATCCTTTTAAGATATTAATTCAAAAGTCTTTAACAGAATTAAATATTTTGTATTATTATTACTTAAACGTTATTATATATATATATATATATATATATATATTGCTTTGAATTTTTATTTTTTTAACCACGATACAGAACGAGTGCTTTTTTTTCCTTAAAAAATCAGACAAGCTTTTAAATAAATTTAATCCACATTTAAAACGCTATATTCGAAAAAATAAAAGTGATTATTGAATGAAAAAAAAAGTTAGCAAACATAACATTCATTTACTACATCAAATGCATGAAAAAAATTACAAATAATAGGTTTCTGGGAACTAAATTCCTCAAAGCTATAAGAATAGTAATGCTTATTATGTTTTTGTTTTGAGAAAAAACAATGGCTATTCCTTTCAAATAAAATCTTCTTAAAGAATAACGGTTTTTAAAAAGTCTATAATACCTCTTTTTTCAACAACCTAAAGGAAAAAAAGGAAAAAAAAACATCGATGAGAATGGCGATTTTTTTTTCCTAATTATAATTTATTCAATGTGTTTTTTTTAATGTGGATTATCACAAACAATTTTTATATAATATAACAAAAATAGTTCATGTTCAAAAATGACTTTTTATAGTGTCTGGAATTTTTATAGCATTGCGGCGATAATTGTTGATTTCTTGAGATTTATTTCATTAAAACTCCATTTTTGTAGATATGTTCAATGCTATAAATGTGGAAATCATGTCTGCAGAATTTCATTTTTTTTCGAAATTTATGTTTGTAATCTTCAGTAAAATAATGTGCAATGCAATTTACCTGCTATTTGGTTTTACGTGTATAACGATTTGGAAAATAAATATCATTCAAAATACCATACTCAAATTAAATACGTTTACATATTTAAAAAGTAATAAAAATACCATTATTCATTCAAAAAAAATATTATTCATTTATATAGTAATAACGGAACGGGTACATTAGCCGG